>JAAAXO010000008.1:537099-873457 GCA_011799875.1 Thinopyrum elongatum | reverse complement strand
GACCTTAGCCTCTTTGCCGTCTGCCAGCTGACGGCAAAATGCCCAAATAGGCAACCCAGTGTTCCCAGGTTGCACAGGTAGCTGCCACGTGGCCTTCTTTGCCGACTGCTAGCAGATGGCAAAGCTCTTTGCCGTCTGCTAGCAGACGGCATAGAGCCTATATAACCCCTTTTTTTAATTGAATTCATTCAATTTGACAGAAATTCATAGATATACACAGATAATACATATATACACAACAAGCATATCCAACAATATATTTCCACAAGTCCAACATATATCCATAGACATAAGAAGTTTCCAACACCATATCCATAGTGCCATACACATCCAAACAAGTTCCCAACATGTTTTCATAAACAAAAAGAAGCACAAGGAGAATATTGATTCCATCAATGCAAGCTTCCTCATCTCAAGCAAATCTGCAAATTGGGAAAGATGAAAGTTAGAAGAAGAAGAAGAAGAGGAAAAGAAGAAGAAGAAAAGAAGAAGAGGAAAATAAGAAAAGATTTATTTCTCTTTCTTCTCTCCTCCCCCTCTTCTTTATCTTCTTCTTTTCCAACAAATGTAGTTAAAAAAGCCATTTAGAGCTAAGCTAGGTAAATAGGTCATTTTGGAGATAAGCTAAGTTCAATGTATCAATTGGAGCTAACCTACTAAACTTGGTCATTTTGGAGCTAAGCTAAGTTAAATGGATCATATTGAAGCTAACCTAGGTAAACTTGGTCATTTTTGAGCTAACCTACGTAAAAATGTCATTTTTGCTATGCTAGGTAAAAATGCTAAGTGTGTAGGTCAATTTAGAGCTAACTTAGGTAATAGGTCATTTGGAGCTAACACGGTAAAATGGATCATATTGTAGCTAACTTAGGTAAACTTGGTCTTTTTGGAGCTAACGTAGGTTAAATGGATCATATTGGAGCTAACATAGGTAAACTTGGTCATTTTGGAGCTAACCTGGCTAATTAGGGCCATTTTTGACATTACTAAGCTTATTGTGTCATTTTGAGAGCAACAAGCTAAGTATATGACATTTATGAGTTAGCAAGGTTATTTTTTGCCGACTGCTGGCAGACGGCAAAGATTCAAATCCCTTTGCCGACAGCTAGCAGACGGCAAATAAGGCCACGTGGCAGCTTCCCAGTGACTCCTATTTGGGCTCTTTGCCGTCCGCCAGCAGACGGCAAAGACCTTAGCCTCTTTGCCGTCTGCCGGCTGACGGCAAATAAGGCCACGTGGCAGCTTCCCAGTGACTCCTATTTGGGCTCTTTGCCGTCCGCCAGCAGAAGGCAAAGACCTTAGCCTCTTTGCCGTCTGCCGGCTGACGGCAAAGCACGCCGTTAACCCCTAACGGCTCCCACCTCACCTCACTGCCGTCTACGCTCTTTGCCGTCTGCTGGCCGCAAACGGCTGACGGCATAAACCTTTGTCGTCCGCTTCTCTGAAGCAGACGGCAAAGAAGGCCTTTACCGGCAGGAATTGAGCCGGACTGTTTGCCGACAGCTAGCAGTCGGCAAAGAGCTTTGCCGACCGCCATTCATGCCTTTGCCGTCTGCCATGGCAGACGGCAAAGAAGCTGATTCCTGTAGTGTATGGTAGCAAAAGATTAGCAATAATCAATTCAGAGATGCAATGTTGAATAAACGCTCAACGACGATACTGTGCTGGTCCTAGGCTAGACCGGACTAGAGACGCGAGCCTAGAACACTAATGAGGTCACGGCGTAGCACAACTAGAATCAATAAAGGATATGAAGTAGCCCTGGACAGCAAGATATAAGTGAAGATCACAATGGAAGTAAAGATAATGATGAGAAACAACTACCAAGTAGCATATACCAACAATTCTTTCTCCAACTTTACTCTATAAAAGTTTGTGCCAATTTTATGATAATTTTTGTCAAGAAAGGCACTGACTCAAGCTTTCAAATGCAAAAAGAATCACTCAATTCCGAGTTGATATGAGGAGTCAAAAAATTCTAAAACTGGCCTGAAAAACTGGAATAAGCTGTGTTCGCGAACTTCGGAGGGCAAAAAGACCTATTTAGAAGCCGATTTTGAGGTGTCAAATATTGAACTAGCTTCTGCAACTATTTAGATGCGACTTGTCGCTAGCTTTAATTTGAGTACTCACAAAGCCAAAACAGACTTCGTATGAAAAAGATATGCCTGTTTTACTGAACACTGCGCAAAACAGATTCCAATCCGAATTCAGCTACGAGATTGAGTCTAGATAGATCCGAATTTTGCGTTTTTTTTTCTTCTCTCTTTTTTTTCTCACACTTTTTCTTTTCTTTTTCTTTCTCTCTTTTTTTCTCTGACTTTTTTTACCTTTTTTTTCTCTCTCTCTTTTTTTTCTGTCTTTTTTTTCTCTCTCCCTCTTTTCAAAACAAACTAGATAAGATGCAGATTGGATCAAGCAAAGATGTGAACGACCTCAACTATGATTATGACAATGAACGATGGGTAGTACGTGGTGGAAATTGACGGATGGGATGGTGGATAGCGGAAGGAATAATGATGCAGTGGTGGCGTGACTAATGTGAACAGAACTCGAAACTCTAAACGAACTAGACACTAAGACCAGCAACTCGACACGACGATGCAACCGATAATTCAACTATACAAGCACTGAAAAGAAAAATGCGAAGGCTCAGACTGGCTTGGATAAAGGATGAACAGATCTAACTTTTTTTGTGGCTTTTTCTTTGGACAATAGGTAAGAAAATAAATCTAATCTAGGGATAACCGGAAATTCTCACCGAGCAACCTGAAAACTGATACCACTTGAAAGAGGCGAGGGTGTCCCGATCTTTCGATGAGATGGTAACTATCGATTTGGTGGAGCCGACTTTGACGATCCGACTACAAACGTGCACGACGTTGCGCCTTAGCAATCGCTAAACCAATCTCCTGAGGTTACTGACGATGCTGGAAGCACGATCAGCCTGACCACGAAGGTCTATTCCTGCACGCAATCGAAGAACAAGCAAGAATATGATAATGCAATCTGAATATTGCGAATATAGATGAAGTATTGATAATGGTGGGGATCCGAAAGCGGTCTTGGTCTGGTCGTTGGACACAAACGAAGTACACGAAGTTGCAATGGCTCACTTTTAACTAAACAAATCTCAAGGAAAAAGCTACTAGATGGATCTACTTATATAGGAGTAAGGGGTGGTGGCCAAGGAGGTGGGAGGACGTCCCAAGGCAGCCTAAATCTAACCCTAGGTCGTACAAGGCTCATGGGCCCAAGTGGAGGTGATGCAACACCTTTGGACTTGTAGTTTGACTCGGATTCTGCTGCAGCGTCAGATTGTTTCGTCAATAACTCATAGCTCCGGATGAATTTTAAGGTGAATCCAATTGGGTTGGAAAGAGCACGAAATCTACTTTCCAACAAAAAAAGAATCACCCAATTCGGAGTCCGTATGAAAAAGTTCTTGGCGTTTTGAGTCAGGTATGTCTGTGCAGTCCGAATCTGAATCCAGAACGTGAGAGACTTGGACTCTATCTTCTCTTGGCCCAAAAGTGACGTGAGAGGACTTTTTGAACAGCACCTAAACTTCTCGTTTTCCCTTATCTTCATATGTGAATTGTACAAATGTCCCATACACCTGCAATTAGACATGGCACAAAAGTTTGTGAAGTATTTTTGTCCTGGATGACACAAATAAATTATTGCATAGTTTGCATTAAAAATCACCTCACAAATATACATGTATGCAATATTTTTGGTCGTATCCAAGATATTCATGTCCTCATCAGCTTCATTCTCCTCAACAATACCACATCTAATCATGCCAGTTTGTAATTCCTGATAATATTCTTCTACAGAATTTTTTCCTTGTCTTAAGCGCTGCAATTTTTGAAGTAATTCACGTTGATAATATGGTGGAACCCAACGAGTACGCATAGCAGTTTTCAAAGCAGCCCACGTAGTTGGAATAGGATATAATCTACAATGTTCAGACCACCATACACATGCAAAACTAGTAAAAGCACAAACAGCAGCAGCAACACGTCTCTCCTCGGGATATTGTAAACATGTAAAACGTTGTTCGGTTTCTAACTCCCAAGTAAGATATATATCAGGAACATATCTACCCTCAAATGGTGGAATATTCAATTTCAGTTTAGGAAGATGGTCATGATCTCGTACCTGAGCTGGTAATGCAGACCTACCATTGCGATTATTGGCATGTGGACGACCTGGTGCTGGTATGTAGTTCTGATTTTGATCAACCTCATCCTCGTAATCGCCCGCATAATCGTCCTCCTCAGCGGCAGCAGGAGCCATAGAAGCATCAACAGTAGGTGCAGCGGCACCAGAAGTTTGACCAGGCTCAAGGGGAACGCGCTGTGCTCATCCCACTTGATTTGGAAGGCGACGTTGTTGTTGTTGTAGAGGTGCGACAGGTGCAGCCGGCGGTGGTTGTAAAAGACGTGCGAGCAATTCATTAAACTTGTTATCGAGCTTTGTTTCGAACGTCTTCTCAATTCCATCTATCTTCTCCATGCCCTCTTCAAATCTGTTTAGCACATCTTGCACCTGTATACTCATCATTTGCTGAAATTTATCATGTAGCTGTTTGTTCGTCATGTTCTCCCAATCAGTCTCATCGGCTTGTGATCCTGCCATGGTTAGCAGCAATAGAAACACACAAGAATATGATCCTACAGACTACTAGGAAGTGGTGGTGGTGTGGTGTCACAAATCCGTCAAGCAAAACTCAAATTCTTACCAGTTCTTACCCAGCAGCAGGTGGTGATCGGCAACCTTTGTAGTCAAAACTCACAAAGCTTGGATAGAGCGATTGCCAGGTGGTGTCAAACGCACGATGTAGATGTATGTGGAGCTGGGAAGGCTTATGATATGGTAGCAAAAAGGGTCAGCAATAATCAATTCAGAGATGCAAAGTTGAATAAACGCTCAACGACGGTACTGTGCTGGTCCTAGGCTAGACCGTACTAGAGACGCGAGCCTAGAACACTAACAAAATCACGGCGCGGCACATAAACAAGGGAAGAGCACACTCTAAAATTTTATTTTTTCGTTTTTTTTTGCCCTTTTTTTTGCGCTTTTTTTTTTGCAAAAAATCACTATAATGGCGAGTGTCTCAAAACTCTTCCCAAGTCAAACTATCAGGATTGGCACGAAATTTTTTTTGACAAATTTTTTTTTGGAAATCATGCCAGCGACGACGAAAAAGTGCGACAAAAAATCACTATGATGGCGAGTATCTCAAAACGCTCCCTCGGACCTAAAAATAGGATAGGGAAAAAATATTTTTGACTGCCGAAAATTTGGCCTAAAAACTGCCCGGGGGTCTCCAGACTCTTTTTTTTTCCGAATCCTACTCAGGCAAGGAAACACGAATCGGAAAATAGATGGGTCTCGAAAACAAACCTAATATGAAAAGAACTCGGATTGGTGGTGGATATATGGTGGTAGAATATGGCAGCGGTGGTAGGATATGGCAGCGGTGGTGGTATATGGCAGCGGTGGTGGTATATTGCAGCGGTGGTGGTATATGGTGCGGCGGCGGCGTGACAAACTGTGACAGAACTCGAAACTCTAAAGGACTAGACGCTAAGACCAGCAACTAGACACGACGATGCAACCACAAAATCAACAAAGCAAAAACCCTAAAAAGATTATGCAAAGGCTTAGATTGGTTCGGATATGATGAACTAACCCTAATTTTTTTTTGGTTTTTCGTGGACTGTAGGTATGAAGAACAGACTCGATCTAAACTACGAATAACTGTAAAATCTCACCGAGCAACCTGAAAATCTGATACCACTTGATAGAGGCGGGGGTGTCCCGATCTTTCGATGAGATGATATCTATCGTTTTTGGTGGAGTAGACTTTGACGATCCAACTACGAACGTGCGAGGACGTCGCGCCTTAGCAATCGCAAAACCAACTCCGAGAGGTTATTGACCATGCCGGAGCACAATCAACCTGATGATAGAGGCGGGGTGTCCCGATCTTTCGATGAGATGATAACTATCGATTGGGTGGAGACGACTTTGACGATCCGACTACAAACATGCACGACGTTGCGCCTTAGCAATCGCTAAACCAATCTCCCGAGGTTACTGACGATGCTGAAAGCACGATCAGCCTGACCACGAAGGTCTATTCCTGCACGCAATCGAAGAACAAGCAAGAATATGATAATGCAATCTGAATATTGCGAATATAGATGAAGTATTGATAAAGGTGGGGATCCGAAAGCGGTCTTGGTCTGGTCGTTGGACACAAACGAAGTACACGAAGTTGCAATGGCTAACTTTTAACTAAACAAATCCCAAGCAAAAAGCTACTAGATGGATCTACTTATATAGGAGCAAGGGGTGGTGGCCAAGGAAGTGGGAGGACGTCCCAAGGCAGCCTAAAACTAACCCTAGGTCGTACAAGGCCAATGGGCCCAAGTGGAGGTGATGCAACACCTTTGGACTTGTAGTTTGACTCGGAATCTGCTACAGCGTCAGATTGTTTCAACGACAACTCAACGCTCCGGATGAATTTGAAGGTGAAACCAATTGGGTTAGAAAGAGCACGAAATCTACTTTCCAACAAAAAAAGAATCACCCAATTCGGAGTCCGTATGAAATAGTTCTTGGCGTTTTGAATCAGGTATGTCTGTGCAGTCCGAATCTGAATCCAGAACGTGAGAGACTTGGACTCTATCTTCTCTTGGCCCAAAAGTGAAGTGAAAGGACTTTTTGAACAGCACATAAACTTCTCTTTTTCCCTTATGTTCATATGTGGATTGTACAAATGTTCCATACACCTGCAATTAGACATGGCACAAAAGTTTGTGAAGTATTTTTGTCTTGGATGACATAAATAAATTATTGCATAGTTTGCATTAGAAATCACCTCACAAATATACATGTATGCAATATTTTTGGTCGTATCCAAGGTAGTCATGTCCTCAGCATCCTCCCCTTCTTGAAAACAAAGCCGTCCTCGGCATTGCTTAATCTGAAATGTGGCTAACAAAAGAGACAAGGTGTACATGTTGTATATGTATATGTCATCCATTTTTACTTCCCTTGATTTTTGCACATATGACACATGTATACATGAGTAACTTTCATAGTTCATAAAATGTAAAGCCAAAATATTATCACAAGTATTAGAAGACATGAAAATATTGCAACTCAATTTGCACATATAAGTGAAGCTCTTATTCATATCAAAGGATTGACAATGTTCATCATTAAACCATCCCAACATTGGTGAATAAACCTTACTTGCATCAAATTTACATGCTACAACATGCTTAAATAAGCAAACATGCAATAAGTCTTTTGACACAAAATCATCACCAAGATTAGAGGTCATATCAAAATGATTAAACATTGTTTCTTTTGCATCAACAGTTAATTCATTGGGTGCAATCAAAATTGTTGATACTTCAACTCTTTGATCACATGACGCATTCATGACAGTAACACAATTCTCTAAAATAGCTGGTGTGCTCAAATCAATAGGTAACACAACACATGATGTATTCAAGTTAACTAGGCATGCATCATTCTCATGTGAAAGTTGAAAATCTGTACCTTTGTCATTACCTCTTATGATCAACTCAGACGATGTAGGCACTCTTGGAGGTGATGTGTCACATGATGGAGATGATGTAGTCCTCGCAACAACGGATGTGGTTGTCATAGTACGCCTAATAGTTGAAGAAACATCTGTATCAACACTTGGAATGTGCACCGTGCCCTTGTTCTCCTTGTGGCCAACACGTCGTTTTATTTCCTGTTCAGCTTTGCAAGCAAGACGAAACAAATGGTCCATAGGATAACACTCTTCATGAATTAGAATCTCTTGAATATCACAGTTTAATCCTCCCCAAAATCTATCCATAAAATCTTCTTCACTTTCTTCTAAAAATGAGTGCAATAATGTAGTTTGTAAATCATCATAGTATTTTGTTACCGTGTCAGTGCCTTGTTTTAAATGTTGTAATTTTTAAATCATGCCACGAGTATAATAAACATCAACAAATCTATCTCTCATGACAAGTTTTAAATCATCCCAAGTAGTAGGTATAAGATCAGGGTTTAATCGACAATATTCACTCCACCAAACTAAAGCAAAGCTACTAAAAGTACTAACCGCAGCTTGAAATTTTCCACGCTCATCAAAATTATGGGAAGCAAATATAGCATTTATTTCGTACTCCCATTCAATATATAAATCAGGCCTAAAACGACTAGTAAATGGTGGCATGGAAACTTTAACCTGATTATGTGCATTCTGATGTAATTGCTCCTCTTGTGGCGGTTGTTGTATTTTCTTAGGTGATGGCAAATCTCCCACGATCGATGAAGCCCAAGAACTAACAACTCCGGAACGTGCCATAGTTAGTAGAAAACAAGAAACAAAATCCAAGAATAATGTTCCTATGAACTACTAGGATGTGGTGGTAAAACGCTCACAGTGTAGCAAATATCAATATCTTACAAGTTCTTACCATGCAGCAGGTGGTGACAGGCAACCAGCGGTGTCAAATAACTCCGAAGATTGAGTAAAGCGATTGCCAGGGGAACGTACATATACACGGTGTAGAAATATGTGGATCTTGGAAGGCTTAAATATTTGGTAGTAAAAGATTAGCAATAATCAATTCAGAGATGCAATGTTGAATAAACGCTCAACGACGGTACTGTGCTGGTCCTAGGCTAGACCGGACTAGAGACGCGAGCCTAGAACACTAATGAGGTCACGGCGTTGCACAACTAGCATCAATAAAGGATATGAAGTAGCTCTGGACAGCAAGATATAAGTGAAGATCACAATGGCAGTAAAGATAATGATGAGAAACAACTACCAAGTAGGATATACCAACAACTTTCTCTCCAACTTTCCTCCGGAAAAGTTTTTGCCAATTTTCTAATAATTTTTTCTCAAGAATGGCACTAACTCAAGCTTTCAAATGCAAAAAGAATCACTCAATTCCGAGTTGATATGAGGAGTCAAAAAATTCTAAAACTGGCCAGAAAAACTGGAACAAGCTGTGTTCATGAACTTCGGAGGGCAAAAAGACCTATTTAGAAGCCGATTTTGAGGTGTCAAATATTGAACAAGCTTCTGCAACTATTTAGATGCGGCTCATCGCTAGCTTTAATTTGAGTACTCACGGAGCCAAAACGGAATTCGTATGAGGAAGATACGCCTGTTTTACTGAACAGTGCGCAAAACAGATTCGAATCCGAATTCAGGTACGAGAGTGAGTCTAGATAGATCTGAATTTTGTGCTTTTTTTTCTTCTCTCTTTTTTTTATCTCACTTTTTTTTCTTTTTTTTTTGACTTTTTTTTTCTCTCTTTCCAAAACAAACTAGATAAGATGCAGATTGGATCAAGCGAAGATATGAACGGCGTCAGCTATGATTATGACAATGAACAGTGGGTAGCACGTGGTGGAATTTGATGGATGAGAGGTTGTGGACAGCGGAAGGGATAATGAAGCAGCGGCGGCGTGACTAATGTGAACAGAACTCGAAACTCTAAAGGAACTAGACACTAAGACCAGCAACTCGACACGACGATGCAACCGATAATTCAATAATGCAAACAATGAAAAGAAAATTGCAAAGGCTCAGACTGGCTTGGACAAAGGATGAATAAATCTAACTTATTTTTTTGTGGCTTTTTCCTGGACAATAGGTAAGAAAATAAATCTAACCTAGGGCAAACTGGAAATTCTCACCGAGCAACCTGAAAACTGATACCACTTGATAGAGGCGGGGTGTCCCGATCTTTCGATGAGATGATAACTATCGATTGGGTGGAGACGACTTTGACGATCCGACTACAAACGTGCACGACGTTGCGCCTTAGCAATCGCTAAACCAATCTCCCGAGGTTACTGACGATGCTGAAAGCACGATCAGCCTGACCACGAAGGTCTATTCCTGCACGCAATCGAAGAACAAGCAAGAATATGATAATGCAATCTGAATATTGCGAATATAGATGAAGTATTGATAAAGGTGGGGATCCGAAAGCGGTCTTGGTCTGGTCGTTGGACACAAACAAAGTACACGAAGTTGCAATGGCTAACTTTTAACTAAACAAATCCCAAGCAAAAAGCTACTAGATGGATCTACTTATATAGGAGCAAGGGGTGGCGGCCAAGGAGGTGGGAGGACGTCCCAAGGCAGCCTAAAACTAACCCTAGGTCGTACAAGGCCAATGGGCCCAAGTGGAGGTGATGCAACACCTTTGGACTTGTAGTTTGACTCGGAATCTGCTACAACGTCAGATTGTTTCAACGACAACTCAACGCTCTGGATGAATTTGAAGGTGAAACCAATTGGGTTAGAAAGAGCACAAAATCTACTTTCCAACAAAAAAAGAATCACCCAATTCGGAGTCTGTATGAAATAGTTCTTGGCATTTTGAGTCAGGTATGTCTGTGCAGTCCGAATCTGAATCCAGAACGTGAGAGACTTGGACTCTATCTTCTCTTGGCCCAAAAGTGACGTGAAAGGACTTTTTGAACAGCACATAAACTTCTCTTTTTCCCTTATGTTCATATGTGGATTGTACAAATGTCCCATACACCTGCAATTAGACATGGCACAAAAGTTTGTGAAGTATTTTTGTCTTGGATGACATAAATAAATTATTGCATAGTTTGCATTAGAAATCACCTCACAAATATACATGTATGCAATATTTTTGGTCGTATCCAAGGTAGTCATGTCCTCATCACCTGACCACGAGGGTCTATCTCCTGCAAGCAAACGAAGGACAAGCAAGAAACTAAGATTTGCAATCTGGATATTGCGAATATAAGATGAAAGCTTTATTGATCAAGGTGGGGTTCTGTGACGTCTTGGTCTGGTCGTTGAACACAAACGAAGTACGCGAAGTTGCAGCTATGGCGAACTTCTAATCTAAGCAAAACCCAAAGTCTAAACGGTGCCCTAAGGGCTGTATATATGGAGGAAGAGGAGGGGATTTCGTGGCCCTTGAAGGAGGGGTCCGAAACCAACCCTATCTCTTGTTTCCCCACACATACGGACTCTAAAAACAGCCTATACTCAAGTATTTCGAAATTACATGGGCCTGGCCCAATAATAAGGTGACGCAGCACCTATAATAGCCTCTGGACAAAATTTATGAAGTGGCATCTTGTATATTTTGTCCAAGGCTTCCTGCACTCATTATGGTGGCTTCGAAGTCCTGAAATCATCACTTGTAACTCCGTTCTTGTTCCCCTTGCGCATGCCATCATCTCCATGCTTGAACTTGCTCCAAGGTTCCTCTTTCTTGTCCAAGCTAGGCCCTTCATTTGTAAGCAAAACAAATGTATCCAATTTAGGCAGCATCATATTCTCATGAACATTAGAATCATTACCAAGAAGCGAAAGCACCTGATAATTTAATTGGCGTGCGCGAGCTCTAATAATTGGTCCAGTATGTATAGCAGCAGGGGCTGTGGGTGTAACAATGGTATTGATGTCCTCATCACATTATTTTCATTCGAGGACGTGCCTTCCTCTTTGCCCCCTGCTGTCACTAACATTTTGCAGGAGTTCGCTGACGTCTTTCCACAAGACGTGCCACCGGGATTACCACCTATTCGCGGGATTGAGCATCAGATTGACTTAATTCCCGGTGCTTCGTTGCCAAACCGTGCGCCATACCGTACCAATCCAGAGGAGACTAAGGAGATTATGCGTCAAGTACAGGAGCTGCTCGACAAAGGTTATATACGCGAATCTCTTAGTCTGTGTGCTGTTCCTATTATACTAGTGCCAAAAAAGGATGGTACGTCGCATATGTGTGTTGATTGTAGAGGCATTAATAATATTACTATTCGTTATCGTCATCCTATTCCTAGGCTAGATGATATGCTTGATGAATTGAGTGGCTCTACAATATTCTCCAAAGTTGATTTGCGTAGTGGATACCATCAGATTCGTATGAAATTGGGAGATGAATGGAAAACAGCATTTAAAACTAAGTTCGGTTTATATGAGTGGTTAGTCATGCCTTTTGGGTTAACTAATGCACCTAGTACTTTCATGAGATTAATGAACGAAGTTTTACGTGCTTTCATTGGACGATTTGTGGTAGTTTACTTTGATGATATATTGATTTATAGCAGATCTTTGGAGGAACATTTGGAACATTTACGTGCTGTTTTTATTGCTCTACGTGATGCACGTTTGTTTGGTAACCTTGGGAAGTGCACCTTTTGCACCGACCGAGTATCTTTTCTTGGCTATGTTGTTACTCCACAGGGAATTGAAGTTGATAAAGCCAAGATTGACGCTATTGAGAGTTGGCCGCAGCCCAAAACGGTCACACAAGTGAGGAGTTTCCTTGTCCTCGCTGGTTTCTATAGGCGTTTTGTGAGAGATTTCAGTACCATTGCTGCACCTCTCAACGAGCTTACAAAGAAGGATGTGCCTTTTGTTTGGGGTACCGCACAAGAAGAAGCTTTCACGGTATTAAAAGATAAGTTGACACATGCTCCTTTACTCCAACTTCCTGATTTTAATAAGACTTTTGCGCTTGAATGTGATGCTAGTGGAATTGGATTAGGAGGTGTTTTATTACAAGATGGCAAACCTGTTGCATACTTTTCTGAAAAATTGAGTGGGCCTAGTCTGAACTATTCTACTTATGATAAAGAATTATATGCTCTTGTTCGGACCTTAGAAACATGGCAACATTATTTATGGCCCAAAGAATTTGTTATACATTCTGATAATGAATCTTTGAAACACATTAAAAGTCAAGCAAAACTGAACCGTAGACATGCTAAATGGGTTGAATTTATTGAGACTTTCCCTTATGTCATTAAACACAAGAAGGGTAAAGAAAATTTTATTGCTGATGCTTTGTCTCGTCGTTATACGATGCTTTCACAACTTGACTTTAAAATATTTGGTTTGGAGACCATCAAAGATCAATATGCGCATGATGCTGAATTTAAAGATGTATTGCAGAATTGTAAGGAAGGGAGAACATGGAACAAGTTCGTCGTTAATGATGGATTTGTGTTTCGTGCTAACAAGCTATGCATTCCAGCTAGCTCTGTTCGTCTTTTGTTGTTGCAGGAGGCGCATGGAGGAGGATTAATGGGACACTTTGGCGTGAAGAAGACGGAGGATATACTTGCTACACATTTCTTTTGGCCAAAGATGAGACGGGATGTTGAGCGTTTTGTTGCTCGCTGCACTACATGTCAAAAAGCTAAGTCACGACTCAATCCTCATGGTTTATATATGCCTTTGCCTGTACCTAGCGTTCCTTGGGAGGATATATCTATGGACTTTGTTTTAGGTTTACCTCAAACAAAGAAGGGGAGGGATAGCATATTTGTTGTCGTGGATAGGTTCTCGAAAATGGCACACTTTATACCATGTCATAAAAGCGACGATGCTGTTAATGTTGCTGATTTGTTCTTTCGTGAAATTATACGCTTGCATGGTGTGCCAAATACTATTTGTTTCAGATCGTGATACTAAATTTCTTAGCCACTTTTGGAGATGTTTATGGGCTAAGTTGGGGACTAAACTGCTTTTTAGTACTACATGTCACCCCCAAACTGATGGACAAACTGAAGTAGTCAATAGAACATTGTCTACTATGCTTAGGGCTATTTTGAAGAATAACAAGAAAATGTGGGAAGAATGCTTGCCTCATATTGAATTTGCTTATAATCGTTCATTGCATTCTACTACTAAGATGTGTCCTTTTGAAATTGTGTATGGTTTCCTTCCTCGTGCACCAATTGATTTGTTGCCTCTTCCATCTTCGGAGAAGGTTAATTTTGATGCTAAACAACGTGCTGAATTGATCTTAAAAATGCATGAGTTAACTAAGGAGAACATTGAGCGTATGAATGCTAAATATAAACTTGCTGGAGATAAGGGTAGAAAACATGTTGTGTTTGCACCTGGAGATCTTGTTTGGTTACATTTGCGTCAGGATAGATTTCCTGATTTGCGCAAATCAAAGCTAATGCCACATGCTGACGGTCCTTTTAAGGTGTTAGAGAAAATAAATGATAATGCATATAAACTTGAGCTGCCTGCAGATTTTGGGGTTAGTCCCACTTTTAACATTGCAGATTTGAAGCCTTATTTGGGTGAGGAAGATGAGCTTCCGTCGAGGACGACTTCATTTCAAGAAGGGGAGGATGATGAGGACATCAATACCATTGTTACACCCACAGCCCCTGCTGCTATACATACTGGACCAATTACTAGAGCTCGCGCACACCAATTAAATTATCAGGTACTTTCGTTTCTTGGTAATGATTCTAATGTTCATGAGAATATGATGCTGCCTAAATTGGATACATTTGTTTTGCTTACAAATGAAGGGCCTAGCTTGGACAAGAAAGAAGAACCTTGGAGCAAGTTCAAGCATGGAGATGATGGCATGCGCAAGGGGAACAAGAACGGAGTTACAAGTGATGATTTCAAGACTTTGAAGCCACCATAATGAGTGCAGGAAGCCTTGGACGAAATATACAAGATGCCACTTCATAAATTTCATCCAGAGGCTATTATAGGTGCTGCGTCACCTTATTATTGGGCCAGGCCCATGTAATATTGAAATACTTGAGTATAGGCTGTTTTTAGAGTCCGTATGTGTGGGGAAACAAGAGATAGGGTTGGTTTCGGACCCCTCCTTCAAGGGCCACGAAATCCCCTCCTCTTCCTCCATATATACAGCCCTTAGGGCACCGTTTAGACTTTGGGTTTTGTTTAGATTAAAAGTTCGCCATAGCTGCAACTTCGCGTACTTCGTTTGTGTTCAACGACCAGACCAAGACGTCACAGAACCCCACCTTGATCAATAAAGCTTTCATCTTATATTCGCAATATCCAGATTGCAAATCTTAGTTTCTTGCTTGTTCTTCGTTTGCTTGCAGGAGATAGACCCTCGTGGTCAGGTTGATTGTGCTCCGGCGTGGTCAATAACCTCTCGGAGTTGGTTTAGCGATTGCTAAGGCGCGACGTCCTCACACGTTCGTAGTCGGATCATCAAAGTCTACTCCACCAAAAACGATAGCTATCATCTCATCGAAAGATCGGGACACCCTCGCCTCAATCAATTTGCGTAAGGATAGATTTCCTGATTTGCGCAAATCAAAGCTAATGCCACGTGCTGATGGTCCTTTTAAGGTGTTAGAGAAAATAAATGATAATGCATATAAACTTGAGCTGCCTGCAGATTTTGGGGTTAGTCCCACTTTTAACATTGCAGATTTGAAGCCTTATTTGGGTGAGGAAGATGAGCTTCCGTCGAGGACGACTTCATTTCAAGAAGGGGAGGATGATGAGGACATCAATAACATTGTTACACCCACAGCCCCTGCTGCTATACATATTGGACCAATTACTAGAGCTCGCGCACGCCAATTAAATTATCAGGTACTTTCGTTTCTTGGTAATGATTCTAATGTTCATGAGAATATGATGCTGCCTAAATTGGATACATTTGTTTTGCTTACAAATAAAGGGCCTAGCTTGGACAAGAAAGAGGAACCTTGGAGCAAGTTCAAGCATGGAGATGATGGCATGCGCAAGGGGAACAAGAACGGAGTTACAAGTGATGATTTGAGGACTTTGAAGCCACCATAATGAGTGCAGGAAGCCTTGGACGAAATATACAAGATGCCACTTCATAAATTTCGTCCAGAGGCTATTAAAGGTGCTGCATCACCTTATTATTGGGCCAGGCCCATGTAATTTCGAAATACTTGAGTATAGGCTGTTTTTAGAGTCCGTATGTGTGGGGAAACAAGAGATAGGGTTGGTTTCGGACCCCTCCTTCAAGGGCCACGAAATCCCCCCCTCTTCCTCCATATATACAGCCCTTAGGGCACCGTTTAGACTTTGGGTTTTGTTTAGATTAAAAGTTCGCCATAGCTGCAACTTCACGTACTTCGTTTGTGTTCAACGACCAGACCAAGACGTCACAGAACCCCATCTTGATCAATAAAGCTTTCATCTTATATTCGCAATATCCAGATTGCAAATCTTAGTTTCTTGCTTGTTCTTCGTTTGCTTGCCGGAGATAGGCCCTCGTGGTCAGGTTGATTGTGCTCCGGCGTGGTCAATAACCTCTCGGAGTTGGTTTAGCGATTGCTAAGGCGCGACGTCCTCGCACGTTCGTAGTCGGATCGTCAAAGTCTACTCCACCAAAAACGATAGCTATCGTCTCATCGAAAGATCGGGACACCCTCGCCTCTTTTAGATAGAGATGATAAACGGTAAAGTAATATTTTTGGTATTTTTGGTTTATGGAACGGAAAGTAAAGATTGCAAAGTAAAAGAAATAGGAAACGGAAATTGTAGATCAGAAACTTATATGATGGAAAATAGACACGGGGGCCATAGGTTTCACTAGAGGCTTCTCTCAAGATAGAAAATATTACGGTGGGTAAACAAATTACTGCCGAGCAATTGATAGAAAAGCGCAAAGTTATGACAATATCTAAGGCAATGATCATGAATATAGGCATCACGTCCGTGTCAAGTAGACCGAAACGATTCTGCATCTACTACTATTACTCCACACATCGACCGACTCCTGCCTGCATCTAGAGTATTAAGTTCATAAGAACAGAGTAACGCATTAAGTAAGATGACATGACGTAGCGGGATAAACTCAAGCAATATGTTGAAAATCCCATCTTTTTATCCTCGATGGCAACAATACAATACGTGCCTTGCTGCCCCTACTGTCACTGGGAAAGGACACCGCAAGATTGAACCCAAAGCTAAGCACTTCTCCCATTGCAAGAAAAACCAATCTAGTTGGCCAAACCAAATCGATAGTTCGAAGAGACTTGCAAAGATATCAAATCATGCATATAAGAATTCAGAGAAGATTCAAAGAATATTCATAGATAAGCTGATCATAAATCCACAAATCATCGGATCTCGGCAAACACACCATAAAAGAGTATTACATCGAATAGATCTCCAAGAACATCGAGGAGAACTTTGTATTGAGAATCAAAGAGAGAGAAGAAGCCATCTAGCTACTAGCTATGGACCCGTAGGTCTGAAGTAAACTACTCACGCTTCATCGCAGAGGCAATGGTGTTGATGTAGAAGCCCTCCGTGATCGAATCCCCCTCCGGTAGGACGCCGAAAAAGGCCCCAAGATGGGATCTCACGGGTACAGAAGGTTGCGGCGGTGGAAAAGTGGTTCCGTTGCTCCCCTGGATGTTTTTGGGGTATAAGAGTATATATAGGCGAAAGATCTAGGTCAGAGGGGCTACGAGGGGCCCACAAGGTCGGGGGGCACGCCCTACCCCCTTCGGCATGCCCTCCACCCTTGTGGCCGCCTCGCGGCTCTTCCGACTTGCACTCCAAGTCTCCTGGGTGTCTTCTGGTCCAAGAAAAATCATCGCAAAAGTTTTATTCTGTTTGGACTCCGTTTGGTATTCCTTTTCTGCAAAACTCTAAAAGAAGGAAAAAATAGAAACTGGCACTGGGCTCTAGGTTAATAGGTTAGTCCCAAAAATCATATAAAATAGCATATTAATGCATATAAAACATCCAAAATAGATAATATAATAGCATGGAACAATAAAAAATTATAGATACGTTGGAGGCGTATCAAAGCCATGTACTACCTGCAAACATGTACCAGTCAGACAAAATCCTCCGTGCTCTTAAGATGCCCTATGAGAAGATACATGTCTGTGAGAAAGGATGTGCCTTATTTAGGCTTCAGTATGCGGACTTGAACTATTGTCACATTTGCAAGTCATCCAGGTATGTTGTGGTAGACAACGGTATGGGTGAGAAGACGCAGACCAAAATACCCATTAATGTTCTTCGGTATATGCCAATCGTACCAAGACTTCAACGTCTTTTCATGGTCGAAGAGACAACCAGACATATGACATGGCACAAAACGGGCAAAAGAACCCAACTAGATGCAGATGGGAATCTGATGATGGTGCACACATCGGATGGTGAAGCGTGCAAGCGCTTCGATGCATTACATAAGGAAAAAGTGGCAGATCCAAGGCATCCTCGAGTCGCCATCAACACGGATGGGTTCAGTGTGTTTGGTCTAACGGCAGCCCAATACAGTTGTTGGCCCGTATTTGTCATTCCACACAATCTCCCCCCCGGACAGATTATGCAAAGAAAGAACATTTTCTTGACGTTGATAATTCCAGGGCCCAACTATCCGGGGAAGAATATGAATGTGCACATGCAGCCGCTTAAGGATGAATTGCAAGAAGCTTGGGATAATGGGTTCAAGACATATGACGCCTTTAGCAAACAGAACTTCATAATGCATGTCTGGTACATGTACTCGACGCATGACTTGCCGGCGTATGCGCTATTCGTTGGCTGGTGTGTGCATGGAAGGTTCCCGTGCCCCACATGCAAGGCAGCTCTTGAGTTTCGTTGGCTTCAGGCTGGTCGCAAGTTTTCTTGCTTCGACTTGCATAGACAGTTCAGGAAAGACAAGAAGAACTTCATCAAAGGTAGAGTTGTCAAAAACTCTGCACCACCTGCGTTGACAGGCCAAGAGACCCTGGATCAGTTAAACGCTCTCGAGCCAGATCCAGAGCGTCCAGGGTATTTCAAGGGGTATAATTCGAAACACGCCTGGACTCACAAGACATGCTTGTGGGATCTGCCTTACTTCAAAGACCTCCTTTGCCCACACAACATCGACGTGATGCACACTGAAAAGAATATCGCCGAGGCACTTTTTGGACTCATGAACATATAGGGCTAGTGGAAATCGAACAAAGCACCCATTTGGATGTTCCCGATGTCTATATTACGGCTCAACAGGCAACCCAAGTTTTCTATCTACCGTGGGCCTGTCAAAGTGATCCAAATCTCAATGGTTGGGATGTCGTTTATGATGTGCCGCCACGTGTTAGACCACCTCCCCCCAATGAAGAGGATTATGAACCTCACATTAACCCAGACACATATGAAGGAGAATTCTTCCAAGAAACACGACTTTCCAAAAAACATTTCAAGAACCGCTCTACTTCACCCTAGAACATTGAAGTAGACAGCGACAATGAATCCGACGTCACCCCTAAGCTGGAACAAGAAGAGGTTACTGCTGCGGATGACCTGTCAATGTTTGATCGATTACGTAAAGGAGGCCTTCAACATGTTGACGCATTCATTGATGATGATGATGAGCACTTCATTACTGATAGTGATTATGATGATGCATTTATTGATCCCAGAGCATATATAGATGATGAAGAGTAATATTAGTAATGTCAGGTATTCAATTATTATGTACATATATATATATATATATATTATTAATTAGTTCATGTTATAGGTATTCAATTTTTTATTATTTTCATGATGATGATACACTTAGATTATATACATATTATTCATGTCAGGTATTCAATTTTTTATGTTGTACTAATTTCATTTACTCTTTGTCATTGTAGGTGTTGACAGATGGTGGGCGCGGGTCGAGAGCGCTCCGAGCCTTCTTCCTCGGCGCGTGCTGGGAGGGGTGCTTCCATTCCACCCCAGCACCTCCGGAGAGCGCTGCTAGACAGTATGCAGACACCACCGGCGGGCGCTTCTTCTTCGGCCGGGAGAGGTCAGGGGAGGACGAAGAGGGGTGCTAGAGGTGGACGTGGCGGCGGGAGAGGTAGGAAGGCTGCTACACCTTCCTCGCCGCCACCCCCAGCTGATTCACCCGACCACAGGACTGCTCCGTCTGAGGTGGACCTGTCTCGGACTCCGGTCCACGAGCCTCGGGCCGACGAGCCTCGGGTCACCGAGCCTTCGTCCCATGAGACTCCGGTCCCGGAGTCTTCGTCCCACGTGACTCCGGAGGCTAGTGGCCATGCTGATGGTGGCGAGGACAACTTTTCTGATGATAGCTATAGCGAGGGCGAGCTGGTTGAGGGGGGCAAGGTCTACCAGCCTGGTGGTACAAAGCTCCCACCCGTGCCGATGACCCGCGAGCAGAGGTGGTTGATTGCGCCTAATGGGGAGAAGTAAGTGCATTTACTCTTTTTTAACCTTTTGCCTTCACGTTTCTTCAAATTAATCTCTAATGTGTTGGCCTTGTCATACTGCAGGGGTTGGAAACACGCCCCTGGTGTCCGCAGGCCCAACCAGGTCCTTGGTTTAGCTCCAAACTGTCATATACTCCGCTTATTTTCCTCCAAAATGACATAATAACCTTACGTAGCTCCAAAATGACCGATTTTAACTAGGACAGCTCTAAATGACCTACACTTACATTTTTTCCTCCAAAATGAATAAATATGCTTAGTTAGCTCAAAAATGGCATAACTACCTATGTTAGCTCAAAAATGACCTATACTTAGCTTATTTAGTTCATTTATGACATACTTAGCATACTTAGGTTGAAAATGGCATAATAATCTTGGTTACCTCCAAAATGACATACACTTAGCTTATTTTCCATGAAAATGACATAATAACCTTACTTAGCTCCAAAATGACCTATTTACCTAGGTTAGCTCTAAAATGACCTACGCTTAGCATTTTTTCCTCCAAAATGACTTAATATGCTTAGTTAGCTAAAAATGGCATAATTAACTAGGTTACCTTAGTTAGAAGAAGAAGAAGATAAAGAAGAGGAGAAAAAGAAAGAGAAGAAAAAATCTTCTTCTTCTTCTTCTTCTTCTAGTCTTCTTCTTCTTCTTCTTCTTCTAACTTTCTTCTTTCCCAATTTGCAGATTTGCTTTAGATCACGGAAGCTTGCGTTGATGGAGTCTACTCTTCTCCTTGTCCTTCCTTTTTGTTTTGATTTTGTAGGATGAACAATGTGAAACTTGCTACCTATATATGTATGTATGGATGAAACCATTGTATGCTTGTTGTTGGATATGTTGGCTATATATATGTTGGATATGGACTTTCGATTTGGTATGTATATGTGTTAGATGATCATATCCATATGGCAGGGATATGTATGCTTGTTGAAAGTATTTTCAAATGTGTATATATATATATGTATATCTGTGAAATTGATTGAATTTAAGAAAAAACAGAATAAACAGGGGCAATACAGGCACTTTGTCGTCTGTTGGCAGACGGCAAAGACCTTTGCCGTCCGCCAGCAGACGGCAAAGCTGCCATGTGGCAGCTACCTATGCAACCTGGGGACACTGGGCTGGCCTATTTGGTTGCTTTGCCGTCTGCTGGCAGACGGCAAAGACCTTTGCATCTTTGCCGTCTGCCAACAGATGGCATAGCAAGCCACATGGCAGCTAGCTGGGGGGGCACCTGGGCTGGCCTATTTGGGCACTTTGCCGTTTGCTGGCAGACGGCAAAGATGCAAAGGTCTTTGCCGTCTGCCAGCAGACAGCAAAGCACGCTGTTAACCCCTTAACGGACCTAACCCTACCCTCTGCCGTCCATGCCCTTTGCCATCTGCTTGCCTTGGATGGCTGACAACAAACTCCTTTGTCGTTCGCTTTATTAAAGCAGACGGCAAAGTAGCCCTTTGCCGTAGTTCGTTGAGCCGGACGTGGGGCCGTCTGCTGGCTGACGGCAAAGGCCTTTGCCGTCCGCCAGGCATGCCTTTGCCGTCAGCCATGGCAGACGGCAAAGTGCCTGATTCCTGTAGTGCTTGCCGCATGGCGCTCAATGACTTGCTCCCACCAAATGACGATGTAGTCTTGGAACTCAAGGGATGCCATGGCGATCTTCTTTTCTTCTTCAAGTTGTGCAAACGAAAGATCTTGTCAACCTTCAATGCCCATGAAAGGTACTCTTTGGGGTCATTGCTTCCGGAGAACTTGGTCATGGTGAACATGAGCTTGCCGTAGCGGTGCTCTTAATTGTGGTGGTGTTGATGGTGATGTTTTTTACGCTCTTGCCGTGGAGGAGGTTCTTGAGCCGCTTGCTCCTCGTGCTTCGATTTGTTAGCTTGACGTTGAGGATGTGGAATTCTTGCACGGTTTCTCATCTCTTGAAGCTCTTCACGATGAGCGGCTTCTTCTTGGCGCTCACGACGGATGGCCTCGTCTTGGTCCCGGTTGCGTGCGCGGACAGCTTGGGTTAATGCACGTAGAGCTTGTTGGGATTCAAGGGCTTGTTCCTCACGACGTTGTTTCTCTTGTCGAAGGGCATCACCATATTTTTGCTCTTGTTGATCTTGGCGGATTGGAGCTTGCTCTTGGACCGGATGCTCATTAGCTTGTTGCCATTGGCATTCACGTTCATGAAGACGTCCTTGTAAACCATTGCCTTGGAATGGGTTTTGTGGAGCTTGATGAACGTCATGGTCTTGGTAACTAGTTCATCTCCGTGAGGAGGTCTTGATGATATCCTAGACGGATCTTCCCGTGAGGGGTCTTGAATCCAAGATGGATCTTCTCCAGAGGGGCCGCGGTCTCTCTCGGTGGAGTAGATCCGGATGGATGAGCAAAGCTCTATCTCTAAATGAGCTAAACCTATGCTATCTCTCCGTGAGGAGGTAGGGGGTATTTATAGTCTAAGCGGGTGAAAGGGTAAGTGGGAAGCGATACAATGCCAAAGGCCCACGGCTGCGCACAGGCAGTTACCGGACGACCCGTGGGGGTCGGACGTCCGGTGGCTCGGGACGGTCCGGACGTCCGGCGCGCGTTGGAAGTCTGCTGATTCTTCTTGGGTGTAGCGGCACCTGATTTCCGGAGGTTGTCGGACGTCCGGGCGCTGGGACTTGCGGACGTCCGAGCGTTGGGACTTGTCGGACGTCCGGTGGGCGTCGGACGTCCGGCCGCTGTAACATGCGTCAGCTGTGGTTCTTCTGGCCGTCTGGGATGCGTAAGGTACCGGATGTCCGGTGGCGTCCGGACGTCCGATGGCTGTAACTTGTAGCATCTCCGTTTCTCTTGCTCCTCGCGCATGGTGTACTCGCCGTCTTGTCCATGGTCTTCCTCTTGGTTCCTGGTCTTGCATAGCATATATGTTTGAGGTAGTAGCCATGTCTCACATGTGGCAAGTGACGGTTCGGAGAGGAACGAGTTCACCTTGTGTCCAATGGCGTGTGTTCGAGGTCTCGTCATATGTCCTCTTGGGGCTTGGAGAGTAGTCGGAGTGTACATGGGGATGAACGTAGGATGCTCCGCATCACAAGAGGTGATAGTTCTTCCCGATCTGGAGACGGGGTCTTGAATCCACGAGGGGATCTTCTCCTAGATGGAGGGCTTGAATGCACTTGGGGGATCTTCTCCTAGGGGGAGGACTTGGCCTCCAATGGAGTAGGTATCAAGTGGATGAGCAATGCTCTATCTCTAAAAATGAGCTAATCCTTTGCTAACCCTTAAACGTAGGTGGGAGACGAGTATATATAGTCTAGGGGGGCGAAGGGGTACATGGGCTTTGGCCCTTTTCACTATGCGCAGACAGGGGCCGGATGTCCGGGGGTCACGAGCCGGATGTGCGGGGCTTCGAGGGGGTGCCGGATGTCCGAGGCAGGCGGCGGATGTCCGGGGTGGCGCCCGTTCGGTTCTTTGAAGAGTGCCTGATTTCCGGGCGGGGGCCGGATGTCCGGGGCCGGGGCCGGATGTCCGGGCCCTGTAGCTTTGACTGCTGGGCTGCTTCGGCTGATGCTCCAGGGGTCGGATGTCTGAGGCTCGGGGCCGGATGTCCGGGTCCTGGGGGCTTATTCGGTTCCTTCCGTTGGTCCTCTTCATCCATGAACTTGGGGACTTGTCCGTCTTCACGTGCATCTTCGAGAGGGTCTTCTTGGTACCTGATCATGCACAACATTCCGGACGTAGGTAGTAGCCATGTCTCGAGAGGGTCATATGGAATATCACTATGGAGAGATGTCACCTTGGTCTCAAGATCTCTAGCATGTGCTCGTGTCATCGGTCCACTTGGCACTTGGTGAGACGACGGTAGGTCCATGGGGTTGGCCGTAGGATGCTCCGCATCAACTCATTTCCCCATATGCAAAATGGGTCGAACAGTGGGCCTAAACATCTGACAGCAAGACCTACATGTGCAAAACTAAATTGTTAAGAACCTAAATATTAGAATGATTCCTGCAATTGCACAATAATGTGCTATTAGCCAAAGGACCATGCATGTGCAAACCTCGATGGTAAACCTCAGTGCCTCCCATTGTTTCCCTGCAACACATATAAGACAGATATTGATCAAGTTAAGTGAGGGCTGGCATACTATCAGTAGAATATGTTAATAAAAAATGAACAATTTGCAGATCCAACATATTAATTTAAGCCAAATGGAAAAGCCAGTTAACCAAACCAAGCATGCTAAGCAACTTGGAAATATAGCAATTGTATATGTTTCTCATGTATTTAGCACATCCAAATTCAAAATTTTGTTTCTCACACGCATAACAATACAAAATTGTACCAACAACAAATGAACATCACATTGCAGAATTGAACCAAACAGTTAACTGGACACCACAACAAATGAACCAAGCAATTAACTGAGCACCACATTGCAGAATAGAACATATACTAGAAGATCAGACAGTTAACCAAGCCAAGCATGCTTAATAACTACTAGGAAATATAGCAATAGTATGTGTTTCTCTTGTATAGAGTACATCAAAATTTGATTTTATTTCTGACATGCATAACAATACAAATTTGTACCCAAAAAATAGAACATCACATTTTACAATTGAACCAAATAGTTAACTGAACATCACAAAAAATGAAACAAACTATTAACTGAACATCACATTTCAAAAGATCTGATTGCATATTAACATTACAAAGGAAAATTCACCGGAAGGCACCAGAGGTGGCCTCAAGAAAACACCACAAACTGTCATTTAAAGCAGCCAACCGCGTGGCAGCGTCCGTGCTCCAGGCATCGACGGTGGCCTGGACGACAAGGTGCTCCTCCAAGATTTGGCAATCGACACACATGGCATGCATAGCGACCTCATCCGCGCGTGCGACCATGATAAGCCTCTCCACTGCCAGATGCTCCTTGAGTTGCTAGCTAAAACGCATGCACCATGGCTGTGGGCGGCACTTATTTGTACGATGGGGCAGTGATTTGAAGGTGTCGCGACGGCGGTCGGGGCATGTGGGATGGATATGGAGGAGGAGGATGGGGTGGGGTGTGGATTACATGACTATATCAACGAGGCCACGCAGTGGGATGGAGCGTCGCCGATGAGGAGGAGGCGCTGTAAAGCAAGCAGTGAAGGTTTGAACTTGGAAAGGAAGGAGAAAACAATGGAAATGTGGCTTTTGGTGGGGGAGTGGGCTGGGAGCTAGATATTTCAGCGGTTGCCATAAATTTTGGTTCGGTGCAACGAAAAACTGGCACGCAAGTGTGGTTGACGCGCGGGCAGTGGCTCTAGCGGACGAAGCTTCTGGCGTAAGACATACATGAGGGAGCCCCAAGATATATTATATTGCATCGCACACGATTCTTGCTAATAAACTGTTTGTTGTGTACTTAATAATGGGGTTACTGCGGGAAACACGGTGTTTGAATTGCTAGAATTTATCTACAGTGAACATGCAACTATAGGAGTGTCGTGTTAAAATTTGGAATTATTCAGGGTTCATTTGGCCTTTTTATGCATTAATTGAGTTTTCTAGGCATTTAAAGTGCATAATTCAAATTTCAACTACAGGCACATGCTCCAGTGCACCAAAGTTGGTTGAAAAATCATAAATGAGTCCTTGGGTGAATGTTTAGGTCCCATGCAAGAAATGGGAATTAATTTCAAACATCTGGGCATCGTGGCTCGACCGAAAATATTGAGAAACTTGGTTTTAAAATTCTTGTAAATCCAGAACTCGCCTGAAAATCATGAAACTTGGCATGCTGTCATGACATGACACTGCTGCATCGCCCTCCTATACAAACGGTTTTTACCCCCTTTCCACGACGGAGTTTTAAACTGTCGCCTTGTTAGTGTGTGCGATAGGGGGGTCCTTCCCACACGACCCAGAAACCATCAGGGATAGGCCCTCTGTGTCGGTGCAACAAACCTTCACGTATGTTGCCCAGACTGTACACAGGCTCAAGTGGCAGAAATGCAAGCAACCCCAAGCATTCAAGACAGAACCAAGCCAGAGAGAGAGCTCTTTGAGAAATCAAAGGGCGGATCAAGAAGACCAAGACAAGCCAAGACAATAGATATCACTAAGGAAAAACCTCCCTTGCCGGGTAGGCGAGCCTGGTCAGGTCGAGGCCACCCCAAAGACAAGTCCCAAGAATTCCCCGGCAAGGACTGCCGGGGCCACTGGCGGCCTACATCCCCGCCAAGACTCCACCGCTCCACCGCATCGCAATGCAAGTCATCCATCGGTGCGGTGTCAAGCCCCCAGATAACTAAGTGGCTGTCATTTGGCATGTGGCAGTCATTTAGGAGGAAGATCACCTCTATATGACACCCGTCCAGAGGCGTGTCAAGCAGACAGGCGGAAGATGACTAAAGCGGCGTGGCAGACCTGCATTTATTGTCAATCTAACCTTGTCATCCAAACACCTCTTTGGATGGAGTTAGTTCAGGGTTAGTCATGAGCTAGAAACTAACTCTAACCTCTAGCTAAGTTGAGTATCCACACAGGGCTATGTTGTTGTTGTTGCTGCTGCTGCTGCTCTTCTACGTATATCTAGACATCATCAGAACATTAAGGTAACACTCTTCCTTGTTGCTATATAGCCTAGGATTGCATATTTAGACATTAAGTACAGTGCATGTTGCTATGTAGCCTCAGATATATTACATATGGCCCTAGTTAACCTAACGATAAATGGGTTACAGATATATTCAGTTAAAGTACGATTCACCGATTAGTCCCTTATCAGCCCCGGGCCTATATGGTACCAGCTACCGATATCCTGAATAGTGAGTATATATAAGCCATGGGATGAAACTAACCTCGATGGAAAACAGCAGTCGTTCCCAAAATTGTCCTGTGTAGGTACATCGAGAGGCATGTTAAGCATAACAGGCTAAACATCAACCAAATATATCCATGGCAGACAAAATAATCTCCAAAAGATAGCTTCAGTGTGCAGGTTTAAGCACGCTAGTAAAGCAAAACAAGTGGAAAGGTGTGTTAACTGCAACAGGCCTAACATTTAACAACAAGCAAACATAGTCATTCAAACTGGTATTGTGCCGGTCTAAGTACACTGGTTATTGTTAAATAAAAATGGAAAGGCGTGTTAACTACAAGGTGCAGCAACCAAATATAGTCATTCATAGTGGTATTGTTGAAACTGGTATTGATGAAATTGAACTGCACAGTTCATACTTGCACATATAGAACATCATGTTGTGAATAACTGGAATAAACAAGGCATACTACGAACAACCAAAGATAGCATTTGAAACTGGAGATATGCTAACTACAAACAACTGAACAATAAAAAAACTTTAAACGAGGCATATGCTAGCTATAACAGGCTTAACAGCAAGCAAATATATGCATTCCTATCAGTATGTTTAAAACTGGATTGATGAAATGTACTGCACAGTAAATAATTGCACATATAGAGCATCACATTGTGAACAACTGAAATAAATAACGCATACTGCAAACAACTAAATATAGCAATTAAAACTGGACATATTCTCACTACACTACAAAACGGACTCGACAAAACAAATCATGGGTTCCCCCCTGTGAAGAGGCACGACAAAACAAATCATGGGTTTCCTCACTTGTCACAAATGGGCTCATTCCCGTGGGAAGAGCACGGACCCTGGATGCGCTCCATGTTGTCGCAGATGGGCTCCTTCCCCTTAGAAGAGCACAGCTGTAGGGTGCCCTTCCTGATGTCGCAGACGGGCTCTTTCCCCTTGGAAGAGCAGATGGGCTCTTTCCCCTTGGAAGAGCCGGAGAGGGTGCCCTCCTCATGGTCGCCGTCGATGAGGTCTGACTTGGAAGATGTGGATCCCAAGCCAGCGTCGCAGAACGTGTCCTTCAGAAATGACAAAAGGGGCTCGATGGCGATGTATGATGGCAAATTCTTGACAGCGAGCCAGAGGAGATCAGTGGTGGGGCCATGGATGAGATCGACAGCGGTTGAACCCGAGGGGTTGGGGGTCGGCCACTTAACCTATGACATAGCCCGCCTCAGGCCATCGCTGTCGACGACCTTGATGTCGTAGCCGGCGTTCGTGACATACCCGCATACTCTAGCCCGCTGATTGAGTGCCTGCGGCCAGTAATGGTCGTTAGCTTCCTCGGCGATGTCGGGCGAAGAGACCGCGATACACCTCTTTTGGGCCCGTCGCTCCTCGAGCTCCACGGGAAGCGTAGCCGGGCTTAGGCTGCGACGCTCTGGAGTGGGGGATGGGGATGGGGATCTGTGGGAAAGGGGGTGTTTGGCAGGTGTCATCTAAGAAACTCAGGGCGGCCTGGGTATGGAGATCGGTGGGTAAGCTGCACAGGCAAACCGGCATATGTTGACAATGGAGGCCTTGCGACGGCGACCTTGCTAGGGTTTCGAGCGAGGGAGGGGTGTGTGTGTGTGTGCGCGCGCGCGCGCCCGAGGAGGTTTCGGTGTGTGTGTGTGTGTGTGTGTGTGTGTGTGTGTGTGTGGAGGGGGGCGGGGGGTGTGTTTGAGGAAATGACGTGGCTACTGAAAATTTTACTACGCGGGAGTCAAACGCGGGTGTGAAATGCCGGGGCTATTGAAAATTTGGATGATGGTGCATGGCACACGGTCCGGACATAACAACCGTGTGTTATGAAACAGAAAAACCTCGAGGCGGGTAGATATTTTCGAGGGATGCAGGCGGGATTGGGAACAAGAAACATCACACACGGTCGAAACATAATAACCGTGTGTTATCAAACAGAAAAAAGCTGCAGGCGTGTAGATATTTTTGAGAGGGGAAGCCTCGTGGAGCCCAATGTACTGTGCGGATGTGCGTGACAGGGGCACCGGCATGGCACACGGTTAGTGTGAGTGAACCGTGTCTGTTGCGTCATCCGACTTGTCTAATGTTCATAAATTTGGCGAAAAATGATGCTGGAGAGGGTCAGAATACAAACACACTTGCATGTGGACCAAATATATGTATGAAAAGGGTGGTTTGATGTTCAAATACCAAATGCAATTTCGATGTGGCACCTATCTCGCAAAGCAGACGGTATTGCTTGCCCCCCCTCGTGTCGGCAGGAAGGGAATCCTAAGCTATGAATGCATGCCCCCCCCCCCAGTGAGGTTCACCTAGCAAAGTGCGAAGTAGCAGTCCCCCCCCCCCACACACACCCACTTTCAGTCGGCGGGCCAGAGAGGCATCTCACCAAGATGGATTGTAAAACGGACCAAGAATAATCCACCTTGGTCGTACAACCTCTCTCTTGTTTTTGGTCAAAGTGATGGCCGTCCATGCGACCTCGGAGATGGGCTAGCTCGCCAATAATGACGCAAGTAGCTAGTCCCCGAAGACAACCACTGCCTGCATGTGGCCCAAACATATGTATGGAGAGCTGTGTTTTGAATACACAATGGAACAACTTTGATGTGGCACCGTGCTTTCGAACCAGAAATCCCCACACTGAGTGAGGGTTAGGTTGACGATGCATATGTATGTCACACCACACTTCAAGCCGATGACGGGGATTCATGCATGAATGCGTGCATAGTATGTGCTCAAACTTAATTAGGTCTGAATCTCACCATGACCTATACTATGATAACACGAACCAAAGGAAGAATCTGCCATGGTAACCTATCTTGTTGTCGGTCAAGGTGATCATGGATGTCCACGCGGGCCCACGAATATATAGGCTTGTCGCCGATAACCACGCGAGGGAGTGTACCGTCCGAAGACAACCACTACATGCATATGTATGGAGGTGATGCGTGCATGCAGGTTTGAATACCATTTCACAACATTGATGTGGCGCGTGCGTCGAAAATCGTACAGTCCTCACACAGAGCGAGATCGGTTCATGACGTGTCATGGTACTAGCCACTTCCACTCGATGGGAGGGATTCATGCGTACACATGCATGTGTGGCTTCAAACTGTATCATGTCACCCCAGAGCATGACCTATATATATACCGTATTAGAAACAAAAAAATAATCCCCTCCTAAGTCAAATTAACCTCTCTCGTTGTCAGGCAAAGTAGTGATGGACCAAGCGGGCCCACAGATGGAAAGCATCGATATCGCTGATAACTGCTTAAGTGGGTGAGAGAGGACAACCACCATCGCTTTGCATGTGGGCCAAACATATGTTGAATACCCAAAATGCACAACTTTGATGTGGCACATGCCTTGAAAACCGTAAAGTCCCCACACAGAGCGAGGTTCATGAAGCGTACTACATATGATGGTCCCCTTCCCCCTCTTCGACGCATACTATATGCTCCTACCATAATACAACCCAAAAAGAATCCTCCTTGATGGTGAAATTAATTAACCTCTCCCGATGTAGGTCAAAGTGATGCATGCATTGACGATGGCCTCGTGGGCCCACAGATGGAAGCGTCACACGTGAGTGTCCTAGGATAACCACCGCCTGCATGCATGTGTGGCCCAAAGAGGTGTTGTGTGATGTTTGAATAGCCAATTTCACAACTTGATGTGGCACGTGCCTCGGAAACCGAAAAGTCCCGACACTGAGTGAGGTGTACATGTTCACGGACGCGTACGTATAGTATATATGCTAGTCCCCTCCCACCTCTTCGACGCGTACTATATATATACTCCCACCCATAACACAAACAAAAAAGATTCTACCTTGCTGGTCAAATTCACCTCACTGCCGGCTGTTCGTCGAAGTGATGGACGACGACCTCTGGGCCCACAGAAAGCGTCACACGCGAGTATCGAGTGTCGTGTAGGACAACCATCGACTGCATGTGGCCAAAACATGTATGCATGAAAGGGTTGTGTAATGTTTTAAATAACAAATTCACGACACTGATGTGGCACCTACCTCACAAAACGGCCAACCCACACGGTGGCTCATGACTCGTAGAATACTGCGAGCCACCCGCCACCCCCCAGACGCACACACCCACCCACACACTGCGAATACACCGCAACTACGATGCATGTTAAATTATCCCGTGGTGAACAAATGTTACAAAAGGAGGGACGTTTTAATTTTGAAAAAAAAAACATAGATCATTAAGATGTTTTAGTATATTGATTGATTTTCTAGGGGTATAATGTGCAAAAATCAAATTTGAGCTACATGCACACGTGACAGTGCACCTAAATGGATTGCAAAAACACATGTGTCTCACTGGGTGCATGTTTACTCCCCGTGCAAGAAATTTCAAACATTGAGAATCTTGATTTTTAAATTCTAGTACATCCAAAACTTATTTGAAATTCATGAAACTTATCGTGTTGTCATATGGACACCAATACAAAGTGGCATTGTACTTTTTTTGTCAAATTTGAGACCAGTTTTGATGTAATCTTTATCTTCTTACAAACGGGAGATTATTAATAATTGGGAACCAATATCCCAAACGGATTATTTATTCGAACCGTGAGCGTTAGACCAACAATGGATACGTGTCATGCTTCGGTTAAGCAATAAAGCGGCAGCATTAATCATCCAAATAGAAAAACAATATACGTGGCGCCACGCGACCCGTGTGCTGTGCGAGCAGGCGTGAGTTAACGGTACGCATGCGAGCAGTCTGCCGTGCAGGCAGACCGGGAGGCGTGCGTGTAGGCGTGTGAATTGACGGAGGCGTGCTCACTGCGCAGTGTCATCGGGAGGTGATGAGGACATCAATAGCATTGTTACACCCACAGCCCCTGCTGCTATACATACTGGACCAATTACTAGAGCTCGCGCACGCCAATTAAATTATCAGGTACTTTTGTTTCTTGGTAATGATTCTAATGTTCATGAGAATATGATGCTCCCTAAATTGGATACATTTGTTTTGCTTACAAATGAAGGGCCTAGCTTGGACAAGAAAGAGGAACCTTGGAGCAAGTTCAAGCATGGAGATGATGGCATGCGCAAGGGGAACAAGAACGGAGTTACAAGTGATGATTTCAGGACTTTGAAGCCACCATAAGGAGTGCAGGAAGCCTTGGACGAAATATACAAGATGCCACTTCATAAATTTCATCCAGAGGCTATTATAGGTGCTGCGTCACCTTATTATTGGGCCAGGCCCATGTAATTTCGAAATACTTGAGTATAGGCTGTTTTTAGAGTCCGTATGTGTGGGGAAACAAGAGATAGGGTTGGTTTCGGACCCGTCCTTCAAGGGCCACGAAATCCCCTCCTCTTCCTCCATATATACAGCCCTTAGGGCACCGTTTAGACTTTGGGTTTTGTTTAGATTAAAAGTTCGCCATAGCTGCAACTTCGCGTACTTCGTTTGTGTTCAACGACCAGACCAAGACGTCACAGAACCCCACCTCGATCAATAAAGCTTTCATCTTATATTCGCAATATCCAGATTGCAAATCTTAGTTTCTTGCTTGTTCTTCGTTTGCTTGCAGGAGATAGACCCTCGGGGTCAGGTTGATTGTGCTCCGGCGTGGTCAATAACCTCTCGGAGTTGGTTTAGCGATTGCTAAGGCGCGACGTCCTCGCACGTTCGTAGTCGGATCGTCAAAGTCTAATCCACCAAAAACGATAGATATCATCTCATCGAAAGATCGGGACACCCTCGCCTCTATCAAGTGGTATCAGATTCCCAGGTTGCTCGGTGAGATTTACAGTTTTTCGTAGTTTAGATCGAGTCTGTTCTTCATACCTACAGTCCAGGAAAAAGCCAAAAAAAAATTTAGGGTTAGTTCATCATATCCGAACCAATCTGAGCCTTTGCATAATCTTTTTAGGGTTTTTGCTTTGTTGAATTTGCGGTTGCATCGTCGTGTCAAGTTGCTAGTCTTAGCGTCTAGTTCTTTAGAGTTTCGAGTTCTGTTCACAAGTTGTCACGCCGCCGCCGCACCATCATCATCGCCCCTACCATATACCACCACAGCTTATCTGCTATTTCTCTGAGTCCATATACCACCACCGATCCGAGTCCATATACCACCACCGATCCGAGTCCATATACCACCACCAATCCGAGCCCACATATACTACCGTCATATACCATCACCAGTCCGAGTTCCACCAGATTCATCTCTGCCACCAGTCCTAGTCCGAGTCCAGTATTTATTCCTTTATTTTAGAGTTCCAGATCACGCGATACTACGAGTCGTGAACAAGTCGGATTCCCCAATATTCGTGCTACCCGTAGAAGAAAAATAGTTCCAGTTTCAAAAAAAAAAAAACTAAGTCTGGAAAATTCTGGCTAGGCAGTTTTTAGACCATTTGTAGACTTTTTCGAAAAAAAATTGTTGCGGAGCAAAAAAAAAAGAGGAAAAAAAGTGCAAAAAAAAAAAGAAAAAAATTCAGAGTGTGCTCCTCCCTTGTTTACGTGCAGCGCCGTGATTTTTGTTAGTGTTCTAGGCTCGCGTCTCTAGCACGGTCTAGCCTAGGACCAGCACAGTACCGTCGTTGAGAGTTTATTCAACATTGCATCTCTGAATTGATTATTGCTGACCCTTTTTGCTACCATATCATAAGCCTTCCCAGCTCCATATACATCTACATCGTGTGTTTGACACCACCTGGCAATCGCTCTGTCCAAGCTCTGAGAGTTTTGACTACAAAGGTTGCCGATCACCACCTGCTGCTGGGTAAGAACTGGTAAGAATTTGAGATTTGCTTGACGGATTTGTGACACCACACCACACCACCACCACTTTCTAGTAGTCTGTAGGATCATATTCTTGTGTGTTTCTATTGCTGCTAACCATGGCAGGATCACAAGCCGACGAGATTGACTGGGAGAACATGACGAAAAAGGAGTTGCATGATAAATTTCAGCAAATGATGAGTGGCCAGGTGGGAGATGTGCTAAACAGATTTGAAGAGGCCATGGAGAAGATAGATGGCATGGAGAAGTCGTTCGAGACAAAGCTGGATAACAAGTTTAATGAATTGCTCACGCGTCTTCCCCAACCACCACCGGCTGCACCTGTCGCACCTCTGCAACGACAACAACAACGCCCCCTTCCAAATCAGTTCGGACGAGCGAAGCGTGTTCCTCTTGAGGATGGCCAAACTTCTGGTGCTGCTGTACCTACTGTTGATGCTTCTTTGGCTCCTGCTCCTGCTGCTGCTGGTGCCGAGGAGGAGGATGATTACGCGGGCGATTATGAGGATGAGGTTGATCAAAATCATAACTACGTGCAACCACCAGCACCAGGTCGTCCACATGCAAATAATCGCAATGGTAGGTCTGCACCACCACTTCAGGTACGAGATCATGACCATCTTCCTAAATTAAAATTGAATATTCCACCATTCGAGGGTCGATATGTTCCTGATATATATCTTACTTGGGAGTTAGAAACTGAACAACATTTTACATGTTTACAATATCCCGAGGAACGACGTGTTGCTGCTGCTGTTTGTGCTTTCACTAGTTTTGCATGTGTATGGTGGTCTGAACATTGTAGATTATATCCTATTCCAGCTACTTGTGCTGCTTTGAAAACTGCTATGCGTACTCGTTGGGTTCCACCATATTATCAACGTGAATTACTTCAAAAATTGCAGCGCTTAAGACAAGGAAAAAATTCTGTAGAAGAATATTATCAGGAATTACAAACTGGCATGATTAGATGTGGTATTGTTGAGGAGAATGAAGCTATGCTTGCACGTTTCATGGGTGGATTAAATAGAGAGATTCAGACCATTCTAGAGTATAAGGAGTATAATAATATCACTCGTTTATTCCATCTTGCTTGTAAAGCTGAACGTGAAGTGCAGGATCGACAGGCATTGGCGCGAACTAATTTTTCTGCAGGTCGATCTTCATCATGGACACCGCGTGCCTCCTCTACTCCCACACGTCCTACTGCGGCACCACTGACTTCAGCCGCCAATTCCAACCGAGATACAAGAAAACAGGCACCACCACCACCATCTGCCAAGAGTACACCTTCTGGGCCTGCCCAGAGCTCTTCTTCATCTATGGCATCACCAGGGCACACACATGATATTATTTGTCGTCGTTGTAAGGGAAGAGGTCATTATGCGAGAGAATGCCAATCTCCACGTGTTATGATTGCTACTGAGGATGGTGGGTATGAGTCTGCTAGTGACTATGATGAGGAGACTTTGGCTCTTATTACAAGTGAAGAACACGGTGGAGATGATTCTGATCATGAGACGCAATACATGGCTCCTGAAGACGCTGACAGGTATGAATGTTTAGTTGCTCAACGTGTTTTGAGTGTGCAGGTCACACAAGCTGAGCAAAATCAGAGGCATAATTTGTTCCATACAAAGGGAGTTGTGAAGGAACGTTCTGTTCGCGTCATCATAGATGGAGGGAGCTGCAACAACTTGGCTAGCATGGAGATGGTGGAGAAGCTATCTCTCACCACAAGACCACATCCACATCCTTACTATATCCAATGGTTCAACAACAGCGGCAAGGTTAAGGTAACACGTACTGTTCGTGTGCATTTTAGTATCTCTACATATGCTGATTATGTTGATTGTGATGTGGTACCCATGCAAGCATGTTCATTATTACTTGGTAGACCATGGCAATTTGATAAAAATTCTGTACACCATGGTAGAAACAATCAGTATACTCTTGTTCATAAGGATAAACATATTACTTTGCTTCCTATGACTCCTGATTCTATTTTGAAAGATGATATTAATAGAGCTAGTAAAGCAAAACAGGAGAAAAATAAGAGTGAAACTCAGATTGTGGCAAAAGAATTTGAGCAACAAATGAAGCCTAATAATAAACCATCTAGTGTTGCTTCTGAAATTAAATTGAAAAGTGCATGCTTACTTGCCACCAAATCTGATATTGATGATCTAGATTTCAGCAATTCTGTTTGCTATGCTTTTGTGTGCAAAGAGGCGTTATTTTCATTCGAGGACGTGCCTTCCTCTTTGCCTCCTGCGGTCACTAACATTTTGCAGGAGTTCGCTGACGTCTTTCCACAAGACGTGCCACCGGGATTACCACCTATTCGCGGGATTGAGCATCAGATTGACTTAATTCCCGGTGCTTCGGTGCCAAACCGTGCGCCATACCGTACCAATCCAGAGGAGACGAAGGAGATTATGCGTCAAGTACAGGAGTTGCTCGACAAAGGTTATATACGCGAATCCCTTAGTCCTTGTGCTGTTCCTATTATTCTAGTGCCGAAAAAGGATGGTACATCGCGTATGTGTGTTGATTGTAGAGGCATTAATAATATTACTATTCGTTATCGTCATCCTATTCCTAGACTAGATGATATGCTTGATGAATTGAGTGGCTCTACAATATTCTCCAAAGTTGATTTGCGTAGTGGATACCATCAAATTCGTATGAAATTGGGGGATGAATGGAAAACAGCATTTAAAACAAAGTTTGGATTATATGAGTGGTTAGTCATGCCTTTTGGGTTAACTAATGCACCTAGTACTTTCATGAGATTAATGAACGAAGTTTTACGTTCTTTCATTGGACGATTTGTGGTAGTCTATTTTGATGATATACTGATTTATAGCAGATCTTTGGAGGAACATTTGGAACATTTACGTGCTGTTTTTATTGCTTTACGTGATGCACGTTTGTTTGGTAACCTTGGGAAGTGCACCTTTTGCACCGACCGAGTATCTTTTCTTGGCTATGTTGTTACTCCACAGGGAATTGAAGTTGATAAAGCCAAGATTGAAGCTATTGAGAGTTGGCCACAGCCCAAAACGGTCACTCAAGTGAGGAGTTTTCTTGGACTCGCTGGTTTCTATAGGCGTTTTGTGAGAGATTTTAGCACCATTGCTGCACCTCTCAATGAGCTTACAAAGAAGGATGTGCCTTTTGTTTGGGGTACCTCACAGGAAGAAGCCTTCACGGTATTGAAAGATAAGTTGACACATGCTCCTTTACTCCAACTTCCTGATTTTAATAAGACTTTTGAGCTTGAATGTGATGCTAGTGGAATTGGATTAGGAGGTGTTTTATTACAAGATGGCAAACCTGTTGCATACTTTTCTGAAAAATTGAGTGGGCCTAGTCTGAACTATTCTACTTATGATAAAGAATTATATGCTCTTGTTCGGACCTTAGAAACATGGCAACATTATTTATGGCCCAAAGAATTTGTTATACATTCTGATTATGAATCTTTGAAACACATTAAAAGTCAAGCAAAACTGAACCGTAGACATGCTAAATGGGTTGAATTTATTGAGACTTTCCCTTATGTCATTAAACACAAGAAGGGTAAAGAAAATGTTATTGTTGATGCATTGTCTCGTCGTTATACTATGCTTTCACAACTTGACTTTAAAATATTTGGTTTGGAGACCATCAAAGATTAATATGTGCATGATGCTGAATTTAAAGATGTATTGCAGAATTGTAAGGAAGGGAGAACATGGAACAAGTTCGTCGTTAACGATGGATTTGTGTTTCGTGCTAACAAGCTATGCATTCCAGCTAGCTCCGTTCGTCTTTTGTTGTTGCAGGAGGCGCATGGAGGAGGATTAATGGGACACTTTGGCGTGAAGAAGACGGAGGATATACTTGCTACACATTTCTTTTGGCCAAAGATGAGACGGGATGTTGAGCGTTTTGTTGCTCGCTGCACTACATGTCAAAAAGCTAAGTCACGACTCAATCCTCATGGTTTATATATGCCTTTGCCTGTACCTAGTGTTCCTTGGGAGGATATATCTATGGACTTTGTTTTAGGTTTACCTCGAACAAAGAAGGGGAGGGATAGCATATTTGTTGTCGTGGATAGGTTCTCGAAAATGGCACACTTTATACCATGTCATAAAAGCGATGATGCTGTTAATGTTGCTGATTTGTTCTTTCGTGAAATTATACGCTTGCATTGTGTGCCAAATACTATTGTTTCAGATCGTGATACTAAATTTCTTAGCCACTTTTGGAGATGTTTATGGGCTAAGTTGGGGACTAAACTGCTTTTTAGTACTACATGTCACCCCCAAACTGATGGACAAACTGAAGTAGTCAATAGAACATTGTCTACTATGCTTAGGGCTGTTTTGAAGAATAACAAGAAAATGTGGGAAGAATGCTTGCCTCATATTGAATTTGCTTATAATCGTTCATTGCATTCTACTACTAAGATGTGTCCTTTTGAAATTGTGTATGGTTTCCTTCCTCCTGCACCAATTGATTTGTTGCCTCTTCCATCTTCGGAGAAGGTTAATTTTGATGTTAAACAACGTGCTGAATTGATCTTAAAAATGCATGAGTTAACTAAGGAGAACATTGAGCGTATGAATGCTAAATATAAACTTGCTGGAGATAAGGGTAGAAAACATGTTGTGTTTGCACCTGGAGATCTTGTTTGGTTACATTTGCGTAAGGATAGATTTCCTGATTTGCGCAAATCAAAGCTAATGCCACGTGCTGATGGTCCTTTTAAGGTGTTAGAGAAAATAAATGATAATGCATATAAACTTGAGCTGCCTGCAGATTTTGGGGTTAGTCCCACTTTTAACATTGCAGATTTGAAGCCTTATTTGGGTGAGGAAGATGAGCTTCCGTCGAGGACGACTTCATTTCAAGAAGGGGAGGATGATGAGGACATCAATAGCATTGTTACACCCACAGCCCCTGCTGCTATACATACTGGACCAATTACTAGAGCTCGCGCACGCCAATTAAATTATCAGGTACTTTCGTTTCTTGGTAATGATTCTAATGTTCATGAGAATATGATGCTCCCTAAATTGGATACATTTGTTTTGCTTACAAATGAAGGGCCTAGCTTGGACAAGAAAGAGGAACCTTGGAGCAAGTTCAAGCATGGAGATGATGGCATGCGCAAGGGGAACAAGAACGGAGTTACAAGTGATGATTTCAGGACTTTGAAGCCACCATAAGGAGTGCAGGAAGCCTTGGACGAAATATACAAGATGCCACTTCATAAATTTCGTCCAGAGGCTATTATAGGTGCTGCGTCACCTTATTATTGGGCCAGGCCCATGTAATTTCGAAATACTTGAGTATAGGCTGTTTTTAGAGTCCGTATGTGTGGGGAAACAAGAGATAGGGTTGGTTTCGGACCCGTCCTTCAAGGGCCACGAAATCCCCTCCTCTTCCTCCATATATACAGCCCTTAGGGCACCGTTTAGACTTTGGGTTTTGTTTAGATTAAAAGTTCGCCATAGCTGCAACTTCGCGTACTTCGTTTGTGTTCAACGACCAGACCAAGACGTCACAGAACCCCACCTCGATCAATAAAGCTTTCATCTTATATTCGCAATATCCAGATTGCAAATCTTAGTTTCTTGCTTGTTCTTCGTTTGCTTGCAGGAGATAGACCCTCGGGGTCAGGTTGATTGTGCTCCGGCGTGGTCAATAACCTCTCGGAGTTGGTTTAGCGATTGCTAAGGCGCGACGTCCTCGCACGTTCGTAGTCGGATCGTCAAAGTCTAATCCACCAAAAACGATAGATATCATCTCATCGAAAGATCGGGACACCCTCGCCTCTATCAGGAGGTGTGCAAGTAGCTGTGTGAAACGACGGTAGGCATGCCAGTAGTCCGGTGCGCAGGCTCACCGGGAGGCGAGCCAGCGGTTTGACCGCCGCCCGCTTCTCTCCCACTAGTCCATATTAATGGTGTGCCCGAGCGGCCGCACACCCCATCCTCGCCACACACACAATCCTCTCTCTCCTCTTGCATCCTCGACGCCGCTCTCAGTCCTCAAAGCCGTCAGTGTATGAGGATGTCGCCGAAGCGCCCCATCGGAGGGAGTGGCGACCCAGGGGCTGCTGAAGCACCGGAGCACGGCGTGGAGATGGAGACAGAGGTTGCCGTCACCGCCGGTGAGGTATCGCTGCACCCTGACGTCGTCAACGATGTCGAGCTTCCACAGCCGGAGGTGGAGTTCCACACCGACTCCGGTGACGACCCCGGCGACGACTCCGACGACCACTCCGGCGACGACTCCGATGACGACGGACAACTGGTTAGTCATCTATACCCATTTATGTGTCAAATAGATCCTAGGGTTTCTCTGGTTACTCCTGCCTCCCCTTTTTGGAATAGAAATCCTATGGTTATGTTCTCCCAATCCATGAAATCTGAGTAAGTTTCGTTACATCCATGTAGTGTATTGATTGTTTGAATTGTACAAGTGATTAGTTGTTTCATCTGTGCAAATGATTTCTGCTAGTAATCCGACCAGGGTTAGTGTTCGTGCTAATAATTCCTAGCCAGGACTTGACAATTGATTTTGAATGACCTACATATATATTTGTGCCATTATTTTCTTCAAGATTAGTCTGTACATAGACGACTGTGCTTAAAAATCAAACCATAATCTCTGGATATGTACAAACAATAGGCATAAATTCCTAATCCTACTTTACGGCATATAAACACTGATTTGATGCCAAATTTTGGCAACTGCCAAATGTTCGCTAGAGATTAGTTTGTAAACATTAATTTGACGCCACATTTTTTTTACTATTTGTATAGGTGCTGTCTGATGAGGTGGACAGCGAGGATGAAGATGGCCAGAGGAGGTACAAGAGGCAAATCCTAAGGAAACTTTATGCGGGAATGCATAACAGGCGTATTAGGACCTGGGACGGCGGCTATCCATGCCCATTTTGCAACCACAAGCTTCATGACGCATATCAAAGTGTTCTGGCACATGCAAGAGGATGGGCCGTTGGCTCCATCAAGCAGAAGTATTCTCGCAGGGTGGCGCACGGTGCGTACACCGAGTACCTAGAGAAGTTTCAGGATCATGCCGGCAGATGAGATGAGATGTGGGATCGAACTATGTATGGCTATGTAGTGTCTTAATGACGGTTGAACTATGTACTTATGATTGAACTATAATTGTGTACGCTTATTATCTATGTCTGAGTATGTTTAATCTATGTTTACTTATGTCTAAATGTGGGATATGGATGCAATCAGTTCGGTTGATGGAATCTACCTCCGTCCTGGTTTATTGGTCCCCTTTGTAATTTGTGTTAAATTTTGACCAAAGATTTAACTATCAAAATGTTAGTGCAGGTCAGCAAAAATTATATCGTTGGATGCGTATTTGAACATAGTGTTCAATGATATAATTTTTGGTGACATGCATAAACATTTGTTAGTTAAATATTTGGTCAAAATTTGGTACAAATTACAAAGGGGGCCAATAAACCAGGACGGAGGTAGTACGTCAATCACACACGGTTCCCAAAATTGGAACCGTGTGCAATGACTTTCATTTTGCCTGTTACGTCAATCACACACGGTTCGCTCTAGCAAACCGTTGCCTCTGAAACTCTTTGTGGGACAGAAAACCATCACCACCCAATTCAAAAAAGAAAAAAGAAAACCCTCACCATCCCCACGTCACAAAAACCCTCACCCCGCCCGCCTCCCCCTCCGATTCCCATTCACACCTGCACAAGCTCCTCCGCGTCTATGCATGGCACCGCCTATTGCGGAGGCAACTACTTAGCTCGACGCCTGCCGCCGCCGCCAGGCTGCCGGCAAACCCCACCGCATTTTGCCACTTCCCCTTGTCGCCGCCTATCGCCATCGACTTTCTCGACGCTCCTCGCGGTCGACCCAGCTCCGCCCGGTTGGGGAATCCGCCGTACTGAGGGTTTTTTCTCATGGACAACAAGGTAACTAATTTAATGAGATATTATCTCATCTCTTATCCCAGTTCATCTGCCTCCTTTAATCACCCAGCCAAAATCGCCGTGAATTCATTTTTATTCTAGCTGATTTGAGGGTTTTCTTTCATTCATAGAGTGTACAGTGCGCAGACACATCAGGACTTTGCGACCTCCGCCAGACATCCATGGAGTTCCATCTCACCGTACCAGATGACTTGAGGATGCGCGCGGTATGTTCAATCTCACCCTAAATCGGTCGGCATGGCATACTTTCCTGAACATATACTAAATATTGCTACATTTGGATAAAAGGTGCCACATGCACCATAACGTCAAAGGGGATTTTTTTTCTCTTCTTTCTGTATTAGGTAAATTAATGATGTATTGTTCTTTCGATTACTCTCATATTTCCATGACATCATGTTTACCTTATCTATTTAATTATAGATTTTTGTCCTTTGATTTCAACTGTTGTACAGTTCTTTCAATTTGGGCCCATATTTGCATGTTACCATATTTTCTTTAACAATCCTACCATTTTCTGCAGCGCGTCCCTTGCTATGCAACATAATCTGTAGTGCACAATCTTTCCCTTTACATAAATCAAGACTGCAGGGATGTCATACTGAACACAAACCATGGATTTACAATCGTTGCTACTGTAAGACCTTGATGAATGTGGTGACTCCTATTTTGGCACTGGCCTTTGGAAAGAAATTTCTAGGTTCTATGTACTGAAAGCTGGCACTAAAATTGCACTGCACATAAAAGAGCCTGGTCATGAGATATATGCTAACTTCCCCGATGATTTCATCCGTCCAGACTTTGTTTGAAGTAAGTTTTCTTTTCAAGGATCTGCATGTTGACTTAGCCAACAATATCAAATGAATTGTGTAGTATTTAAGCAACCAATTGTTATTCCATTTTCTTACTATATTCCTACCTACTAACTTCTAGTTACCAATATACTTTTCTATTGCCCTGTTTTAACTAAATATTCCCTGTACTCCCACTTCTATCAGAAAGCGCCGCTGACAAGGAGACTCCGGAGGTGGAGAACGGGGCTACCAACAAGCGGAGGCGGGGCGAGCAAGAACCGCAAGCGACTCCAGCAGGCCTAGACTTCATCAGTAGCCTCCCCGATGATATGTTGACAGTCATCATCTCCCTCCTCCCAATCAAATATGGGGCGCGAACAACTGTCCTTTCCCGGCGGTGGCGCCCGCTATGGAAATCCACCCCTCTCGACCTCATACACACCCACAAGCTCTGCCATGGCTATCACAAAAGCTTGGATGCGTTCTCCAAGATCCTTGGCAGTCACCCTGGCCCAACCAGAGGCCTTAGAATGGGCAAGTTCCTTCCAACGGCAAGGACCAAGCCAAGCTTGACGACTGGTTCCGATCCCCCGCCCTAGATCAGCTCGAGGAGCTCACTTTTGATGATGGGCATATGCGCTCGCTGCCAACGTCCGCGCTCCGCCTCGCGCCCACGCTGCGCGTCACCAAGTTCAGGAACTGCCATTTCCCCCCCTTAATGACGCGCCCGCTCTTATTCTACCATGACCGAAGCACCTCGAGCTCATCGTCGTCTGCCTCCCAAACGGTGACATGGAGCGCCTGCTCCGTGGCTGTACTACACTCGAGTACCTTCGTCTTCAGGCGATCAATGGGTTGAGTAGCTTCCACATCACCTCCATGACTCTCCGAACTATTTATGTGTGTTGCTGGTGCGGCAAGAAGACATCACAAGATGTGTACCATGGTATAGTCATTGAGGACACACCTTCACTTGAGAGATTACTTGTCGTTGATCAAGAAGGTTCAACAAGAATCAATGTCATTTCTGCGCAGAAATTGATAGTGGTGGGCTACTCGTCTGACAAATACTTTGAACTTGTTATTGGATCCAGACCCGTTCAGGTATACAATAGCCGCCTTCTACCTCTCCCTCTAGAAATTAACATTATTTCTAATTTTGAAGATGTATGTTCGTCTGTCATCCAGAAAATCATTCCGACAAGCTTGACCCCGAAACTGCGCACAGTGAAGGTCTTGGCACTAGAATCTATCGGCCCCAACCTGGAGCAAGTTGTCAGTTTCCTGAGATGCTTTCCGTGCCTGGAGAAGCTATATATCGAGGTGATGTTCCTTTCCTGTTAAATGTTAACCATAAAGGAGTTCAATTTGTGACACCTTTTCCAAGTTTACAATGATAATGTACTACGATTTCTGAAGGATTTTTTGGAGGATTTCAGTACGTACATGTCCCCCCCCCCCCCCCTATTGCTTACTTGATCCATATGGTTACAATCCATAAGCATTTCTCCTTTGGATTCATCTGTACTAGTTTTCTTAGGGAACTTTGCATCCACTCCAACCTCTTGTGAAGAAGGCTACATTTTTCTAGATTGTAATCAAATGCCCATGTTAATCATGTCGGATCGAAGATGGCATGTTAGTGCATTTTACAAATCCTGCAAACCAAATAGGCCTGTAGTAGTGTTCAAAACTGCATGTAGGCACTAACACGTTTTCTTCTTTTGCAGATAAGATTGGGCCCGGTGGTGGATAATGTGATACAATATAACAATCACGTCGAATGCCTAGATCTGCATCTCTCAGAAATTACTTTGAACTCATACCGAGGGACCTTATCAGAGATTATATTCGCCAGGTTCTTTGTTGTCAGAGCAAGGGTGCTGAAGGTAATGAGGTTTGCCCTACATTTATTTCGCAAAAATGAATGGTTTGTTGATCAGCGCCGGTGGCTGTGGTAGAATGGAATACGCTCCAAAAATGCTGAATTTCATTTTGGAACTTCAGATGACAGAGTAATCGGAAGTCATCGTGTCAACCCCATACATGACTTCTCAGTGGCTGACCCCTTTGCAAAAATTATGAGGTTTCAAAACCAGACTTAGAAGTGGTAATATTAGTTTGAACCTCTCTGATATCCATGTTCAACGGATCAGCGCGAGCGTTTGCAGCTGATGAGCTGAATTTCATTTCTAATATTAGTTTGAACCTTGTAGTCTTCGAATTTGAGCCATATAACTCTGGAATTTGAACCTTGTAATATTTTGAGCTTTTGTGGTACAATCGTTGAAATGGCATCGTATGAGACTCGTATATTGGTAGCACTATTTTGACCTTAATATGCAATGGACTTAGATTTTATTAACCATTCTCGAATATGTTTACCTTGCCGATCTCATAGCACACGATCTGTATAGCTAACTCGACTATGATCTTTGACATTATTGCACACTGTTGGTTTTTTCAACCGTGTGCCCTGTAGAGCGCAAAATTAATTATCGCTCTCGAGTGTCCATCATCACCCTTCTGTGTAACTTTAACCTCATCACCCACGGGTAAACTTATGACCGAAGTCATTCCACACACTTTGTTTTTACAAAGCTTTTTGCCAATAAACGCCCATGATTTGTCCCTCTTCTAGCTGACGCGTGGCCAAACTAGCCGGGCGGGAAGCTTGCGTGGTAAACTGTGCGGTAGCGCGGGAACAGGCTCACCGACGATACATTTGGCGCCTCTTCGAGCCCATGCGTGGTCAAACGAAACGCGTGCGGTGCGGTGTTGTCAAGCGTGCACTGGAATCCTCCGCTATGAACGCCGTGACAAGACGTGATGATTACAGGCCGGCCGGCCCCCATTTATTACAGCGGCCATTTAACCCTTCTGTCTCTTCAACCTTTTGATCGCGCCCCACCATTGCAAGAAGCACACCCACCACGACAAATTCTTAGAGGGTATCCTGCGCAGCTCCAATGGCGCTCCGAGCGGCTGCCGACGACGAGCAGCCGTTCACCATGCATGCCATGGTGGACACCCACAGAAGGTTCACGGAGCTCTCGGTGGTGTACACCAACAACCCGGTCTGGGTGGAGCACTCCATCCACATCATGGAGTTGTTGCTTGCCGAGGAGAAGTACAAGGTGGTCGGGTTCGACCTCGAGTACACCCGCGCTCGTGCCGGGTCTTGTCCCAAGGTCGCCGTCGCCAAGATGTGCGTGCGCAACCACGTCCTCGTCTACCACTACTGCCTGGCCACAAGGCCTTGCGAGCATTTCACCAGGTTTGTCAACAGCCCCGACTACATGTTCGCTACGGTGGACATCACCAATGATGTAAAGGTGCTCAAGAATTCAGGCATCGCCTGCCAAAATCTTATCAACATCCAGGGCCAATACAAGATCTAGTGATGAGGACATCAATACCATTGTTACACCCACAGCCCCTGCTTCTATACATACTGGACCAATTACTAGAGCTCGCGCACGCCAATTAAAATATCAGGTACTTTCGTTTCTTGGTAATGATTCTAAAGTTCATGAGAATATGATGCTGCCTAAATTGGATACATTTGTTTTGCTTACAAATGAAGGGCCTAGCTTGGACAAGAAAGAGGAACCTTGGAGCATGATAGAGGCGAGGGTGTCCCGATCTTTCGATGAGATGATAGCTATCGTTTTTGGTGGAGTAGACTTTGACGATCCGACTACGAACGTGCGAGGACGTCGCGCCTTAGCAATCGCTAAACCAACTCCGAGAGGTTATTGACCACGCCGGAGCACAATCAACCTGACCACGAGGGTCTATCTCCTGCAAGCAAACGAAGAACAAGCAAGAAACTAAGATTTGCAATCTGGATATTGCGAATATAAGATGAAAGCTTTATTGATCAAGGTGGGGTTCTGTGACGTCTTGGTCTGGTCGTTGAACACAAACGAAGTACGCGAAGTTGCAGCTATGGCGAACTTTTAATCTAAACAAAACCCCCAAAGTCTAAACGGTGCCCTAAGGGCTGTATATATGGAGGAAGAGGAGGGGATTTCGTGGCCCTTGAAGGAGGGGTCCGAAACCAACCCTATCTCTTGTTTCCCCACACATACGGACTCTAAAAACAGCCTATACTCAAGTATTTCGAAATTACATGGGCCTGGCCCAAAAATAAGGTGACGCAGCACCTATAATAGCCTCTGGACGAAATTTATGAAGTGACATCTTGTATATTTCGTCCAAGGCTTCCTGCACTCATTATGGTGGCTTCAAAGTCCTGAAATCATCACTTGTAACTCCGTTCTTGTTCCCCTTGTGCATGCCATCATCTCCATGCTTGAACTTGCTCCAAGGTTCCTCTTTCTTGTCCAAGCTAGGCCCTTCATTTGTAAGCAAAACAAATGTATCCAATTTAGGCAGCATCATATTCTCATGAACTTTAGAATCATTACCAAGAAACGAAAGTACCTGATATTTTAATTGGCGTGCGCGAGCTCTAGTAATTGGTCCAGTATGTATAGAAGCAGGGGCTGTGGGTGTAACAATGGTATTGATGTCCTCATCATGGTGTCAAACACACGATCTAGATGTATGTGGAGCTGGGAAGGCTTATGATATGGTAGCAAAAAGGGTCAGCAATAATCAATTCAGAGATGCAATGTTGAATAAACTCTCAACGACGGTACCACTTGATAGAGGCGAGGGTGTCCCGATCTTTCGATGAGATGATAGCTATCGTTTTTGGTGGAGTAGACTTTGACGATCCGACTACGAACGTGCGAGGACGTCGCGCCTTAGCAATCGCTAAACCAACTCCGAGAGGTTATTGACCACGCCGGAGCACAATCAACCTGACCACGAGGGTCTATCTCCTGCAAGCAAACGAAGAACAAGCAAGAAACTAAGATTTGCAATCTGGATATTGCGAATATAAGATGAAAGCTTTATTGATCAAGGTGGGGTTTTGTTTAGATTAAAAGTTCGCCATAGCTGCAGCTTCGCGTACTTCGTTTGTGTTCAACGACCTTTTTTTTTTTGAAACTGGAACTATTTTTCTTCTGCGGGTAGCACGAAAATTGGGGAATCCGACTTGTTCACGACTCGTAGTATCGCGTGATCCGGAACTCTAAAATAAAGGAATAAATACTGGACTCGGACTAGGACTGGTGGCAGAGATGAATCTGGTGGAACTCGGACTGGTGATGGTATATGACGGTAGTATATGTGGGCTCGGATTGGTGGTGGTATATGGACTCGGATCGGTGGTGGTATATGGACTCGGATCGGTGGTGGTATATGGACTCAGAGAAATAGCAGATAAGCTGTGGTGGTATATGGTAGGGGCGATGATGATGGTGCGGCGGCGGCGTGACAACTTGTGAACAGAACTCGAAACTCTAAAGAACTAGACGCTAAGACCAGCAACTTGACACGACGATGCAACCGCAAATTCAACAAAGCAAAAACCCTAAAAAGATTATGCAAAGGCTCAGATTGGTTCGGATATGATGAGCTAACCCTAAATTTTTTTTTTTGGCTTTTTCCTGGACTGTAGGTATGAAGAACAGACTCGATCTAAACTACGAAAAACTGTAAATCTCACCGAGTAACCTGGGAATCTGATACCACTTGATAGAGGCGTGGGTGTCCCGATCTTTCGATGAGATGATAACTATCGATTTGGTGGAGCCGACTTTGACGATCCGACTACAAACGTGCACGACGTTGTGCCTTAGCAATCGCTAAACCAATCTCCTGAGGTTACTGACGATGCTGGAAGCACGATCAGCCTGACCACGAAGGTCTATTCCTGCACGCAATCGAAGAACAAGCAAGAATATGATAATGCAATCTGAATATTGCGAATATAGATGAAGTATTGATAAAGGTGGGGATCCAAAAGCGGTCTTGGTCTGGTCGTTGGACACAAACGAAGTACACGAAGTTGCAATGGCTAACTTTTAACTAAACAAATCCCAAAGTCTAAACGGTGCCCTAAGGGCTGTATATATGGAGGAAGAGGAGGGGATTTCGTGGCCCTTGAAGGAGGGGTCCGAAACCAACCCTATCTCTTGTTTCCCCACACATACGGACTCTAAAAACAGAAGTTGCAATGGCTAACTTTTAACTAAACAAATCCCCACACATACGGACTCTAAAAACAGCCTATACTCAAGTATTTCGAAATTACATGGGCCTGGCCCAATAATAAGGTGACGCAGCACCCATAATAGCCTCTGGACGAAATTTATGAAGTGACATCTTGTATATTTCGTCCAAGGCTTCCTGCACTCATTATGGTGGCTTCAAAGTCCTGAAATCATCACTTGTAACTCCGTTCTTGTTCCCCTTGTGCATGCCATCATCTCCATGCTTGAACTTGCTCCAAGGTTCCTCTTTCTTGTCCAAGCTAGGCCCTTCATTTGTAAGCAAAACAAATGTATCCAATTTAGGCAGCATCATATTCTCATGAACTTTAGAATCATTACCAAGAAACGAAAGTACCTGATATTTTAATTGGCGTGCGCGAGCTCTAGTAATTGGTCCAGTATGTATAGAAGCAGGGGCTGTGGGTGTAACAATGGTATTGATGTCCTCATCAGAAGTACGCGAAGTTGCAGCTATGGCGAACTTTTAATCTAAACAAAACCCAAAGTCTAAACGGTGCCCTAAGGGCTGTATATATGGAGGAAGAGGAGGGGATTTCGTGGCCCTTGAAGGAGGGGTCCGAAACCAACCCTATCTCTTGTTTCCCCACACATACGGACTCTAAAAACAGCCTATACTCAAGTATTTCGAAATTACATGGGCCTGGCCCAATAATAAGGTGACGCAGCACCTATAATAGCCTCTGGACGAAATTTATGAAGTGACATCTTGTATATTTCGTCCAAGGCTTCCTGCACTCATTATGGTGGCTTCAAAGTCCTGAAATCATCACTTGTAACTCCGTTCTTGTTCCCCTTGTGCATGCCATCATCTCCATGCTTGAACTTGCTCCAAGGTTCCTCTTTCTTGTCCAAGCTAGGCCCTTCATTTGTAAGCCAAACAAATGTATCCAATTTAGGCAGCACCATATTCTCATGAACTTTAGAATCATTACCAAGAAACGAAAGTACCTGATATTTTAATTGGCGTGCGCGAGCTCTAGTAATTGGTCCAGTATGTATAGAAGCAGGGGTTGTGGGTGTAACGATGGTATTGATGTCCTCATCAGTCTTTTGTTGTTGCAGGAGGCGCATGGAGGAGGATTAATGGGACACTTTGGCGTGAAGAAGACGGAGGATATACTTGCTACACATTTCTTTTGGCCAAAGATGAGACGGGATGTTGAGCGTTTTGTTGCTCGCTGCACTACATGTCAAAAAGCTAAGTCACGACTCAATCCTCATGGTTTATATATGCCTTTGCCTGTACCTAGTGTTCCTTGGGAGGATATATCTATGGACTTTGTTTTAGGTTTACCTCGAACAAAGAAGGGGAGGGATAGCATATTTGTTGTCGTGGATAGGTTCTCGAAAATGGCACACTTTATACCATGTCATAAAAGCGATGATGCTGTTAATGTTGCTGATTTGTTCTTTCGTGAAATTATACGCTTGCATGGTGTGCCAAATACTATTGTTTCAGATCGTGATACTAAATTTCTTAGCCACTTTTGGAGATGTTTATGGGCTAAGTTGGGGACTAAACTGCTTTTTAGTACTACATGTCACCCCCAAACTGATGGACAAACTGAAGTAGTCAATAGAACATTGTCTACTATGCTTAGGGCTGTTTTGAATAATAACAAGAAAATGTGGGAAGAATGCTTGCCTCATATTGAATTTTCTTATAATCGTTCATTGCATTCTACTACTAAGATGTGTCCTTTTGAAATTGTGTATGGTTTCCTTCCTCGTGCACCAATTGATTTGTTGCCTCTTCCATCTTCGGAGAAGGTTAATTTTGATGCTAAACAACGTGCTGAATTGATCTTAAAAATGCATGAGTTAACTAAGGAGAACATTGAGCGTATGAATGCTAAATATAAACTTGCTGGAGATAAGGGTAGAAAACATGTTGTGTTTGCACCTGGAGATCTTGTTTGGTTACATTTGCGTAAGGATAGATTTCCTGATTTGCGCAAATCAAAGCTAATGCCACGTGCTGATGGTCCTTTTAAGGTGTTAGAGAAAATAAATGATAATGCATATAAACTTGAGCTGCCTGCAGATTTTGGGGTTAGTCCCACTTTTAACATTGCAGATCTGAAGCCTTATTTGGTGATGAGGACATGACTACCTTGGATACGACCAAAAATATTGCATACATGTATATTTGTGAGGTGTATGGGACATTTGTACAATTCACATATGAAGATAAGGGAAAAAGAGAAGTTTAGTTGCTGTTCAAAAAGTCCTCTCACGTCACTTTTGGGCCAAGAGAAGATAGAGTCCAAGTCTCTCACGTTCTGGATTCAGATTCGGACTGCACAGACATACCTGACTCAAAATGCCAAGAACTTTTTCATACGGACTCCGAATTGGGTAATTCTTTTTTTCTTGGAAAGTAGATTTCGTGCTCTTTCCAAGCCAATTGGATTCACCTTAAAATTCGTCCGGAGCGTTGAGTTATCAATGAAACAATCTGACGCTGCAGCAGAATCCGAGTCAAACTATAAGTCCAAAGGTGTTGCATCACCTCCACTTGGGCCCATGAGCCTTGTACGACCTAGGGTTAGTTTTAGGCTGCCTTGGGACGTCCTCCCACCTCCTTGGCCGCCACCCCTTACTCCTATATAAGTAGATCCATCTAGTAGCTTTTTCCTTGGGTTTTGTTTAGATTAAAAGTTCGCCATAGCTGCAACTTCGCGTACTTCGTTTGTGTTCAACGACCAGACCAAGACGTCACAGAACCCCACCTTGATCAATAAAGCTTTCATCTTATATTCGCAATATCCAGATTGCAAATCTTAGTTTCTTGCTTGTTCTTCGTTTGCTTGCAGGAGATAGACCCTCGTGGTCAGGTTGATTGTGCTCCGGCGTGGTCAATAACCTCTCGGAGTTGGTTTAGCGATTGCTAAGGCGCGACGTCCTCGCACGTTCGTAGTCGGATCGTCAAAGTCTACTCCACCAAAAACGATAGCTATCATCTCATCGAAAGATCGGGACACCCTCGCCTCTATCAGAAACCATACACAATTTCAAAAGGACACATCTTAGTAGTAGAATGCAATGAACGATTATAAGCAAATTCAATATGAGGCAAGCATTCTTCCCACATTTTCTTGTTATTCTTCAAAACAGCCCTAAGCATAGTAGACAATGTTCTATTGACTACTTCAGTTTGTCCATCAGTTTGGGGGTGACATGTAGTACTAAAAAGCAGTTTAGTCCCCAACTTAGCCCATAAACATCTCCAAAAGTGGCTAAGAAATTTAGTATCACGATCTGAAACAATAGTATTTGGCACACCATGCAAGCGTATAATTTCACGAAAGAACAAATCAGCAACATTAACAGCATCATCGCTTTTATGACATGGTATAAAGTGTGCCATTTTCGAGAACCTATCCACGACAACAAATATGCTATCCCTCCCCTTCTTTGTTCGAGGTAAACCTAAAACAAAGTCCATAGATATATCCTCCCAAGGAACGCTAGGTACAGGCAAAGGCATATATAAACCATGAGGATTGAGTCGTGACTTAGCTTTTTGACATGTAGTGCAGCGAGCAACAAAACGCTCAACATCCCGTCTCATCTTTGGCCAAAAGAAGTGTGTAGCAAGTATATCCTCCGTCTTCTTCACGCCAAAGTGTCCCATTAATCCTCCTCCATGCGCCTACTGCAACAACAAAAGACGAACGGAGCTAGCTGGAATGCATAGCTTGTTAGCACGAAACACAAATCCATCGTTAACGACGAACTTGTTCCATGTTCTCCCTTCCTTACAATTCTGCAATACATCTTTAAATTCAGCATCATGCACATATTGATCTTTGATGGTCTCCAAACCAAATATTTTAAAGTCAAGTTGTGAAAGCATAGTATAACGACGAGACAATGCATCAGCAATAACATTTTCTTTACCCTTCTTGTGTTTAATGACATAAGGGAAAGTCTCAATAAATTCAACCCATTTAGCATGTCTACGGTTCAGTTTTGCTTGACTTTTAATGTGTTTCAAAGATTCATGATCAGAATGTATAACAAATTCTTTGGGCCATAAATAATGTTGCCATGTTTCTAAGGTCCGAACAAGAGCATATATATCTTTATCATAAGTAGAATAGTTCAGACTAGGCCCACTCAATTTTTCAGAAAAGTATGCAACAGGTTTGCCATCTTGTAATAAAACACCTCCTAATCCAATTCCACTAGCATCACATTCAAGCTCAAAAGTCTTATTAAAATCAGGAAGTTGGAGTAAAGGAGCATGTGTCAACTTATCTTTCAATACCGTGAAGGCTTCTTCCTGTGAGGTACCCCAAACAAAAGGCACATCCTTCTTTGTAAGCTCATTGAGAGGTGCAGCAATGGTGCTGAAATCTCTCACAAAACGCCTATAGAAACCAGCGAGTCCAAGAAAACTCCTCACTTGAGTGACCGTTTTGGGCTGTGGCCAACTCTCAATAGCTTCAATCTTGGCTTTATCAACTTCAATTCCCTGTGGAGTAACAACATAGCCAAGAAAAGATACTCGGTCGGTGCTAAAGGTGCACTTCCCAAGGTTACCAAACAAACGTGCATCACGTAAAGCAATAAAAACAGCACGTAAATGTTCCAAATGTTCCTCCAAAGATCTGCTATAAATCAGTATATCATCAAAATAGACTACCACAAATCGTCCAATGAAAGCACGTAAAACTTCGTTCATTAATCTCATGAAAGTACTAGGTGCATTAGTTAACCCAAAAGGCATGACTAACCACTCATATAATCCAAACTTTGTTTTAAATGCTGTTTTCCATTCATCCCCCAATTTCATACGAATTTGATGGTATCCACTACGCAAATCAACTTTGGAGAATATTGTAGAGCCACTCAATTCATCAAGCATATCATCTAGTCTAGGAATAGGATGACGATAACGAATAGTAATATTATTAATGCCTCTACAATCAACACACATACGCGATGTACCATCCTTTTTCGGCACTAGAATAATAGGAACAGCACAAGGACTAAGGGATTCGCGTATATAACCTTTGTCGAGCAACTCCTGTACTTGACGCATAATCTCCTTCGTCTCCTCTGTATTGGTACGGTATGGCGCACGGTTTGGCAACGAAGCACCGGGAATTAAGTCAATCTGATGCTCAATCCCGCGAATAGGTGGTAATCCCGGTGGCACGTCTTGTGGAAAGACGTCAGCGAACTCCTGCAAAATGTTAGTGACCGCAGGAGGCAAAGAGGAAGGCACGTCCTCGAATGAAAATAACGCCTCTTTGCACACAAAAGCATAGCAAACAGAATTGCTGAAATCTAGATCATTAATATCAGATTTGGTGGCAAGTAAGCATGCACTTTTCAATTTAATTTCAGAAGCAACACTAGATGGTTTATTATTAGGCTTCATTTGTTGCTCAAATTCTTTTGCCACAATCTGATTTTCACTCTTATTTTTCTCCTGTTTTGCTTTACTAGCTCTATTAATATCATCTTTCAAAATAGAATCAGGAGTCATAGGAAGCAAAGTAATATGTTTATCCTTATGAACAAGAGTATACTGATTGTTTCTACCATGGTGTACAGAATTTTTATCAAATTGCCATGGTCTACCAAGTAATAATGAACATGCTTGCATGGGTACCACATCACAATCAACATAATCAGCATATGTAGAGATACTAAAATGCACACGAACAGTACGTGTTACCTTAAGCTTGCCGCTGTTGTTGAACCATTGGATATAGTAAGGATGTGGATGTGGTCTTGTGGTGAGAGATAGCTTCTCCACCATCTCCATGCTAGCCAAGTTGTTGCAGCTCCCTCCATCTATGATGACGCGAACAGAACGTTCCTTCACAACTCCCTTTGTATGGAACAAATTATGCCTCTGATTTTGCTCAGCTTGTGTGACCTGCACACTCAAAACACGTTGAGCAACTAAACATTCATACCTGTCAGCGTCTTCAGGAGCCATGTATTGCGTCTCATGATCAGAATCATCTCCACCGTGTTCTTCACTTGTAATAAGAGCCAAAGTCTCCTCATCATACTCACTAGCGGACTCATACCCACCATCCTCAGTAGCAATCATAACACGCGGAGATTGGCATTCTCTCGCATAATGACCTCTTCCCTTACAACGACGACAAATAATATCATGTGTGTGCCCTGTTGATGCCATAGATGAAGAAGAGCTCTGGGCAGGCCCAGAAGGTGTACTCTTGGCAGATGGTGGTGGTGGTGCCTGTTTTCTTGTATCTCGGTTGGAATTGGTGGCTGAAGTCAGTGGTGCCGCAGTAGGACGTGTGGGAGTAGAGGAGGCACGTGGTGTCCATGATGAAGATCGACCTGCAGAAAAATTAGTTCGCGCCAATGCCTGTCGATCCTGCACTTCACGTTCAGCTTTACAAGCAAGATGGAATAAACGAGTGATATTATTATACTCCTTATACTCTAGAATGGTCTGAATCTCTCTATTTAATCCACCCATGAAACGTGCAAGCATAGCTTCATTCTCCTCGACAATACCACATCTAATCATGCCAGTTTGTAATTCCTGATAATATTCTTCTACAGAATTTTTTCCTTGTCTTAAGCGCTGCAATTTTTGAAGTAATTCACGTTGATAATATGGTGGAACCCAACGAGTACGCATAGCAGTTTTCAAAGCAGCCCACGTGATGAGGACATCAATACCATTGTTACACCCACAGCCCCTGCTTCTATACATACTGGACCAATTACTAGAGCTCGCGCACGCCAATTAAAATATCAGGTACTTTCGTTTCTTGGTAATGATTCTAAAGTTCATGAGAATATGATGCTGCCTAAATTGTATACATTTGTTTTGCTTACAAATGAAGGGCCTAACTTGGACAAGAAAGAGGAACCTTGGAGCAAGTTCAAGCATGGAGATGATGGCATGCACAAGGGGAACAAGAACGGAGTTACAAGTGATGATTTCAGGACTTTGAAGCCACCATAATGAGTGCAGGAAGCCTTGGATGAAATATACAAGATGTCACTTCATAAATTTCGTCCAGAGGCTATTATAGGTGCTGCGTCACCTTATTATTGGGCCAGGCCCATGTAATTTCGAAATACTTGAGTATAGGCTGTTTTTAGAGTCCGTATGTGTGGGGAAACAAGAGATAGGGTTGGTTTCGGACCCCTCCTTCAAGGGCCACGAAATCCCCTCCTCTTCCTCCATATATACAGCCCTTAGGGCACCGTTTAGACTTTGGGTTTTGTTTAGATTAAAAGTTCGCCATAGCTGCAACTTCGCGTACTTCGTTTGTGTTCAACGACCAGACCAAGACGTCACAGAACCCCACCTTGATCAATAAAGCTTTCATCTTGTATTCGCAATATCCAGATTGCAAATCTTAGTTTCTTGCTTGTTCTTCGTTTGCTTGCAGGAGATAGACCCTCGTGGTCAGGTTGATTGTGCTCCGGCGTGGTCAATAACCTCTCGGAGTTGGTTTAGCGATTGCTAAGGCGCGACGTCCTCGCACGTTCGTAGTCGGATCGTCAAAGTCTACTCCACCAAAAACGATAGCTATCATCTCATCGAAAGATCAGGACACCCTCGCCTCTATCAAGTGGTATCAGATTCCCAGGTTGCTCGGTGAGATTTACAGTTTTTCGTAGTTTAGATCGAGTCTGTTCTTCATACCTACAGTCCAGGAAAAAGCCAAAAAAAAAAATTAGGGTTAGTTCATCATATCCGAACCAATCTGAGCCTTTGCATAATCTTTTTAGGGTTTTTGCTTTGTTGAATTTGCGGTTGCATCGACGTGTCAAGTTGCTGGTCTTAGCGTCTAGTTCTTTAGAGTTTCGAGTTCTGTTCACAAGTTCTCACGCCGCCGCCGCACCATCATCATCGCCCCTACCATATACCACCACAGCTTATCTGCTATTTCTCTGAGTCCATATACCACCACCGATCCGAGTCCATATACCACCACCGATCCGAGTCCATATACCACCACCAATCCGAGCCCACATATACTACCGTCATATACCATCACCAGTCCGAGTTCCACCATATTCATCTCTGCCACCAGTCCTAGTCCGAGTCCAGTATTTATTCCTTTATTTTAGAGTTCCAGATCATGCGATACTACGAGTCGTGAACAAGTCGGATTCCCCAATTTTCGTGCTACCTGCAGAAGAAAAATAGTTCCAGTTTAAAAAAAAAACTAAGTCTGGAAAATTCTGGCTAGGCAGTTTTTAGACCATTTGTAGACTTTTTCGAAAAAAAAAATTGTTGCGGAGCAAAAAAAAAAAAGAGGAAAAAAAAAGTGCAAAAATAAAAATAAAAAATCAGAGTGTGCTACTCCCTTGTTTACGTGCAGCGCCGTGATTTTTGTTAGTGTTCTAGGCTCGCGTCTCTAGCACGGTCTGGCCTAGGACCAGCACAGTACCGTCGTTGAGAGTTTATTCAACATTGCATCTCTGAATTGATTATTGCTGACCCTTTTTGCTACCATATCATAAGCCTTCCTAGCTCCACATACATCTACATCGTGCGTTTGACACCACCTGGCAATCGCTCTGTCCAAGCTCTGAGAGTTTTGACTACAAAGGTTGCCGATCACCACCTGCTGCTGGGTAAGAACTGGTAAGAATTTGAGATTTGCTTGACGGATTTGTGACACCACACCACACCACCACCACTTTCTAGTAGTCTGTAGGATCATATTCTTGTGTGTTTCTATTGCTGCTAACCATGGCAGGATCACAAGCCGACGAGATTGACTGGGAGAACATGACGAACAAGGAGTTGCATGATAAATTTCAGCAAATGATGAGTGGCCAGGTGGGAGATGTGCTAAACAGATTTGAAGAGGCCATGGAGAAGATAGATGGCATGGAGAAGTCGTTCGAGACAAAGCTGGATAACAAGTTTAATGAATTGCTCACGCGTCTTCCCCAACCACCACCGGCTGCACCTGTCGCACCTCTGCAACGACAACAACAACGCCCCCTTCCAAATCAGTTCGGACGAGCGAAGCGTGTTCCTCTACATATGCTGATTATGTTGATTGTGATGTGGTACCCATGCAAGCATGTTCATTATTACTTGGTAGACCATGGCAATTTGATAAAAATTCTGTACACCATGGTAGAAACAATCAGTATACTCTTGTTCATAAGGATAAACATATTACTTTGCTTCCTATGACTCCTGATTCTATTTTGAAAGATGATATTAATAGAGCTAGTAAAGCAAAGCAGGAGAAAAATAAGAGTGAAAATCAGATTGTGGCAAAAGAATTTGAGCAACAAATGAAGCCTAATAATAAACCATCTAGTGTTGCTTCTGAAATTAAATTGAAAAGTGCATGCTTACTTGCCACCAAATCTGATATTGATGAGCTAGATTTCAGCAATTCTGTTTGCTATGCTTTTGTGTGCAAAGATGCGTTATTTTCATTCGAGGACGTGCCTTCCTCTTTGCCTCCTGCGGTCACTAACATTTTGCAGGAGTTCGCTGACGTCTTTCCACAAGACGTGCCACCGGGATTACCACCTATTCGCGGGATTGAGCATCAGATTGACTTAATTCCCGGTGCTTCGTTGCCAAACCGTGCGCCATACCGTACCAATCCAGAGGAAACGAAGGAGATTATGCGTCAAGTACAGGAGTTGCTCGACAAAGGTTATATACGCGAATCCCTTAGTCCTTGTGCTGTTCCTATTATTCTAGTGCCGAAAAAGGATGGTACATCGCGTATGTGTGTTGATTGTAGAGGCATTAATAATATTACTATTCGTTATCGTCATCCTATTCCTAGGCTAGATGATATGCTTGATGAATTGAGTGGCTCTACAATATTCTCCAAAGTTGATTTGCGTAGTGGATACCATCAAATTCGTATGAAATTGGGGGATGAATGGAAAACAGCATTTAAAACAAAGTTTGGATTATATGAGTGGTTAGTCATGCCTTTTGGGTTAACTAATGCACCTAGTACTTTCATGAGATTAATGAACGAAGTTTTACGTGCTTTCATTGGACGATTTGTGGTAGTCTATTTTGATGATATACTGATTTATAGCAGATCTTTGGAGGAACATTTGGAACATTTACGTGCTGTTTTTATTGCTTTACGTGATGCACGTTTGTTTGGTAACCTTGGGAAGTGCACCTTTTGCACCGACCGAGTATCTTTTCTTGTCTATGTTGTTACTCCACAGGGAATTGAAGTTGATAAAGCCAAGATTGAAGCTATTGAGAGTTGGCCACAGCCCAAAACGGTCACTCAAGTGAGGAGTTTTCTTGGACTCGCTGGTTTCTATAGGCGTTTTGTGAGAGATTTCAGCACCATTGCTGCACCTCTCAATGAGCTTACAAAGAAGGATGTGCCTTTTGTTTGGGGTACCTCACAGGAAGAAGCCTTCACGATATTGAAAGATAAGTTGACACATGCTCCTTTACTCCAACTTCCTGATTTTAATAAGACTTTTGAGCTTGAATGTGATGCTAGTGGAATTGGATTAGGAGGTGTTTTATTACAAGATGGCAAACCTGTTGCATACTTTTCTGAAAAATTGAGTGGGCCTAGTCTGAACTATTCTACTTATGATAAAGAATTATATGCTCTTGTTCGGACCTTAGAAACATGGCAACATTATTTATGGCCCAAAGAATTTGTTATACATTCTGATCATGAATCTTTGAAACACATTAAAAGTCAAGCAAAACTGAACCGTAGACATGCTAAATGGGTTGAATTTATTGAGACTTTCCCTTATGTCATTAAACACAAGAAGGGTAAAGAAAATGTTATTGCTGATGCATTGTCTCGTCGTTATACTATGCTTTCACAACTTGACTTTAAAATATTTGGTTTGGAGACCATCAAAGATCAATATGTGCATGATGCTGAATTTAAAGATGTATTGCAGAATTGTAAAGAAGGGAGAACATGGAACAAGTTCGTCGTTAACGATGGATTTGTGTTTCGTGCTAACAAGCTATGCATTCCAGCTAGCTCTGTTCGTCTTTTGTTGTTGCAGGAAGCGCATGGAGGAGGATTAATGGGACACTTTGGCGTGAAGAAGACGGAGGATATACTTGCTACACATTTCTTTTGGCCAAAGATGAGACGGGATGTTGAGCGTTTTGTTGCTCGTTGCACTACATGTCAAAAAGCTAAGTCACGACTCAATCTGATAGAGGCGAGGGTGTCCCGATCTTTCGATGAGATGATAGCTATCGTTTTTGGTGGAGTAGACTTTGACGATCCGACTACGAACGTGCGAGGACGTCGCGCCTTAGCAATCGCTAAACCAACTCCGAGAGGTTATTGACCACGCCGGAGCACAATCAACCTGACCACGAGGGTCTATCTCCTGCAAGCAAACGAAGAACAAGCAAGAAACTAAGATTTGCAATCTGGATATTGCGAATATAAGATGAAAGCTTTATTGATCAAGGTGGGGTTCTGTGACGTCTTGGTCTGGTCGTTGAACACAAACGAAGTACGCGAAGTTGCAGCTATGGCGAACTTTTAATCTAAACAAAACCCAAAGTCTAAACAGTGCCCTAAGGGTTGTATATATGGAGGAAGAGGAGGGGATTTCGTGGCCCTTGAAGGAGGGGTCCGAAACCAACCCTATCTCTTGTTTCCCCACACATACGGACTCTAAAAACAGCCTATACTCAAGTATTTCGAAATTACATGGGCCTGGCCCAATAATAAGGTGACGCAGCACCTATAATAGCCTCTGGACGAAATTTATGAAGTGACATCTTGTATATTTCGTCCAAGGCTTCCTGCACTCATTATGGTGGCTTCAAAGTCCTGAAATCATCACTTGTAACTCCGTTCTTGTTCCCCTTGTGCATGCCATCATCTCCATGCTTGAACTTGCTCCAAGGTTCCTCTTTCTTGTCCAAGCTAGGCCCTTCATTTGTAAGCAAAACAAATGTATCCAATTTAGGCAGCATCATATTCTCATGAACTTTAGAATCATTACCAAGAAACGAAAGTACCTGATATTTTAATTGGCGTGCGTGAGCTCTAGTAATTGGTCCAGTATGTATAGAAGGAGGGGCTGTGGGTGTAACAATGGTATTGATGTCCTCATCACTGCCCCTCCCCGACTCTCCCTCGCCGGCCTACACCAGGCCTCGACGCCCCCCCTTCTCTCCAGCGCATGTGAGCGCTCCCCCGTCCTCCCCTCTCTGCTCCGGCCACCGCACGTACCGCGCCCGCCCCTGGGCCTCGCCGTGCCGCAGCCGCACGCCGCCCCCCTCATCGCGCACTGCCGTCGCGCCGCTCGCCGTGTGCCCCGCCTCGCGCGCTCCGACCGCCGTGGCCCCTGCCTCGCCGCTCGCCTCCCGACCGCGCCCAGCTGCGCTTTGCCTCGCCCGTGCATCCCCGGTCGCGCACCGTGTGCGCGCCCACACGCCCGCGCCGCGTCGAGCCCGCCTCCGCCTCGCGTTCTCCCTAGCCGTACCCCGCTGCTGCTTCTGCCGCTGTGAAGCTGCTGCTGCTACCCTGCACCATCGCGTCGCGCCCACCGCTCGCCGCGCCGCCGACCGCGTGCCCGCGCCATCGCCTCGCCGTGCCCTGGCACTGCTCGCCTCGCCCTCCAGCGCCCTCGGGCGCATACGGGTGCCCAGCACCCGCACCCGAGCGCCCAAACCCGCTAAGGCCCCCAGGGCCTATGACAAAGGGGGCCCACCCCCAAAAATGTTTTAAAAATAAGAAATAAAATAAAAATAAAAATAAATAATTAATTAATTAATTAGTTAATTAATTAGTTAATTAATCCTGATTAGGTTAATCTAATTAACTAATTAGTGTTAATTAAACAGTAATTCGTAATTAACTTAATTAACCGCTGACATCAGCATGAGGTCATGCTGATGTCATCATCAGCACTGTTTCGGATAATGTTGAATTAAATAATTAATTAAATTTTAGAAATTAATAAAAACGTTAGAAAATCATATTAAATAAACCGTAGCTCCGATGAAAATATTTTATACATGAAACTTGCTCAGAACGACGATACGAACCCGAATACGTCCTCCGTATTTCCGTCAGACGCCCGCAGCTATAAGAACATTGAACTTTTAGACCGATTTCAGTAAATGAATAGTGCCCAACTTTAATTAAATAAATCCAAATAAATTCCTAAATTAACTAAATCATTTAGTTAGGCAGTAGAACACCCCGGCATATCATTTAGGCATGTCTTACATGTTGTTTGCATTATCGCCGTGAATTTATTGTTTCTCTCCCCCTCCTTCTCTCTCTCGATAGACGCTGAGACCGACGGCGCTGCACCAGGATACGACTACTCTACCGACGAGTAGCCCGTTGACGACCTTCCCCTCTTGCCAGAGCAACCAGGCAAGCCCCCCCCCCTTGAGCATTCCAGATATCGCCCATTCTATTCTCCTGCTTGCATTAGATTTTGCTACTGTTAATGTATGCTCCTATTCTGATGCATAGCCTGCTGTTGTAACCTGTTCATTGCTACCTTACCTGCCTATGATAAACTGATTAGTATAGGTTGGTAGTGAACCATCAGTGACCCCACCACCTTACCCTTGTTGCCCCTGCTTGATCATCGATGACTCGATCAACGTGATCGTCGACCAGAGACCGACACCTCACTTCACACCCCCTTAGTTGTACGACTCTGCATAGTAACTATCGAGTGCCGAGCGTGATACCTCGTAACGCACTCCCGATGAATACTCTGCAGTGTAGCTGTTCGGTCGTGGTCATCGAGGGTGATTCCTCCTTCTCCACTTCCGATACGACTCTGTCGTGCAACCCTCAGTGTGAACCTCGAGGGTGATACCTCATACGTTCGCCCTGATGATTTTGTCGAGTGGAATCCGCCGAGGGTGATTCCTCGGGTTTCTCCCTTGATGTTATGACCACACGATTAATTGACCTCTGTTACAGGCGGGTCCACCCTAGTGGGTACCCGCTGGGGATCTATGATTTCGGGTGTGCCGGAAGGGCACTCGAGTGTGACATTGTGGCGGAGCATCAGAGACTCTGATTGTCTCCGCTTGATACTAATTGAGCCTATTGGATTTGGGTGTGTGATCTGAGTGGGTCGACGTGCCCTATACGCACTACCACCACGCGGGATAATGGTTATGGGACCCTCTGCAAAGTACGTTTCTCCGAAAGCTCGTCTGACGTCACGATTCACCGTGCGGGCTAATTGTCGGGATTGGGCTGGATACTTCACTGACGAGTTCAGTGTCGCGCCTGCACCCCGGCCAGTCTCTCAACGCGCAGGGTGCCCAGGGCGATGGCCCGAGACCTCTGGGTGCATAGGTTAGTCCGGCGTGCTGACCTCTCTGCCGAGCCTAGGTAGGGCGCTGCTTTGTGTTGACCTTCCGAGGACGGGCATTACCCAGCAAGTGTGTCCGGCCAGAGTTGATCGAGCGTGTTGGGTAACAGTAGTGCACCCCTGCAGGGATGAATTTTCTATCGATAGCCGGTCCTACGGTATATCCCGATCTACTACTTAAACTGGATACTTGTTACTTAATTGAAGCTTCGGGATCGCTTTCTCGCTTGGGAGTCGAGGAAGGATCTTTAAGCTATACTACAACATGCTTGTTAAATAAAATGCTATTCTACTCTCTTCTACTGCTGCAAGATGATGGCCATGTGAAGATGTTTGAAGATGCTAGTCTTCGATAGGACTAGGTCTTCTCCCTATTCTGGCATTTCTGCAGCCCAGTCCACATATACAGCCTTTTCTCCATTGATAATGTTGCATATGTAGTATAGATCCTTGCTTGCTGAGTACTTCGGATGAGTACTCACGGTTGCTTTACTTTCTCTTTTCCCCATATATCCCACATTGATGATACAAACAGACGATGGAGTCCAGGAGTCAGATGCCACCACCGGAGCCTACTACCAGGAGGGTCCAGAGGGTACTTACTACTGGATCGAGCCAGATGACCAGGAGTAGGATCGGAGGCTCCCAGGCAGGAGGTCAACGCCTTTCGATCTAGTGTCGCTGTTTGTGCTAGCCTTCTTAAGGCAAAACTTGTCTAACTATGTCTGTACTCAGATAATATTTGTATGACTGACTTATGTATTCGGATCTTTGGATCCCTGGTTTGTAATATTGTGGACCTCCGTTTAAATTGTGTTAGAGTTGTGTTGTGATATCTTCCCGTGAGTCCCTGTGCTTGATCGTACACGTTTGCGTGTATGATTAGTGTACGATTGAGCAGGGGGCGCCACAAGTTGGTATCAGAGCCGACTGCCTGTAGGAAGCCCCCTTCCAATTCCTTGGCCGAAGTTGAGTCTAGAAACCGAAAAACTAATTTACTAACTTGGTTGTGTGGCTTACGGGCCCACGTCGCCAACTGGGTGGTATTAGGATCTTTTATTCCTTGTCCTTACTCTGGGACTCTGATCTCTCTTCTACTCGGGTTAAATAAATTTTACTAACGCCGACACTTAGGATCTCGTAAATCCCGTCTACCCGGAGAGCTGGATATCTGTGCGATTTCCCTGTCATTGATCTGATTAGTCTGATAATCATTTTCCTTTCCATTGTTTTGTTTAACCTTTCTCTCCGAGTTGTGTTAAACTTCTCATTGTCATTTGACAAATCTGAATTTCCTCTGTTTCAGATGGATCGTTTGTTTCCACCGCGTCCTACGACACAGCTTGTGCTTCGCACTTGGGCTCGTAATGCCCCTGGGTTTCCAGCTGTCCTGATCGCTCTCATGAACAGACTTGGCTACCGTTGGTATCCTGAGTACTTGGTTTATGAGGTTTACCGCGAGTTCAATCAGGAACAGTACTACGCTGAAGTTCGGATTTATGATCAGCAGAACAACTCAGACACCGAGCTACACCTTTTTCACGGGTTAGGCGTGACGATTGAGATGGCAGTCCATGATGCCGCCTACTCTGCTGTCGTACGTCTCCGAGGACAGTTCAGCGATAACTTGGATGATACTGTGTTTCGGTACATTCCGTATGCACCTGTTGGAGATGCTACTGGATACTACACAGCTATCTGTGCCCCGTACGAGTCTCGACGCTACGACCCGCAGGTTCTGGTTCAGTGCACTCAGGCTCTGGATCGCACTGTTCGGGCTCTTGCCGTCGAGCTGTTCGCCACTCGAGCACGCTACTATGAGGCTATGACACAGTTGCTACCAGCTGTTCGTGCAGGGATACATCCGGAGTATATTCTTTACCCACGCAGGACCGAGATGCCGCCAGGTATTGATTGGCCTGCTGTGGGAGGTCACACGCCTGCACGTGGGCCTCTTCTTACAGTTCGAGACCGGTTTCTGCATCAGAGTGCACATGGAGCACAGGATCCTGCCGCGATGAACATTCGTCGTCCGCACTTGCAGTTACCCCGTTTCAGTGGTTTTCTCCGACGCTGATGTAGCCTTTGCTATGTCACGTTGTGTACTTCCTTACCGCGTGCCTGCGCGCCGCCTAGTGTCTCTAGTTTTTCAATTTGTGCCGTTATGCTGCCCGATTTTAACCGACCATGTATGGATCTGTATGTCTTAATCGACTGATGTTATGTATCTGATACACTACTTAAGTTGTTGTCGAGTTACATCATGTTTGACACTAAACGCTCGCAATTGCTTTTACTAAACTACCCCCTGTTGATACTTAGCAGGATGGTTAGACCAGGTGGTCGTGGTCGTGCCCCTGAACGCCCACCACCGCCAGACTATATGGCGGCTATGATGCAACAGTTTGAGCTTAACCGTCAGTTCATGGTTGGAATCATGGCTCAGTTTCCGCATCAGAACAACCAGAACCAGAACCCAGCTTCAATAACTTTGACAGAGTTTATGCGACTCAACCCAACGCAGTTCCGCAACTCTGACAAGCCCCTGGATGCCGATGACTGGCTCCGCGACATCACTCACGAGATGGAGTCAGCTAATGTCGCCCCTGCCAACTACGTCAACTTCGCGGCCTTTTTCTTAAAGGGCCCCGCTGCTCAATGGTGGGACACACACAAGCGTACTCTGCCTGTTGGAACAGTCATCACCTGGTATGAGTTCCAGGCTGCTTTCCGTACACGTTATATCCCTCAAGCAATTATGGAACGCATGAAGACTCAGTTCCGTAACCTCACCCAGGGCAATAAGACCGTTGAAGCTTATCAGCGGGAATTTCTAGACCTCTCCCGCTATGCTGAAGAAGACATCGCCACAGATGCTCGCAGACAAGAGAAGTTCCGTAGTGGACTACACCCCGACCTCAAGCTTGCACTAGTTGCTCAAGCCATCAATGACTTTTCAACTCTGACGAACAAGGCTATTCTTGTTGAGACCGCTCAGATGGAATACAAGGAATCGCAGAAGCGCTATCGTGATGCTGGCTCATCTTCGGGCTCAGCATCGAAGCGTCGAGTTTGGATCCCCAACAATGCATTCCGTTCCAATACCTCTGCGCCAAAGAACAACTATGCTGCACCACGTCTGCCTCCTCCACCGCCGAGGCAGCCAAAAACTCAAGCTATTCAAAACAATGCTCCTCTTCGTCCTGAAGATGGTCTATGCTTCAAGTGCCGCAAACCAGGACACCAGGCTAAAGACTGCCGCCAGAATCAGAATCAGTTAGCCTTTCCTCGTGCTGGCCGTGGCAATGGTCGTGGCAACAACCAGACCCGCAACTATAATACTGGGTCTGCTGCACATGGTCGTGGACACGCTTACAACATTGACATTGAAGAAGTCCAGGATCAACCTGCTACTGTGATGGGTACCCTTCTTGTTAACTCAGTACCTGCTTCTGTTTTATTTGATTCAGGAGCATCACATTCATTCATCTCTGGAAAATTTGCATTGATGCATGGCATTCGATATGAGAAAATGCATACTCCGTTAGTCATCAAAACTCCCGGAGGTCACTGTCATGCTGACGTAATAGCACCTGACGTTACCGTCGAAATTAAAGGATTGGAATTCCTTGCCTCGCCCATCGTCCTGAAGTCTTCCACCATAGACCTTATACTTGGAATGGATTGGTTGAAAGCTCACATTGCTTCGATCAATTGTGCCACTAAAGCCGTCCAACTTCTTCACCCCACCGATGAGATAGTGAATTATACCGCCCGCATTACTCGAGACGCTGAAGCTCAGATATATGCTCTGAATGCTTTGAACGCCTCACCTCTGGAAGGGATCGAGAACGTTCCTGTCGTTCGAGATTTTCCAGACGTCTTTCCAGAAGAACTTCCAGGAATACCCCCGGCTAGAGCTGTCGAGTTCGTCATCGACTTGAAGCCTGGCACCGTCCCTATTGCCAAGCGACCTTATAAGATGCCTCCGCATCATCTACTCGAGCTTAAGGAAGAAATCGACAAGTCGCTTAAAAGTGGTTTCATCCGCCCCAGTTCCTCTGCTTGGGGAGCACCTTCACTCTTCGTTAAGAAGAAGGATGGAACTAACCGTTTGGTTCAGGATTATCGGCCCATTAACCAAGCCACAATCCAGAATAAATACCCACTGCCCCGGATCAATGATCTTTATGATCAACTCGCTGGATCGAAGGTGTTCTCTAAACTCGACCTGAGGTTGGGTTATCACCAGATCCGTGTCCATGAAGAGGATATTCCCAAGACTGCATTCGTCACTCGTTATGGCTCCTATGAATACACCGTCATGTTATTTGGCCTAACGAATGCTCCAGCAACTTTCTCCCGTCCGATGAATTATATATTCATGGATTACCTCGACAAATTCATCGTGGTTTATTTGGATGATATCCTGATTTATTCTAAGAATAAAGAAGAACATGCTGAACACCTCCGTTTGGTACTAGAAAGGCTCCGAGAACACCAGTTGTATGCCAAGTATTCCAAATGTGAATTTTGGCTTTCTGAAGTAACTTACCTTGGACATGTGATTTCCAAGGATGGAATTGCTGTTAACCCCGAACGAGTTCAGGCTATTCTTGACTGGACTCCCCCGAAGAATGTTAAGCAAGTCAGAAGTTTTCTCGGACTTGCTAGTTATTGTCGTCGATTCGTTGAGAACTTTTCCAAGATTGCAAAACCATTGACAAATCTGCTTCACAAAGGTGTTAAATATGAGTGGACAGAAAAATGTCAAGAAAGCTTTCAGACACTAAAAGATAAATTGACATCTGCCCCAGTATTAGCACCCCCGGATTCCCAAAAGGATTTCGTAATATACTGTGATGCATCTCGTCAAGGATTAGGCTGTGACCTAATGCAAGAGCGTAAAGTGATTGCTTATGCTTCTCGACAATTGCGTCCTCACGAAGAAAATTACCCAGTGCACGATCTCGAACTTTCTGCGGTTATTTATGCCCTGAAACTATGGCGCCATTACCTTCTTGGTAACCGTTGCAAGATATATACGGATCATCAAAGTTTGAAGTATTTATATACTCAACCGGATCTGAACCTTCGTCAACAAAGATGGCTCGAGACAATAGCCGATTATGATATGAATATCTCATACACCCCTGGCAAGGCAAATGTAATGGCCGATGCTTTGAGCCGCAAGGCTTATTGCAACAACCATATGGTTCAGGAATCACAACCTCTTCTTTATGAAGAGTTTCGTAAATTGAACCTCCATATTGTTCCATAGGGTTATCTCAATACCCTCGTTGTCGAACCAGATTTAGAACACAACATCAAAACTATGCAACGGTATGACTCTGAAGTTGAAAGGATCAAGCGGTACCTTGAAAAAGGAAAACCGTCGGAGTTCCATCTTGATAATGATGGGATCCTATTTTTCCAACACCGTCTCTTCGTACCTAAGTTCAAAGATGAGAGAGAACATGTTATGATGGAAGCTCATGACACTCCTCTGTCAATTCATCCTGGTAGCACAAAGATGTACCGTGACATTTGTCAGAGATACTGGTGGCCTAATATGAAGCGAGACATTGCTCGTTATGTTTCTGAGTGTGACGTTTGCCGCCGCGTTAAGGCTCAACATCAAAGGCCCGCAGGAACTCTGCAACCCCTTACAATTCCTGAATGGAAATGGGACAAGGTCCAAATGGATTTCATTACTGGTTTTCCCAAATCCCAGAAGGGTAATGATGCTATATTTGTCGTCATTGACCGATTCTCTAAGGTTGCCCACTTTCTGCCAATTAAAGAGACAATCACTGCTAGCCAGTTAGCAGACTTGTATGTTTCCCGAATTGTGTCACTCCATGGTGTTCCGTTGGAGATCAGTTCTGATCGTGGCAGCCTCTTCACCTCCAGATTCTGGAATAGTTTCCATGAAGCTATGGGAACACACCTGTCTTTTAGCACCGCTTTTCACCCTCAGTCACAGGGTCAAGTTGAACGAGTTAATCAAGTGCTCGAAGATATGCTTCGAGCTTGCGTCATCTCCTTCGGTAAGAAATGGGAGGAATCTCTCCCGTATGCTGAATTCTCTTACAACAATAGCTATCAAGCTAGTCTGAAGATGGCACCGTTTGAAGTTCTATACGGTCGTAAGTGTCGAACCCCTCTGAATTGGTCAGAAACTGGGGAACGCTCACTCGTCGGACCGGACATTATTCAGCAAGCAGAAGATCAAGTCCGCATTGTCCGTGAACATTTGAAAGCTGCTCAGTCTCGTCAGAAGAGCAACTATGACCGAAAGCACCAGGAAATAGTCTATCAACCTGGCGAGCAAGCTTACCTCCGCGTCACTCCGTTGAAAGGCACTCATCGGTTCGGAATCAAAGGCAAGTTAGCTCCTCGCTACATTGGCCCGTTCCGTATTCTTGCCCGTCGAGGAGAAGTGGCATATCAATTGCAGTTGCCGCCTAATCTTTCCCAAGTACATGATGTCTTTCATGTATCCCAACTCCACCGCTGCTTCAAGGATCCTATTCGAGCTGTGGATCACGAAGTGCTTGAATTACGGGAAGATCTGTCCTATCCAGAATATCCCATCCGTGTTCTTGACGAAGCTGAACGTCGGACTCGTCAAAAGTCAATCAAATTCCTCAAGGTTCAGTGGTCAAATCATTCTGAAGATGAGGCCACTTGGGAACGCGAGGATCGTCTTCGTGAAGAATACCCCTCTTTCTTTCAGTCTTCCTCTTAATTCTCGGGACGAGAATTCTTAATAGATGAGGAGAATTGTAACACCCCCGGTGATTAGCAACAGTAATCACTTTTGATAATGACATGTCAGCGAGGTTAACACTGCATAATCATCATTAGCATCATATTGCATTTCAACTCCCAAGCCAAATTCAAATTTAAATGAAAGTGAAATATAAAAGTTGTCCAACATAAAAACTAAAATGTTCGATAAATAACAAATATTGCAGAGGCTAGTCTAAAGTTGAAACCAATAAATAATAAAATAATTAGGTGGCTCTAACATAATTTGTCGGGGACGAATCCGCGATCACCTATGGGGCCCAGAGAAGGACCCCTTTACGTTCGGCAGGGAGAGACGGTCGCGCGAAGAGCAAATCTAGCGAAGAACACGACAGTGCACGAGAGAGATTTACCCAGGTTCGGGCCGCACGGATGCGTAAAACCCTACTCCTGCTTTTTGGTTATTATCTGTATGATTGTTCTAGCTCCAGGAGCGCTACAGTACCGAGTAGCTGCGTACAATACTGGAGCTCTCCCTCTTTCCGTTCCTCCCCCTTCACGTTGCCCATGGGCCTCCTTTTATACGCACAAAGGGGTCTCCAACAGGTGGCAAACAGTAAAGGTAGAGGTGGAAAGTTGCTACAGTAAGGCCACTATTACCAGGATGACATGTCGTACCTACCACTGACGGCAGGGGACAAGGGCATTAAATGCCCATGCCTTTGCTGTCCAGATACATGTACCCGGACGTCGTGGACGTGGGAAAAGCCTATCCCACCTGCTGCTGCACCGCTATCTACAGTGCACCGCCGTCTACACAGTGCCCTGCCACGCACGCTTGGAAAGACCCAGAGCGCCACGCTGGCAGAGAAACCGGAGCAGCACAGTAGCACAGTGGTACAGTAACGCTTGCCGCGGCAAGACCTTGCCGCACCTGACAGCTTGGCGCAGCCCATAGCCTACCGTGCAAGGTAACTTGCCGGGGCAAGTACCTTGCCGCAGCCGCTATCTTGCCGCAGCCAATACCTTGCCGCAGCCAATGACTTGTCGGGGCAAGTACCTTGCCGCAGCAAGTACTCTGCTTCAGCAATGCCCAGGCTGGGCCTCAGCTGTCCCTCCCGGCGAGCTCCTCTTGCCGGGGCCTTAACTCTTGCTTTGTATACTTTGTTCTTGAATGGCTTAATAATCTTGAGCTTCTCTCTGGGTGTCCTCCCGCAAGCCTGGCCGCGGGATGCTACTACTGCCCGTGCACAAGTACGGAGTACTAGGGTACCCCTATTCTAGTACACCGACAGGAGCCCCCGGGCCTGGGCCACACACGGTGCCGGGCGTTGTTGGGCCAGGCCCAAACAGTGCACGGGCACGCGTGGCTGGGATAAGTCGAAACGTCTCTATGCTGTTTAATTGCACGCTCTCCCACGCGTCGCGCGTTGAATGCGGAGCGTGGGAAGCGTGCGCAGTTATCTCGAATGACGAAGGGGCGGATGGTTCCGCATCTTTCCCCATAAAAGGAGGGACCTGCAGAAGCACTCGCACACCCCTCTCACCATTCTCGATCTTCAAATCTCCGCCTTCTTCTTCCTCCGCTCTAAAACAAAGGCGGTTTCCCAATCCTCCGCCACCGCGCGCGTCCGCATCTCCCTCGGTCCTCAGCTCCGCCTTCGCCATGCCTCCCAAAGGAGAAAAGGGGAAGACGGGGAAGTCCTCAAGGACGGAGACCCAGGCGCAGATGAAGAGGCAGAAGTACGCGCTCTTCGCTCCGACGCTCACGGGGGCGGATCTGAAGGCCAAGTTCCAAGGCATGTGGGCCGCGAGGACCAAGGCGCATCCGGCCACCCGCGTCCGCCCAGCCACCGACGAGAGCGAAGTGAGCAAGTACCCCTTCTTCGCTTGCTACTTTTGGTGCGGGCTCTGCCCACCGTATTCGGATTTCTTCAGCGACGTCATGTACACCTTCAACCTCCGTCTGCTGGATCTCACACCGAATGCCGTATCCACCATGGCAATATTTGCGCATCTGTGCGAGAACTTCGTCGGCGTCGCACCCAACACCGCGCTGTTCAGGCATTACTTCACTCCCCGTGCTGAAAAGGGGGAGCCTCTCACTGTTGGCGTCTCGTTCGTTTCAAGATTGGGCGCCAAGGAGCATTATCTGAAGGGGGATCTCCGCCCAAGATGGGGAGAAATCCGGTATGAATGGTGTCGGATCATTGACGACGATCCGCCACCATACTGTGAGCTTCGCAAGACCCCAGCGGCGCGTGGCACAGACTGGAGCGATCTGGATCCCCAGGACAAAAAGCTGGAGATTGCCGCTGCCAGGATCATACGGCTCAGGGAGGCCGGGCTCACGATAGGGATGGTTGGCGCAGACTTCCTCCGCCGCCGCATTGCTCCTCTGCAGCAGAGAGGAAGGCCGGCCTCTGATTGGAAGAACCCAGCCGACATCATGCGGCTGCGCCCTGGACTGATCAACAACTTCACAGTTCTGCAGCACGACTTTTTCATGTGAGAACTGTTCAAGCAAGAGACAGATCCAGAAAAGCGCGACAAGGCGTTCACGCTGCCGAAGCACATCGTGCCTCTTTGCAACAACTCCGCATTGAGTGCAATCATCGCTATGATGCCGCTCTGCAATGCGCACAGCGTTGAAGCAACTTGGGACGTGCCGCTCGAAGAAGACGTGATGAGGACATGACTACCTTGGATACGACCAAAAATATTGCATACATGTATATTTGTGAGGTGATTTCTAATGCAAACTATGCAATAATTTATTTATGTCATCGTTTTTGGTGGAGTAGACTTTGACGATCCGACTACGAACGTGCGAGGACGTCGCGCCTTAGCAATCGCTAAACCAACTCCGAGAGGTTATTGACCACGCCGGAGCACAATCAACCTGACCACGAGGGTCTATCTCCTGCAAGCAAACGAAGAACAAGCAAGAAACTAAGATTTGCAATCTGGATATTGCGAATATAAGATGAAAGCTTTATTGATCAAGGTGGGGTTCTGTGACGTCTTGGTCTGGTTGTTGAACACAAACGAAGTACGCGAAGTTGCAGCTATGGCGAACTTTTAATCTAAACAAAACCCAAGCAAAAAGCTACTAGATGGATCTACTTATATAGGAGCAAGGGGTGGCGGCCAAGGAGGTGGGAGGACGTCCCAAGGCAGCCTAAAACTAACCCTAGGTCGTACAAGGCCAATGGGCCCAAGTGGAGGTGATGCAACACCTTTGGACTTGTAGTTTGACTCGGATTCTGCTACAGCGTCAGATTGTTTCGACGACAACTCAACGCTCCGGATGAATTTGAAGGTGAAACCAATTGGGTCAGAAAGAGAACGAAATCTACTTTCCAACAAAAAAAGAATCACCCAATTCGGAGTCCGTATGAAATAGTTCTTGGTGTTTTGAGTCAGGTATGTCTGTGCAGTCCGAATCTGAATCCAGAATGTGAGAGACTTGGACTCTATCTTCTCTTGGCTCAAAAGTGACGTGATATGACTTTTTGAACAGCACATAAACTTCTCTTTTTCCCTTATCTTCATATGTGGATTGTACAAATCTCCCATACACCTGCAATTAGACATGGCACAAAAGTTTGTGAAGTATTTTTGTCTTGGATGACATAAATAAATTATTGCATAGTTTGCATTAGAAATCACCTCACAAATATACATGTATGCAATATTTTTGGTCGTATCCAAGGTAGTCATGTCCTCATCAAGATGTGCGGCGATTCTTTGACTCCACGGTCGAAAAGCAGGTCCGGGTGGAAGAGTGGCTCGTCCGCAACACCACTGAGCAAGAAATAGAATTCATTGCTCGAAGAGTGGAGGAGGACAGGCTCGCCAGGGAAGCTGGCGATTTTGGTTATACTTTGGCGGAGCTCGACGAGGCACAAAAGGAGAGCCTTGCCGAGCAGGGGATGCTTGCCGGGAAGGGCGAGCTCGCCGCACCCGGCAAGGATGTCGGGCCAAGCCAGCCTGCCGACGAGTCAGGCAGCTCGGAGGATGAGGGCTCCTTTTCCGAGGAGGGCACCGAAAGCCCACCGCAGTCAGAGTCCCCAGCCCCTCTGAGGAGGAAACGCCTTCGCAGGCTTGGCAAAGTGGCTGAGCGGCAAGAAGTTCAACAACCGCCGGAGCGCCGTGCGACGCGCTCAACCGCGGCAAGGGCTGGTGCTGCGGGAGTGTCTCACGCGGCCCCGGCAACTGGAGCAGGGTCATCAAAGACCTCTGCTACTACCCCCGCCAAGCGGCCAAGGAGCCCAGCTCCCCCTCCTCCCCCTCCTCACACGGAGGCGGACTTTGATTTTTCCGCCCTCAGCGAAGAGGACGACGAGGAAGAGTAAGTTCCCTTGCCGCGACCCTCAATCTTTGTAAGGTTTTGCTTCTGTCCTCACTTGTCGCGCTCCGGCCTTGCTTCCGCAGGGAGGAAACTTTGGCGGAGAGGACAAGGAAGAGAGCTAAGGTCTCGACGAGCAAGACCGTGGCGGTCGTCGAAGATGAGCCCACGGCAACCACTGGGAGAGCGTCTGAGACCGTCCCGGCCAGCTCGGAGCCCAGCCCTCGTTGCAGCCCCCAGCGCAGCCCCCAGCGTAAGTATTTCAACTACCTTTCGCTCGCGGTCGCTGAGGAACAAGCATTTTGTTACTGACATCTTTGGGCGTGTAGGAGAGGAGCAGCAAGTGGAGCCATCTGAAGGTGCTCCAGAAGTACCACCCCCCTCGACCACTCCGCCAAGGAGAAGATCTCCGGTAAGGGCTCCCACTAGCGAGCCGAGCCACGAAGAGGAGCCGGCAAGCGCCGAAGCGCCAAGCACCAGCGCTGGCGACCCCACCTCAATGACAAACGTTGACGGGGGAGGGGAGCCCACTGCTCCTGAGCTCAACACGGGTAAACCCACTTGCCGCAAAACTCTTTCTGCTTTCTTTCTTTTGGCTTCTTGAATTTCTTCCTGAAGCTCTTTTTGCTTTACTTCTCGGGTTGGCAGAGCCCTCCTCGGTGGAGCCAATGAACATTGACTCTTCTCCCGAGGAGAACACCGCAGGGGCCGTCGACGACGAGGCCGCCAAGGCCGCCGCTGCCAAGGCCGACAAGCTGGCAGCCGACAAGCTTGCCGACGAAGAGGCTGCCAGGGCTGCCGAAGAGGCCGGCAAGGCCGCCGAGGATAATACCGCCAAGGCGCCCACCGATGAAGCCGCCAAGGCTGCTGAAGCTGAGGCCGCCCAGAAGGCTGCTGAGGAGGCTGGCGAGGGAGCCGGTGGTCGTACTGACGGCCCTGAGGCCACAGGAGCGCCAGGCGCTACTCCGACCACAGGTCCCTCAACCACTGACGAGGCGGCAGGACCCAACTCGCCTCCGCCAAGCAAATACATCCGGGTCGGCGAGAACGTCTACGTCAGCCTCCCCTGGACGGTGGGCTCCAGAGCGTCAACCGAGGAGGATGTTGTGGACGAGGAGATCCTTGCCGCTGCCGGGCTCCAGCTTGTGGATGCGCCAGGCGCCAGCAGCAGCAGCACGTCTGAAGAGGAGCAACTGCTCCAAAAACTGCTGAATCTTCATCGCGCCTGACGGGAGAAGCTAGCTTCCAGGGAGGTGCTCATCGAGAAGGCCGAAGCTGACATGTTGAGGCGCGCGGAGATCTTGGCGGATGTCCGCGCGCGATCTCTTAATGCGTTAGAGGCCAAGCGGGCACAGCTGGCCGAAGAACGGCAGGCCCTCCTCCTGATGAAGCAAGACATTGAACAAAAACAGGAGGAGACCGCCAAGGAGTTGTCTGCTCGGGCCGGTGATCTGAACCAGCGGAAGGTGGACCTTGATGCCCACGAAGAAGAACTTGCCGAGCGTAAGAGGAAACTTGCCGAAACCCTCCGACAGAAAAACGAGGAGGTGGCAAGACTTGTCGCAGAGCGGACCCAGGGGCAGGCACAAAAACACCAGAAGGAAATCGAAGCCTTGGCCCAAGAGTACGCCAGCAAGTTGGTGGAGGCCACCAACGCTGTTGCTGCTGCAGAAGTGAACAGGAAGGAAACGGAGGAGAAAGTGGCAAGACTAGAGGCCGCCCTCAAGGCAAACGGTGACAAGCTCTTAACGCTCGAAAGTGAGAGGGCAAAGGTGACCCACACTTTGGCGGAGATGCAAGTTACCATAGCCAAGAACAATCTGCTTGCCGCCGCCAATGACTCCAGAGCAGACCTGAAGCTGAAACTGACCACGCTGAAGGAGACGCTCGACACCACCAGAAAGCGCGAAGGGCTTCTAATGGCAGAGCTCCAGAAGGAGAAGGGTCTGCTTCAAGACGCTATTGCAACCCACAAGAAGTTCAGGGATAACGTGGGGATCTTCACAGACAGGCTTGCCAGCGCAGCCGAGGACATCGACAAGGACCTGACTGCCCTGAAGGTGCCGGACTTCGGGTACTCCACCGGCAAGAACACGCAAACTAGCGTCAAGCTAGCCGAGTTCTTCGACGGAGTAGTAGAAGCACTCCAACAGCTCCAAGTCAATCACAAGGCTCAACTGGCCGACGAGTCACGCAAGCTTTGCCGGGGAGTTCTCCGGAGGTTGCTGGTGAAGATAGCATACAGAAACCCGGGCGTCGACTTCAGCAACATCTTCAAAAGCTTGCCGAAGGGATACGACCCCGCACCACTAGAGGCCCTTGTCGCGCCCATCGTGGAGAGGGTGGACCAAATCCAAAGAATCGAAGGCGAGCACCGCAATTAGAGAGCCCATTCTTCTCCCTCCTTGCCGCCGCTAGACATGTTAAAGAACAATCTGTTTAAGCCGCGGCAACTTATCTTGTAATATAACATGCAATATTTTGAAGTTAATGCATGTCATCTCCCTTGAGCAATTTCTTTCTTTATGTGTACTTGCCCTACGCTTATAGGAAACTTGCCGGTGCGCGCACCATCGCTGCGAGCGCTGGGTACGGGACTCCAGCAGCCTGCTGGCGGTGCCGCTGCCGGCAAGCAACCTTGTCGCGCTCAGTGTGGCCACTTAGGTTGTTGAGCGGACTCGAAACAAGGTAAGGGCGCGACCGATTACGCTTAGGTTCCGTCGCGCACAGGTTTTCCATACAAAGAGTAGTATCGTTCAAGGAAAATAACCTTGAGAATAAAAAAAAAGAATTTGGTTATTCAAACTTTGGCACTTAGCTTTGTCGCTGATCTCTCCGCGGCAAGGTCTTGTCACTGCTTGCCGCTGCCTTCTACCCGGCAAGGCAAAGTTTCTTTGAACGACGCCTGGTCCATATCATTATCCCATCCCCCCGGCAAACTTGTGTGCGAGGGAAGCTTCTGTCTTTTTGAGAAAAAGAAAGAAGAGAAAATAAAGATATAGGAGCTTGGCGGCTCGTTAATGCTTACCGGGGAGGCTGTACTGCACAGTATGTCAGATAATCATGCAAAATAAAAGTAAACATGAAATCGTCAAAAACTGCGAAATACAAAAGCTTTATGTATGCACAGGGTCTGTGCCTGGCTTTGTACAAAGGATTACATGCAACAGCGGCAAGACTTGTACAAAAGGTGGTTGCCGGGGAAGGGCCCGGCAACCGCGCCTTATGGAAAAAACTTACGGAGATGCTCAATGTTCCAGGAATTGATCACTGGAATGCCATCCCCGGTCTCCAGGCGGACAGCGCCGGGCCTGGTGACCCGTTTCACCCGATAAGGGCCTTCCCACTTCGGCGTCAACTTGTTTGAATTCTTCGCCGACTGAACGCGCCGAAGAACAAGGTCGCCTTCCTCGAGACTTTTGGCATTAACTTTGCGGCTATAGTAGCGACGCAAAGCTTGCTGGTAGCGAGCAGCTCTCACAGCAGCCTGAAGACGATCCTCCTCGAGGAGCACAGCGTCATCTTGCCGCAGTTGCTCTTGCTCAAGCTCATCATAAGCGAGCACTCGAGGTGACCCGTATACGAGTTCCGTGGGGAGAACTGCCTCTGCTCCATAAACTAGAGCAAAAGGCGTCTGGCCAGTAGCTCGATTTGGCGTCGTCCTGATCGACCAAAGAACCACTGGCAGCTCCTCGATCCAGTTTTTGCCGCACTTGCGCAGCCTGTCGAAAGTTCTCGTCTTGAGCCCACGCAGCACTTCAGCATTTGCCCTTTTAGCTTGACCGTTGCTTCGGGGGTGAGCAACAGAAGCGAAACAGACCTTGGCACCAAGGTCTTCGACATACTACATGAAGGCGTGGCTCGTGAACTGGGTACCATTGTCGGTGATGATCCTGTTAGGAACACCAAAGCGACAAACAATTCCCTTGAAAAACTTGATGGCTGATTGTGCTGTCACCTTCCTCACTGCTTCCACTTCTGGCCACTTCGTAAACTTGTCGATGGCCACATACAAGTACTCGAAGCCCCCGGTGGCACGGGGAAAGGGGCCGAGGATGTCGAGCCCCCAGGCCGAAAATGGCCAGGAGAGAGGGATTGTCTGGAGAGCTTGAGCTGGCTGATGAATCTGCTTGGAATGAAACTGGCACGCTTCACACTTGGTTACTAGTGCAGTTGCATCCTGGAGGGCGGTGGGCCAAAAGAAACCTTGCCGGAAAGCCTTTCCAACAAGGGCTCTTGACCCTATGTGGTGACCACATATGCCTCCATGAATCTCCGCCAACAGCTCCTGTCCTTCTTCCCGGGGAATACACTTCAATTTCACACCGTTTGGTCTTTTTCTGCACAGCATGTCATCGACAAATTGATACATATTGGACCGTCGGGCTACTTTCTCTGCTCTTCGGGAAGTTCTCCTGTCTGAAGGAAACGGACGATCTGCTGCGCCCACGCTGGAGCCTGTGGCTCGACAACGAGGACTAAAGGCATTTCTTCTGCTGCGGGAACATCAGGCCCTACGGGAAGAGCTCGTCGCTCTACCAGAGCCTGCCGTTCCCCGACGAGCTTGGCGGGAACAGCCGCCTCAACGACAAGAGCCTGGGGCCCTGCTGGAGCGTGCTGTCCTTCAACAAGCTTGTCGGGAGCAGGTGCTTCAACGACGGAAGCCCAAGGCCTCGTCGGAGCATCTTGCTCCTCAGCGCTTCGATCAGGAGCGCCTGCTTCAACGACAAGGACCTGAAGTCTTGTCGGAGCAAGTTGGCCCTTTGCCTCTAGCCTAGGAGCACCCGCTTCAACGACAAGAGTGCGAGGCCTTGTCGGAGCAAGTTGCCCCTCTGAATCTTTGGCGCTGGCTTTGGCAGCCTTCTTGCCGGCGGCTTCGGGGAGCTCTGCCGGGAAGTAGTCGCCAGAAGCCAACTTCCTCTTCCTGCCTTGCCCTACTGATGGCGTCACGGATGGCTGGGTTAGTTGGAGCACAAAAGTGCCTGGCTCCACAGGCAATTTGAGTGCGGCGCGCTTTGACAAACCATCGGCAATGTCATTCTCAGCACGTGGGACGTGCTCCATTTGTAGGCCGTCAAAGCGTTCTTCCAACTTCCTCACCTCATCTACATAAGCTTCCATCAATGGGCATTGGTAGTTCTTGTTCACTTGCCTGACGACAAGCTGCGAATCTCCCCTGACAATAAGCTTCTTGATCCCAAGGTCTGCCGCGATCCTGAGACCGGCAAGCAACCCCTCATATTCTGCAGTATTGTTCGTCGCCTGTTCCTTGGGAAAGTGCATTTGGACCACGTACTTGAGGTGCTCTCCGGTGGGTGCGACAAGCAGTACGCCAGCACCGGCGCCTTGCAGCGAAAAGGCACCATCAAAGTACATAAGCCACTCTTTGCTTGTCTCCTTGCCGGGGAGAGTCATCTCTGGGATTTCTTCGTCTGGCATTGGTGTCCATTCTGCGACAAACTCTGCCAAAACTCGGCTCTGTATGGTTGATGTACTCTCAAACTTGAGGCCAAAGCTCGACAACTCCAACGCCCACTCGACAATCCTGCCCGTTGCTTTTGGATTTTGCAAAATCCTTTTCAGCGGGAAGCGAGTGATGACGGTAACTTCATGTGCTTGAAAATAATGGCGCAGCTTTCTCGAGGCCATGAGAAGGCCGAAAAGCAGCTTCTGCACACCAGAATACCTTGACCTAGCTCCCTGCAGAAGAGAGCTCACAAAGTAGACCGGGCGCTGCACCATTTTCTTCTTTTGTATCACTTCACCTGACTGCGCAGACGAATCCTTGTTGGCAGCAAAACTTGTTGCCCCCAGCTTGTCGCTGGTCGTGCTTGCCGCAGTTACTGCCTCCTCATCCACCTCTCTCTCCGCTACCAGCGCAGCACTAACCACTTGATTGGTTGCCGCTAGATACAGCAACAACTTCTCTTGTGGTTTAGGCGCGACAAGTATTGGAGGAGAGGAGAGGTATCTCTTCAAGTCTTGCAGCGCCGCCTCCGCCTCCGGAGTCCATTTCAATGGACCTGCCTTTTTTAAGATCTTGAAAAATGGCAGGGCGCGCTCAGCTGACTTGGAGATAAACCTACTGAGGGCAGCAACACAGCCGGCAAGTCGTCGAACATCCTTGACGCGCTTCGGTGCTTCAATTTGCTCAATGGCTCTGATCTTGTCAGGATTGGCTTCAATTCCACGTTGAGACACAAAGAACCCGAGAAGCTTGCCGGAGGGAACTCCAAACACGCACTTCTCGGGGTTGAGCTTCAGGTTGACCTTGCGCAGATTTACAAAAGTTTCTTCTAGATCTTGAACCAAAGTACCCCTGTCTTTGCTTTTGACCACTATATCATCCATATAGGCTTCCACATTTCTGTGCAGCTGAGGCTCAAAAGCAATCTGGACGGCTCTTGCAAATGTCGAACCAGCATTTTTCAAACCAAACAGCATACGTACGAAACAGTATGTGCCACAGGGTGTGATAAATGCGGTCTTTTCTTCATCTTCCTCAGCCATGAAGATTTGATGATACCCTGAATATGCGTCAAGAAATGAAAGCAAATCACATCCTGCCGTGGAGTCAACAATCTGGTCTATGCGGGGCAAAGGAAATGGGTCTTTGGGACAAGCTTTATTGACATCAGTGAAATCAATACAAAGCCTCCATTTTCCATTCGCTTTGCGCACGACAACCGGATTGGCCAACCACGTAGGATGGAGCACTCCTCTAACGAGGCCTGCTGCTTCCAACTTCTTGATTTCTTCCGCAATAAACTCTTGCCGCTCCACAGCTTGCTTTCTGGCTTTCTGTTTGACGGGCCTCGCGTGGGGACAAACGGCAAGGTGGTGCTCAATTACTTTCCTGGGAACACCGGGGATGTCGGACGGTTGCCATGCAAATACGTCGACATTCGCCCGCAGGAAAGCAACGAGCGCGTTTTCCTATTTGTTGTCAAGTGTGGCACTGATGGTGAAGGAACCACCAGTGCCATCCTCCTTGGCGGGCACCTTCTTTGTCGCCAGCGGAGCGGCTTTGTTCTTCTTACACTTGCCGGTGGAGCTCTCTGGTGCGTCCTCGACGGTAGCGCAGCACTCCGAAGAGGTGCGCTTGCCGGAGTGGGCACAGGAGCTCTTGCCGGACTTCCTCTTGTTCTCCCGCCCGAGAGCTTCAGCGGCAAGTGCCTTGGCGGCAGTTGCGGCAGCTGCCTCCCGGTAGATCTTGTCGGCGCAAATAAGCGCATCCTTCTTGTCGCAGAGAACTGTGATAACACCTACTGGACCTGGCATCTTCAACATGTTGTAGGCATAATGAGAGGCTGCCATGAACTTGGCGAGCGCTGGACGGCCAAGTATCCCATTATAAGGTAATGGAATATCGGCAACATCGAAGGTGACCTTCTCGGTCCGGTAGTTCAGCTCGCCGCCAAATGTCACGGGCAGCGTGATCTTCCCTTTCGGCTTACTCCTTCCTGGATTGACTCCTTGGAAAGTACCAGTTTCCTCAAGCTCGCCGTCAGAGATTTGAAGTTTCCGGAGCACAGCGGGCGAAATCAGATTCAAGCCGGCCCCACCGTCAACTAACATCTTCGTGACCTTGAGGTTGCGGATCGTTGGTGAAACCAACATCGGCAAGCACCCGACCGCCGTTGTGCGGTCAGGGTGGTCCTCAATGTCAAAGACGATAGGCGTGTCGGACCACTTCAGAAGCTTTCTGGCGTCAACAGATGGTTCCGCCGCATTGATCTCTCGCGCCCACTGTTTAAGTTGGCGGTGAGAAGAATGCAACGAAGCACCACCGTCAACACACAAGACTTCTGCGGCTTTCTGAAATTCGTTCTCACTGGATTCTTCATCATCTAGATCATCATCATCATCATCTTTGTCGCGGCCACGAGGAGGCCTGTCTCTCTGCTGCTGCTGCTTGGCCTTGCCGCGACGCCCTCCTCGGGCAGTGCGTTTCTTGCCGGACCCGCCAGCACCTTCTGGGGCCTTTTCCTTGTCACGTCTCTCATACTCAGCTTTTTGCTGTTCGACAAGCTGCTCGACTCGTCGACAGTTCTGGAGATCGTGCCCCTTGGTGCGGTGGATCTTGCAATATTGCTTGTCGGAGCCGTCCTGCTTGTCGGCAGCCGCCAAGGCCTGACAGTTGGCGCACGCAGCAATCTCCTTGCCGAAGCCCTCGACTTTGGCCTTGTCGGCGCTGCCGTTGCCGCTGGACTGCTCGACGGCAAGCACAGCTTTGCCCTTTTTCTTCCTGTTGTTCCGCCGCCGGCCCTTCTTTGCCGGGGCGGTACCTTCGCTGTCAAAGCTCCCCCCTGCGCCAACACCTTCACCGGGAAGTTTCCTTCCCTCTTCAGCGCGCGCACACTTGTCGGCGAGAGCATATAGCTGGCCAATGTCTCTGACCTTGGTCATTGCCATTTCCTCCCGCATCTTGCGGTTACGCACGTTCTGATGGAACGCGCTAATAACCGCAGCGGGGTGAACATCTGGGATGTTGTACTGTACGCGGCTGAACCTTTGAATGTATTTGCGCAGGGGCTCTCCTTCCTTCTGGGGGATGAGGTGAAGATCACTCTCCTGGCCATGAGGTTGATGACCGCCAGTAAAGGCACCAACAAACTGATGGCACAGGTCCGCCCATGAAGAAATGGAGTTCTCCGGCAAGTGCATGAGCCATGAGACGACGTTGCGCTTTAACACGAGCGGGAAGTAGTTAGCAAGAATCTTGTCGTCTCGTCCCCCGGCAGCTTGCACCGCAATGGTGTAAATGCTGAGGAACTCCGACGGGTGTGTCTTGCCATCATACTTCTCCGGCACGTCAGGCTTGAAAGCCTTGCGATTGGGCCACTGGACCTGCCGCAGCTCACGGGTGAACGCTGGACAACTTACCGCGTACGGCAAGTCGCCAGGATCCCCTGGGGCATGCATGTCAACAGCGGGCCCCGCGCGTCTGTCGGACTGACGATGCGCTTCTCTCCTTCGCTCGATAGTGGTACGAGCGTCTTCTCCTCTGCGTTCCTGAAGAACGAGGCGCTGGTCGCAACGAGCTCGCGGGTCAGACGACGCCGTGGAATCATCGCCACGGGCGACGTTTCGACGTGTCGGCGATCGAGGCCGTCTAGGTGGGGAGTGTACGGTTGTTGCCCCCTCGCCGTTCTTGTTGGTGACAGCATTGTCACCAGTTCTCTTGTCGGCCGTGCGCACTGGGTCGGCATCAGCGAAGCTGAGAAGGCTCTGAATGGTTGCCCTCCACTCGTCAAGCTTATCTGCTGGTGGAGGGAAGTTCAGGAGCAGCTGCGCACGCGCCAACGCTTCTGCTGGTGAGGGAGGTATCGAGTGGCGTGAGGACTGTGGGATGCTCTTACTCCTAACGGTGTTAGAAGGAGCATCTCCACGCCCAGGCGACCGCGCCTCGACCCCGCCAACGTGTTGTTGCGTATGGTGACCCCGCGCATCTCGAGATTGATGCGCAAGTTCATTATCCAGGGAGCGCCTGGCACCTGGGGCGTCAGGACGCTGCCTGTCACGGGCTTCTTGCGAAGGCCGCGGCGTCTGAACCGGCGCAGGCGTTCCAGAACGCGCAGCACCGTTTCTGGAGCTTGCAGGGCCAGCAGCAGCGAGCAGCGCTGCGTTCCCAGACCCAGCAGCGCCAAGATTGGCGTTGCTGGCCCGGTTTTGGACAGGTGGAGGTAATAGGAGCTCTCGCTCTCCAGTCCCCCCAGCAGCCGCAATCACGTCGGTACCCTCCTGCACGGGAGCAGGCGGGTTGGATGTGGACGCACCGATGGCTGAAGTCTTCTTTTTTGGAGCCATAAGACGGAGAATGGCCCAAAAACTAGCGCGCAAATCGCTAGATTAGGTTCACACAACCTCCTTCCCCCTACCTGGCGCGCCAAAGATGTCGGGGACGAATCCGCGATCACCTATGGGACCCAGAGAAGGACCCCTTTACGTTCGGCAGGGAGAGACGGTCGCGCGAAGAGCAAATCTAGCGAAGAACACGACAGTGCACGAGAGAGATTTACCCAGGTTCGGGCCGCACGGATGCGTAAAACCCTACTCCTGCTTTTTGGTTATTATCTGTATGATTGTTCTAGCTCCAGGAGCGCTACAGTACCGAGTAGCTGCGTACAATACTGGAGCTCTCCCTCTTTCCGTTCCTCCCCCTTCACGTTGCCCATGGGCCTCCTTTTATACGCACAAAGGGGTCTCCAACAGGTGGCAAACAGTAAAGGTAGAGGTGGAAAGTTGCTACAGTAAGGCCACTATTACCAGGATGACATGTCCTACCTACCACTGACGGCAGGGGCCTTTGCTGTCCAGATACATGTACCCGGACGTCGTGGACGTGGGAAAAGCCTATCCCACCTGCTGCTGCACCGCTATCTACAGTGCACCGCCGTCTACACAGTGCCCTGCCACGCACGCTTGGAAGGACCCAGAGGGCCACGCTGGCAGAGGCACCGGAGCAGCACAGTAGCACAGTGGTACAGTAACGCTTGCCGCGGCAAGACCTTGCCGCACCTGACAGCTTGGCGCAGCCCATAGCCTGCCGTGCAAGGTAACTTGCCGGGGCAAGTTCCTTGCCGCAGCCGCTATCTTGCCGCAGCCAATACCTTGCCGCAGCCAATACCTTGCCGCAGCCAATGACTTGCCGGGGCAAGTACCTTGCCGCGGCAAGTACTCTGCTTCAGCAATGCCCAGGCTGGGCCTCAGCTGTCCCTCCCGGCGAGCTCCTCTTGCCGGGGCCTTAACTCTTGCTTTGTATACTTTGTTCTTGAATGGCTTAATAATCTTGAGCTTCTCTCTGGCTGTCCTCCCGCAAGCCTGGCCGCGGGATGCTACTACTGCCCGTGCACAAGTACGGGGTACTAGGGTACCCCTATTCTAGTACACCGACATAATTAAAACAGCGAGGATTAATGCATATTAAATATTATAAAATTGTGGGAGCTCCAATTGTCTCCAAACTAATTTTTGGTAGTGGTGGATAATACCTAGTATTTATTGGAGCAGTTGTTATGTTTTACAAAAACCATTAGGAGGCCTGATGATAGAGGCGAGGGTGTCCCGATCTTTCGATGAGATGATATCTATCGTTTTTGGTGGAGTAGACTTTGACGATCCGACTACGAACGTGCGAGGACGTCGCGCCTTAGCAATCGCTAAACCAACTCCGAGAGGTTATTGACCACGCCGGAGCACAATCAACCTGACACCGAGGGTCTATCTCCTGCAAGCAAACGAAGAACAAGCAAGAAACTAAGATTTGCAATCTGGATATTGCGAATATAAGATGAAAGCTTTATTGATCGAGGTGGGGTTCTGTGACGTCTTGGTCTGGTTGTTGAACACAAACGAAGTACGCGAAGTTGCAGCTATGGCGAACTTTTAATCTAAACAAAACCCAAGCAAAAAGCTACTAGATGGATCTACTTATATAGGAGCAAGGGGTGGCGGCCAAGGAGGTGGGAGGACGTCCCAAGGCAGCCTAAAACTAACCCTAGGTCGTACAAGGCCAATGGGCCCAAGTGGAGGTGATGCAACACCTTTGGACTTGTAGTTTGACTCGGATTCTGCTGCAGCGTCAGATTGTTTCATTGATAACTCAACCCTCCGGACGAATTTTAAGGTGAATCCAATTGGGTTGGAAAGAGCACGAAATCTACTTTCCAACAAAAAAAGAATCACCCAATTCGGAGTCCGTATGAAAAAGTTCTTGGCATTTTGAGTCAGGTATGTCTGTGCAGTCCGAATCTGAATCCAGAACGTGAGAGACTTGGACTCTATCTTCTCTTGGCCCAAAAGTGACGTGAGAGGACTTTTTGAACAGCACCTAAACTTCTCTTTTTCCCTTATCTTCATATGTGAATTGTACAAATGTCCCATACACCTGCAATTAGACATGGCACAAAAGTTTGTGAAGTATTTTTGTCGTGGATGACACAAATAAATTATTGCATAGTTTGCATTAGAAATCACCTCACAAATATACATGTATGCAATATTTTTGGTCGTATCCAAGGTAGTCATGTCCTCATCATCCTCCCCTTCTTGAAAACAAAGCCGTCCTCGGCGTTGCTTAATCTGAAATCTGGCTAACAAAAGAGACAAGGTGTACATGTTGTATATGTATATGTCACCCATTTTTACTTCCTTTGATTTTTGCACATATGACACATGTATACATGAGTAACTTCCATAGTTCATAAAATATAATAAAGCCAAAATATTATCACAAGATGTAGAAGGCATGAAAATATTGCAACTCAGTTTGCACATATAAGTGAAGCTCTTATTCATATCAAAAGATTGACAATGTTCATCATTAAACCATCCCAACATTGGTGAATAAACCTTACTTGCATCAAATTTACATGCTACAACATGCTTAAATAAGCAAACATGCAATAAGTCATTTGACACAGAATCATCACCAATATTAGAGGTCATATCAAAATGATTAAACATTGGTTCTTTTGCATCAACAGTTAATTCAATGGGTGCACTCAAAAATGTTGGTATTTCAGCTGTTTGATCACATGATGCATTCATGACAGTAACACGATTCTCTAAAATATTCAAATCAATAGGTAACTCAACACATGATGTATTCAAGTTAACTAGGCATGCATCATTCTCATGTGAAAGTGGAAAATATGTACCTTTGTCATTACCTCTTATGATCATCTCAGATGATGTAGGCACTCTCGGTGGTGATGTGTCACATGGTGGAGATGATGTAGTCATCGCAACAACGGATGTGGTTGTCATAGTACGCCTAGTAGTTGAAGAAACATCTGTATCAACACTTGGAATGTGCACCGTGCGCCTGTTCTCCTTGTGGGCAACACGTCATTTTATTTCCTGTTCAGCTTTGCAAGCAAGACGAAACAAATGGTCCATAGGATAACACTCTTCATGAATTAGTATCTCTTGAATATCACGGTTTAATCCTCCCCAAAATCTATCCATAAAATCTTCTTCACTTTCTTCTAAAAATGAGTGCAACAAGGTAGTTTGTAAATCATCATAATATTTTGTTACGGTGTCACTACCTTGTTTTAAATGTTGTAGTTTTTTAACCATGCCACGAGTGTAATGAACATCTACGAATCTATCTCTCATGACATGTTTTAAACCATCCCAAGTAGTAGGTATATAATCAGGGTTTTACCGACAGTATTCACTCCACCAAACTAAAGCAAAGCTACTGAAAGTACTAACCGCGGCTTGAAATTTTCCACGCTCATCAAAATTATGGGAAGCAAATATAGCATTAATTTCGTACTCCCATTCAATATATAAATCAGGCCTAAAACGACCAGTAAATGGTGGCATGGAAACATTAACCTGATTATGTGCATTCTGATGTTGTTGCTCCTCTTGTGACGGTTGTTGTATTTTCTTAGGTGATGGCAAATCTCCCACGATCGATGAAGCCCAAGAACTAACAACTCCGGAACCTACCATGATTAGTAGAAACAAAAAAAAAATCGAGAATAATGTTCCTATGAACTACTAGGATGTGGTGGTAAAGCGCTCACAGTAAAGCAAATATCAATATCTTACAAGTTCCTACCATGCAGCAGGTGGTGACGGGCAACCAGCGGTGTCAAATAACTCCGAAGATTGAGTAAAGCGATTGCCAGGCGAATGTACGTATACACGGTGTAGAAATATGTGGAGCTGGGTTGGCTATATATGGTAGCAAAAGATTAGCAATAATCAATTCAGAGATGCAATGTTGAATAAACGCTCAACGACGGTACTGTGCTGGTCCTAGGCTAGATCGGACTAGAGACGCGAGCCTAGAACACTAATGAGGTCACGGCGTAGCACAACTAGCATCAATAAAGGATATGAAGTAGCTCTGGACAGCAAGATATAAGTGAAGATCACAATGGCAGTAAAGATAATGATGAGAAACAACTACCAAGTAACATATACCAACAATTCTCTCTCCAACTTTACTCTATAAAAGTTTGTGCCAATTTTATGATAATTTTTCTCAAGAAAGGCACTGACTCAAGCTTTCAAATGCAAAAAGAATCACTCAATTCCGAGTTGATATGAGGAGTCAAAAAATTCTAAAACTGGCCTGAAAAACTGGAACAAGCTGTGTTCGCGATACCATTGTTACACCCACAGCCCCTGCTTCTATACATACTGGACCAATTACTAGAGCTCGCGCACGCCAATTAAAATATCAGGTACTTTCGTTTCTTGGTAATGATTCTAAAGTTCATGAGAATATGATGCTGCCTAAATTGGATACATTTGTTTTGCTTACAAATGAAGGGCCTAGCTTGGACAAGAAAGAGGAACCTTGGAGCAAGTTCAAGCATGGAGATGATGGCATGCACAAGGGGAACAAGAACGGAGTTACAAGTGATGATTTCAGGACTTTGAAGCCACCATAATGAGTGCAGGAAGCCTTGGACGAAATATACAAGATGTCACTTCATAAATTTCGTCCAGAGGCTATTATAGGTGCTGCGTCACCTTATTATTGGGCCAGGCCCATGTAATTTCGAAATACTTGAGTATAGGCTGTTTTTAGAGTCCGTATGTGTGGGGAAACAAGAGATAGGGTTGGTTTCGGACCCCTCCTTCCAGGGCCACGAAATCCCCTCCTCTTCCTCCATATATACAGCCCTTAGGGCACCGTTTAGACTTTGGGTTTTGTTTAGATTAAAAGTTCGCCATAGCTGCAACTTCGCGTACTTCGTTTGTGTTCAACGACCAGACCAAGACGTCACAGAACCCCACCTTGATCAATAAAGCTTTCATCTTATATTCGCAATATCCAGATTGCAAATCTTAGTTTCTTGCTTGTTCTTCGTTTGCTTGCAGGAGATAGACCCTCGTGGTCAGGTTGATTGTGCTCCGGCGTGGTCAATAACCTCTCGGAGTTGGTTTAGCGATTGCTAACGCGCGACGTCCTCGCACGTTCGTAGTCGGATCGTCAAAGTCTACTCCACCAAAAACGATAGCTATCATCTCATCGAAAGATCGGGACACCCTCGCCTCTATCAAGTGGTATCAGATTCCCAGGTTGCTCGGTGAGATTTGCAGTTTTTCGTAGTTTAGATCGAGTCTGTTCTTCATACCTACAGTCCAGGAAAAAAAAATAAAAAAATTTAGGGTTAGTTCATCATATCCGAACCAATCTGAGCCTTTGCATAATCTTTTTAGGGTTTTTGCTTTGTTGAATTTGCGGTTGCATCGTCGTGTCAAGTTGCTGGTCTTAGCGTCTAGTTCTTTAGAGTTTCGAGTTCTGTTCACAAGTTGTCACGCCGCCGCCGCACCATCATCATCGCCCCTACCATATACCACCACAGCTTATCTGCTATTTCTCTGAGTCCATATACCACCACCGATCCGAGTCCATATACCACCACCGATCCGAGTCCATATACCACCACCAATCCGAGCCCACATATACTACCGTCATTGATGAGGACATCAATACCATTGTTACACCCACAGCCCCTGCTTCTATACATACTGGACCAATTACTAGAGCTCGCGCACGCCAATTAAATTATCAGGTACTTTCGTTTCTTGGTAATGATTCTAAAGTTCATGAGAATATGATGCTGCCTAAATTGGATACATTTGTTTTGCTTACAAATGAAGGCCCTAGCTTGGACAAGAAAGAGGAACCTTGGAGCAAGTTCAAGCATCTAGATGATGGCATGCACAAGGGGAACAAGAACGGAGTTACAAGTGATGATTTCAGGACTTTGAAGCCACCATAATGAGTGCAGGAAGCCTTGGACGAAATATACAAGATGTCACTTCATAAATTTCGTCCAGAGGCTATTATAGGTGCTGCGTCACCTTATTATTGGGCCAGGCCCATGTAATTTCGAAATACTTGAGTATAGGCTGTTTTTAGAGTCCGTATGTGTGGGGAAACAAGAGATAGGGTTGGTTTCGGACCCCTCCTTCAAGGGCCACGAAATCCCCTCCTCTTCCTCCATATATACAGCCCTTAGGGCACCGTTTAGACTTTGGGGATTTGTTTAGTTAAAAGTTAGCCATTGCAACTTCGTGTACTTCGTTTGTGTCCAACGACCAGACCAAGACCGCTTTTGGATCCCCACCTTTATCAATACTTCATCTATATTCGCAATATTCAGATTGCATTATCATATTCTTGCTTGTTCTTCGATTGCGTGCAGGAATAGACCTTCGTGGTCAGGTTGATCGTGCTTCCAGCATCATCAGTAACCTCGGGAGATTGTTTTAGCGATTGCTAAGGCGCAACGTCATGCACGTTTGTAGTCGGATCGTCAAAGTCGACTCCACCAAATCGATAGTTACCATCTCATCGAAAGATCGGGACACCCCGCCTCTATCAAGTGGTATCAGATTCCCAGGTTGCTCGGTGAGATTTACAGTTTTTCGTAGTTTAGATCGAGTCTGTTCTTCATACCTACAGTCCAGGAAAAAGCCAAAAAAAAATATATTTAGGGTTAGTTCATCATATCCGAACCAATCTGAGCCTTTGCATAATCTTTTTAGGGTTTTTGCTTTGTTGAATTTGCGGTTTCATCGTCGTGTCAAGTTGCTGGTCTTAGCGTCTAGTTCTTTAGAGTCTCGAGTTCTGTTCACAAGTTGTCACGCCGCCGCCGCACCATCATCATCGCCCCTACCGTATACCACCACAGCTTATCGCTCTGTCCAAGCTCTGAGAGTTTTGACTACAAAGGTTGCCGATCACCACCTGCTGCTGGGTAAGAATTGGTAAGAATTTGAGATTTGCTTGACGGATTTGTGACACCACACCACACCACCACCACTTTCTAGTAGTCTGTAGGATCATATTCTTGTGTGTTTCTATTGCTGCTAACCATGGCAGGATCACAAGCCGACGAGATTGACTGGGAGAACATGACGAACAAGGAGTTGCATGATAAATTTCAGCAAATGATGAGTGGCCAGGTGGGAGATGTGCTAAACAGATTTGAAGAGGCCATGGAGAAGATAGATGGCATGGAGAAGTCGTTCGAGACAAAGCTGGATAACAAGTTTAATGAATTGCTCACGCGTCTTCCCCAACCACCACCGGCTGCACCTATCGCACCTCTGCAACGACAACAACAACGCCCCCTTCCAAATCAGTTCGGACGAGCGAAGCGTGTTCCTCTTGAGGATGGCCAAACTTCTGGTGCTGCTGTACCTACTGTTGATGCTTCTTTGGTTCCTGCTCCTGCTGCTGCTGGTGCCGAGGAGGAGGATGATTACGCGGGCGACTATGATGATGAGGTTGATCAAAATCATAACTACGTGCAACCACCAGCACCAGGTCGTCCACATGCAAATAATCGCAATGGTAGGCCTGCACCACCACTTCAGGTACGAGATCATGACCATCTTCCTAAATTAAAATTGAATATTCCACCATTCGAGGGTAGATATGTTCCTGATATATATCTTACTTGGGAGTTAGAAACTGAACAACGTTTTATATGTTTACAATATCCCGAGGAACGACGTGTTGCTGCTGCTGTTTGTGCTTTCACTAGTTTTGCATGTGTATGGTGGTCTGAACATTGTAGATTATATCCTATTCCAGCTACGTGGGCTGCTTTGAAAACTGCTATGCGTACTCGTTGGGTTCCACCATATTATCAACGTGAATTACTTCAAAAATTGCAGCGCTTAAGACAAGGAAAAAATTCTGTAGAAGAATATTATCAGGAATTACAAACTGGCATGATTAGATGTGGTATTGTTGAGGAGAATGAAGCTATGCTTGCACGTTTCATGGGTGGATTAAATAGAGAGATTCAGACCATTCTAGAGTATAAGGAGTATAATAATATCACTCGTTTATTCCATCTTGCTTGTAAAGCTGAACGTGAAGTGCAGGATCGACAGGCATTGGCGCGAACTAATTTTTCTGCAGGTCGATCTTCATCATGGACACCGAGTGCCTCCTCTACTCCCACACGTCCTACTGCGGCACCACTGACTTCAGCCGCCAATTCCAACCGAGATACAAGAAAATAGGCACCACCACCACCATCTGCCAAGAGTACACCTTCTGGGCCTGCCCAGAGCTCTTCTTTATCTATGGCATCAACAGGGCACACACATGATATTATTTGTCGTCGTTGTAAGGGAAGAGGCCATTATGCGAGAGAATGCCAATCTCCGCGTGTTATGATTGCTACTGAGGATGGTGGGTATGAGTCCGCTAGTGATTATAATGAGCAGACTTTGGCTCTTATTACAAGTGAAGAACACGGTGGAGATGATTCTGATCATGAGACGCAATACATGGCTCCTGAAGACGCTGACAGGTATGAATGTTTAGTTGCTCAACGTGTTTTGAGTGTGCAGGTCACACAAGCTGAGCAAAATCAGAGGCATAATTTGTTCCATACAAAGGGAGTTGTGAAGGAACGTTCTGTTCGCGTCATCATAGATGGAGGGAGCCGCAACAACTTGGCTAGCATGGAGATGGTGGAGAAGCTATCTCTCACCACAAGACCACATCCACATCCTTACTATATCCAATGGTTCAACAACAGCGGCAAGGTTAAGGTAACACGTACTGTTCGTGTGCATTTTAGTATCTCTACATATGCTGATTATGTTGATTGTGATGTGGTACCCATGCAAGCATGTTCATTATTACTTGGTAGACCATGGCAATTTGATAAAAATTCTGTACACCATGGTAGAAACAATCAGTATACTCTTGTTCATAAGGATAAACATATTACTTTGCTTCCTATGACTCCTGATTCTATTTTGAAAGATGATATTAATAGAGCTAGTAAAGCAAAACAGGAGAAAAATAAGAGTGAAAATCAGATTGTGGCAAAAGAATTTGAGCAACAAATGAAGCCTAATAATAAACCATCTAGTGTTGCTTCTGAAATTAAATTGAAAAGTGCATGCTTACTTGCCACCAAATCAGATATTGATGATCTAGATTTCAGCAATTCTGTTTGCTATGCATTTGTGTGCAAAGAGGCGTTATTTTCATTCGAGGACGTGCCTTCCTCTTTGCCTCCTGCGGTCACTAACATTTTGCAGGAGTTCGCTGACGTCTTTCCACAAGACGTGCCACCGGGATTACCACCTATTCGCGGGATTGAGCATCAGATTGACTTAATTCCCGGTGCTTCGTTGCCAAACCGTGCGCCATACCGTACCAATCCAGAGGAGACGAAGGAGATTATGCGTCAAGTACAGGAGTTGCTCGACAAAGGTTATATACGCGAATCCCTTAGTCCTTGTGCTGTTCCTATTATTCTAGTGCCGAAAAAGGATGGTACATCGCGTATGTGTGTTGATTGTAGAGGCATTAATAATATTACTATTCGTTATCGTCATCCTATTCCTAGACTAGATGATATGCTTGATGAATTGAGTGGCTCTACAATATTCTCCAAAGTTGATTTGCGTAGTGGATACCATCAAATTCGTATGAAATTGGGGGATGAATTGAAAACAGCATTTAAAACAAAGTTTGGATTATATGAGTGGTTAGTCATGCCTTTTGGGTTAACTAATGCACCTAGTACTTTCATGAGATTAATGAACGAAGTTTTACGTGCTTTCATTGGACGATTTGTGGTAGTCTATTTTGATGATATACTGATTTATAGCAGATCTTTGGAGGAACATTTGGAACATTTACGTGCCGTTTTTATTGCTTTACGTGATGCACGTTTGTTTGGTAACCTTGGGAAGTGCACCTTTTGCACCGACCGAGTATCTTTTCTTGGCTATGTTGTTACTCCACAGGGAATTGAAGTTGATAAAGCCAAGATTGAAGCTATTGAGAGTTGGCCACAGCCCAAAACGGTCACACAAGTGAGGAGTTTTCTTGGACTCGCTGGTTTCTATAGGCGTTTTGTGAGAGATTTCAGCACCATTGCTGCACCTCTCAATGAGCTTACAAAGAAGGATGTGCCTTTTGTTTGGGGTACCTCACAGGAAGAAGCCTTCACGGTATTGAAAGATAAGTTGACACATGCTCCTTTACTCCAACTTCCTGATTTTAATAAGACTTTTGAGCTTGAATGTGATGCTAGTGCAATTGGATTAGGAGGTGTTTTATTACAAGATGGCAAACCTGTTGCATACTTTTCTGAAAAATTGAGTGGGCCTAGTCTGAACTATTCTACTTATGATAAAGAATTATATGCTCTTGTTCGGACCTTAGAAACATGGCAACATTATTTATGGCCCAAAGAATTTGTTATACATTCTGATCATGAATCTTTGAAACACATTAAAAGTCAAGCAAAACTGAACCGTAGACATGCTAAATGGGTTGAATTTATTGAGACTTTCCCTTATGTCATTAAACACAAGAAGGGTAAAGAAAATGTTATTGCTGATGCATTGTCTCGTCGTTATACTATGCTTTCACAACTTGACTTTAAAATATTTGGTTTGGAGACCATCAAAGATCAATATGTGCATGATGCTGAATTTAAAGATGTATTGCAGAATTGTAAGGAAGGGAGAACATGGAACAAGTTCGTCGTTAACGATGGATTTGTGTTTCGTGTGATGAGGACATCAATACCATTGTTACACCCACAACCCCCGGCTTCTATACATACTGGACCAATTACTAGAGCTCGCGCACGCCAATTAAAATATCAGGTACTTTCGTTTCTTGGTAATGATTCTAAAGTTCATGAGAATATGATGCTGCCTAAATTGGATACATTTGTTTTGCTTACAAATGAAGGGCCTAGCTTGGACAAGAAAGAGGAACCTTGGAGCAAGTTCAAGCATGGAGATGATGGCATGCACAAGGGGAACAAGAACGGAGTTACAAGTGATGATTTCAGGACTTTGAAGCCACCATAATGAGTGCAGGAAGCCTTGGACGAAATATACAAGATGTCACTTCATAAATTTCGTCCAGAGGCTATTGTAGGTGCTGCGTCACCTTATTATTGGGCCAGGCCCATGTAATTTCGAAATACTTGAGTATAGGCTGTTTTTAGAGTCCGTATGTGTGGGGAAACAAGAGATAGGGTTGGTTTCGGACCCCTCCTTCAAGGGCCACGAAATCCCCTCCTCTTCCTCCATATATACAGCCCTTAGGGCACCGTTTAGACTTTGGGGATTTGTTTAGTTAAAAGTTAGCCATTGCAACTTCGTGTACTTCGTTTGTGTCCAACGACCAGACCAAGACCGCTTTTGGATCCCCACCTTTATCAATACTTCATCTATATTCGCAATATTCAGATTGCATTATCATATTCTTGCTTGTTCTTCGATTGCGTGCAGGAATAGACCTTCGTGGTCAGGTTGATCGTGCTTCCAGCATCATCAGTAACCTCGGGAGATTGGTTTAGCGATTGCTAAGGCGCAACGTCATGCACGTTTGTAGTCGGATCGTCAAAGTCGACTCCACCAAATCGATAGTTACCATCTCATCGAAAGATCGGGACACCCCGCCTCTATCAGTCATATACCATCACCAGTCCGAGTTCCACCAGATTCATCTCTGCCACCAGTCCTAGTCCGAGTCCAGTATTTATTCCTTTATTTTAGAGTGCCAGATCACGCGATACTACGAGTCGTGAACAAGTCGGATTCCCCAATTTTCGTGCTACCCGCAGAAGAAAAATAGTTCCAGTTTCAAAAAAAAAAAAAAACTAAGTCTGGAAAATTCTGGCTAGGCAGTTTTTAGACCATTTGTAGACTTTTTCGAAAAAAAATTTGTTGCAGAGCAAAAAAAAAAAAGTGCAAAAAAAAAATTAAAAAAATTCAGAGTGTGCTACTCCCTTGTTTACGTGCAGCGCCGTGATTTTTGTTAGTGTTCTAGGCTCGCGTCTCTAGCACGGTCTAGCCTAGGACCAGCACAGTACCGTCGTTGAGAGTTTATTCAACATTGCATCTCTGAATTTATTATTGCTGACCCTTTTTGCTACCATATCATAAGCCTTCCCAGCTCCTCATACATCTACATCGTGCGTTTGACACCACCTGGCAATCGCTCTGTCCAAGCTCTGAGAGTTTTGACTACAAAGGTTGCCGATCACCACCTGCTGCTGGGTAAGAACTGGTAAGAATTTGAGATTTGCTTGACGGATTTGTGACACCACACCACACCACCACCACTTTCTAGTAGTCTGTAGGATCATATTCTTGTGTGTTTCTATTGCTGCTAACCATGGCAGGATCACAAGCCGACGAGATTGACTGGGAGAACATGACGAACAAGGAGTTGCATGATAAATTTCAGCAAATGATGAGTGGCCAGGTGGGAGATGTGCTAAACAGATTTGAAGAGGCCATGGAGAAGATAGATGGCATGGAGAAGTCGTTCGAGACAAAGCTGGATAACAAGTTTAATGAATTGCTCACGCGTCTTCCCCAACCACCACCGGCTGCATCTGTCGCACCTCTGCAACGACAACAACAACGCCCCCTTCCAAATCAGTTCGGACGAGCGAAGCGTGTTCCTCTTGAGGATGGCCAAACTTCTGGTGCTGCTGTACCTACTGTTGATGCTTCTTTGGCTCCTGCTCCTGCTACTGCTGGTGCCGAGGAGGAGGATGATTACGCGGGCGATTATGAGGATGAGTTTGATCAAAATCATAACTACGTGCAACCACCAGCACCAGGTCGTCCACATGCAAATAATCGCAATGGTAGGCCTGCACCACCACTTCAGGTACGAGATCATGACCATCTTCCTAAATTAAAATTGAATATTCCACCATTCGAGGGTAGATATGTTCCTGATATATATCTTACTTGGGAGTTAGAAACTGAACAACGTTTTACATGTTTACAATATCCCGAGGAACGACGTGTTGCTGCTGTTGTTTGTGCTTTCACTAGTTTTGCATGTGTATGGTGGTCTGAACATTGTAGATTATATCCTATTCCAGCTACGTGGGCTGCAATAATTTATTTGTGTCATCCACGACAAAAATACTTCACAAATATACATGTATGCAATATTTTTGGTCGTATCCAAGGTAGTCATGTCCTCATCACCTGACTATTTACTAAGCTGAGAAAAGAGAATAAAGAAAAAGATAAAAGCAAAAAGAAAAGAAGAAAAAGGACCCCCTCCCCCCCCGGCCCAACTGGGCCCCAGCCCAGCCGGCCGGCCCAGCTCCCGGCCCACCTCGCGCCTACTTGGCCTCCCCCTGGAGGCCACCGAAACCCTAGCCACCACCCACTTCCCCCCCCACTCCCTCGACTGGATCTGGATCGGGAGGAGCCCGATCCCCTCCCGCTCCCGTCGCCCGCGCCCTCGACGCACCCCGCCGCCTCGACGCCCGACGCTGCCGTGCACTACCGCACCTCGTCCCCGTCGCCGGACTGCCCCTCCCCGACTCTCCCTCGCCGGCCTACACCAGGCCTCGACGCCCCCCCTTCTCTCCAGCGCATGTGAGCGCTCCCCCGTCCTCCCCTCTCTGCTCCGGCCACCGCACGTACCGCGCCTGCCCCTGGGCCTCGCCGTGCCGCAGCCGCACGCCGCCCCCCTCACCGCGCACTGCCGTCGCGCCGCTCGCCGTGTGCCCCGCCTCGCGCGCTCCGACCGCCGTGGCCCCTGCCTCGCCGCTCGCCTCCCGACCGCGCCCAGCTGCGCTTTGCCTCGCCCGTGCATCCCCGGTCGCGCACCGTGTGCGCGCCCACACGCCCGCGCCGCGTCGAGCCCGCCTCCGCCTCGCGTTCTCCCTAGCCGTACCCCGCTGCTGCTTCTGCCGCTGTGAAGCTGCTGCTGCTACCCTGCACCATCGCGTCGCGCCCACCGCTCGCCGCGCCGCCGACCGCGTGCCCGCGCCATCGCCTCGCCGTGCCCTGGCGCTGCTCGCCTCGCCCTCCAGCGCCCTCGGGCGCATACGGGTGCCCAGCACCCGCACCCGAGCGCCCAAACCCGCTAAGGCCCCCAGGGCCTATGACAAAGGGGGCCCACCCCCAAAAATGTTCTAAAAATAAGAAATAAAAATAAAATAAAAATAAATAAATAAATAATTAATTAGTTAATTAATTAGCTAATTAATCCTGATTAGGTTAATCTAATTAACTAATTAGTGTTAATTAAACAGTAATTCGTTATTAACTTAATTAACCGCTGACATCAGCATGAGGTCATGCTCATGTCATCATCAGCACTGTTTCGGATAATGTTGAATTAAATAATTAATTAAATTTTAGAAATTAATAAAAACTTTAGAAAATCATATTAAATAAACCGTAACTCTGATGAAAATATTTTATACATGAAACTTGCTCAGAACGACGATACGAACCCGAATACGTCCTCCGTATTTCCGTCAGATGCCCGTAGCTATAAGAACATTGAACTTTTAGACCGATTTCAGTAAATGAATAGTGCCCAACTTTAATTAAATAAATCCAAATAAATTCCTAAATTAACTAAATCATTTAGTTAGGCAGTAGAACACCCCGGCATATCATTTAGGCATGTCATACATGTTGTTTGCATTATCGCCGTGAATTTATTGTTTCTCTCCCCCTCCTTCTATCTCTCGATAGACGCTGAGACCGACGGCGCTGCATCAGGATACGACTACTCTACCGACGAGCAGCCCGTTGACGACCTTCCCCTCTTGCCAGAGCAACCAGGTAAGCCCCCCCTTGAGCATTCCAGATATCGCCCATTCTATTCTCCTGCTTGCATTAGATTTTGCTACTGTTAATGTATGCTCCTATTCTGATGCATAGCCTGCTATTGTAACCTGTTCATTGCTACCTTACCTGCCTATGATAAACTGATTAGTATAGGTTGGTAGTGAACCATCAGTGACCCCACCACCTTACCCTTGTTGCCCCTGCTTGATCATCGATGACTCGATCAACGTGATCGTCGACCAGAGACCGACACCTCACTTCACACCCCCTTAGTTGTACGACTCTGCGTAGTAACTATCGAGTGCCGAGGGTGATACCTCGTAACGCACTCCCGATGAATACTCTGCAGTGTAGCTGTTCGGTCGTGGTCATCGAGGGTGATTCCTCCTTCTCCACTTCCGATACGACTCTGTCGTGCAACCCTCAGTGTGAACCTCGAGGGTGATACCTCATACGTTCGCCCTGATGATTTCGTCGAGTGGAATCCGCCGAGGGTGATTCCTCGGGTTTCTCCCTTGATGTTATGACCACACGATTAATTGACCTCTGTTACAGGCGGGTCCACCCTAGTGGGTACCCGCTGGGGATCTATGATTTCGGGTGTGCCGGAAGGGCACTCGAGTATGACATTGTGGCGGAGCATCAGAGACTCTGATTGTCTCCGCTTGATACTAATTGAGCCTATTGGATTTGGGTGTGTGATCTGAGTGGGTCGACGTGCCCTATACGCACTACCACCACGCGGGATAATGGTTATGGGACCCTCTGCAAAGTACGTTTCTCCGAAAGCTCGTCTGACGTCACGATTCACCGTGCGGGCTGATTGTCGGGATTGGACTGGATACTTCACTGACGAGTTCAGTGTCGCGCCTGCACCCCGGCCAGTCTCGCAACGCGCAGGGTGCCCAGGGCGATGGCCCGAGATCTCTGGGTGCATAGGTTAGTCCGGCGTGCTGACCTCTCTGCCGAGCCTAGGTAGGGCGCTGCTTTGTGTTGATCTTCCGAGGACGGGCATTACCCAGCAAGTGTGTCCGGCCAGAGTTGATCGAGCGTGTTGGGTAACAGTAGTGCACCCCTGCAGGGATGAATTTTCTATCGATAGCCGGTCCTACGGTAAAGGACGCTCAGTTTGTGTATCCCGATCTACTACTTAAACTGGATACTTGTTACTTAATTGAAGCTTCGGGATCGCTTTCTCGCTTGGGAGTCGAGGAAGGATCTTTAAGCTCTACTACAACATGCTTGTTAAATAAAATGCTATTCTACTCTCTTCTACTGCTGCAAGATGATGGCCATGTGAAGATGTTTGAAGATGCTAGTCTTCGATAGGACTAGGTCTTCTCCCTATTCTGGCATTTCTGCAGCCCAGTCCACATATACAGCCTTTTCTCCATTGATAATGTTGCATATGTAGTATAGATCCTTGCTTGCTGAGTACTTCGGATGAGTACTCACGGTTGCTTTACTTTCTCTTTTCCCCATATATCCCACATTGATGATACAAACAGACGATGGAGTCCAGGAGTCAGATGCCACCACCGGAGCCTACTACCAGGAGGGTCCAGAGGGTACTTACTACTGGATCGAGCCAGATGACCAGGAGTAGGATCGGAGGCTCCCAGGCAGGAGGCCAACGCCTTTCGATCTAGTGTCGTTGTTTGTGCTAGCCTTCTTAAGGCAAAACTTGTCTAACTATGTCTGTACTCAGATAATATTTGTATGACTGACTTATGTATTCGGATCTTCGGATCCCTGGTTTGTAATATTGTGGACCTCCGTTTAAATTGTGTTAGAGTTGTGTTGTGATATCTTCCCGTGAGTCCCTGTGCTTGATCGTACACGTTTGCGTGTATGATTAGTGTACGATTGAGCAGGGGGCGCCACAGCAATACATCTTTAAATTCAGCATCATGCGCATATTGATCTTTGATGGTCTCCAAACCAAATATTTTAAAGTCAAGTTGTGAAAGCATCGTATAACGACGAGACAAAGCATCAGCAATAACATTTTCCTTACCCTTCTTGTGTTTAATGACATAAGGGAAAGTCTCAATAAATTCAACCCATTTAGCATGTCTACGGTTCAGTTTTGCTTGACTTTTAATGTGTTTCCAAGATTCATGATCAGAATGTATAACAAATTCTTTGGGCCATAAATAATGTTGCCATGTTTCTAAGGTCCGAACAACAGCATATAATTCTTTATCATAAGTAGAATAGTTCAGACTAGGCCCACTCAATTTTTCAGAAAAGTATGCAACAGGTTTGCCATCTTGTAATAAAACACCTCCTAATCCAATTCCACTAGCATCACATTCAAGCTCAAAAGTCTTATTAAAATCAGGAAGTTGGAGTAAAGGAGCATGTGTCAACTACCATTTAATACCATGAAAGCTTCTTCCTGTGAGGTACCCCAAACAAAAGGCACATCCTTCTTTGTAAGCTCATTGAGAGGTGCAGCAATGGTACTGAAATCTCTCACAAAACGCCTATAGAAACCAGCGAGGCCAAGGAAACTCCTCACTTGTATGACCATTTTGGGCTGCGGCCAACTCTCAATAGCTTCAATCTTGGCTTTATCAACTTCAATTCCCTGTGGAGTAACAACATAGCCAAGAAAAGATACTCGGTCGGTGCAAAAGGTGCACTTCCCAAGGTTACCAAACAAACGTGCATCACATAGAGCAATAAAAACAGCACGTAAATGTTCCAAATGTTCCTCCAAAGATCTGCTATAAATCAATATATCATCAAAGTAAACTACCACAAATCGTCCAATGAAAGCACGTAAAACTTCGTTCATTAATCTCATGAAAGTACTAGGTGCATTAGTTAACCCAAAAGGCATGACTAACCACTCATATAAACCGAACTTAGTTTTAAATGCTGTTTTCCATTCATCTCCCAATTTCATAGGAATTTGATGGTATCCACTACGCAAATCAACTTTGGAGAATATTCTAGAGCCACTCAATTCATCAAGCATATCATCTAGCCTAGGAATAGGATGACGATAACGAATAGTAATATTATTAATGCCTCTACAATCAACACACATACGCGACGTACCATCCTTTTTTGGCACTAGTATAATAGGAACAACACAAGGACTAAGAGATTCGCGTATATAACCTTTGTCGAGCAGCTCCTGTACTTGACGCATAATCTCCTTCGTCTCCTCTGGATTGGTACGGTATGGCGCACGGTTTGGCAACGAAGCACCGGGAATTAAGTCAATCTGATGCTCAATCCCGCGAATAGGTGGTAATCCCGGTGGCACGTCTTGTGGAAAGACGTCAGTGAACTCCTGCAAAATGTTAGTGACAGCAGGAGGCAAAGAGGAAGGCACGTCCTCGAATGAAAATAACGCCTCTTTGCACACAAAAGCATAGCAAACAGATTTGCTGAAATCTAGCTCATCAATATCAGATTTGGTGGCAAGTAAACATGCACTTTTCAATTTAATTTCAGAAGCAACACTAGATGGTTTATTATTAGGCTTCATTTGTTGCTCAAATTCTTTTGCCACAATCTAATTTTCACTCTTATTTTTCTCCTGTTTTGCTTTACTAGCTCTATTAATATCATCTTTCAAAATAGAATCAGGAGTCATAGGAAGCAAAGTAATATGTTTATCCTTATGAACAAGAGTATACTGATTGTTTCTACCATGGTGTATAAATTTTTTATCAAATTGCCATGGTCTACCAAGTAATAATGAACATGCTTGCATGGGTACCACATCACAATCAACATAATCAGCATATGTAGAGATACTAAAATGCACACGAACAGTATGTGTTACCTTAACCTTGCCGCTGTTGTTGAACCATTGGATATAGTAAGGATGTGGATGTGGTCTTGTGGTGAGAGATAGCTTCTCCACCATCTCCATGCTAGCCAAGTTGTTGCAGCTCCCTCCATCTATGATGACGCGAACAGAACGTTCCTTCACAACTCCCTTTGTATGGAACAAATTATGCCTCTGATTTTGCTCAGCTTGTGTGACCTGCACACTCAAAACACGTTGAGCAACTAAACATTCATACCTGTCAGCGTCTTCAGGAGCCATGTATTGCGTCTCATGATCAGAGTCATCTCCACCATGTTCTTCACTTGTAATAAGAGCCAAAGTCTCCTCATCATAGTCACTAGCGGACTCATACCCACCATCCTCAGTAGCAATCATAACACGCGGAGATTGGCATTCTCTCGCATAATGACCTCTTCCCTTACAACGACGACAAATAATATCATGTGTGTGCCCTGTTGATGCCATTGATGAAGAAGAGCTCTGGGCAGGCCCAGAAGGTGTACTCTTGGCAGATGGTGGTGGTGGTGCCTGTTTTCTTGTATCTCGGTTGGAATTGGCGGCTGAAGTCAGTGGTGCTGCAGTAGGACGTGTGGGAGTAGAGGAGGCACGCGGTGTCCATGATGAAGATTGACCTGCAGAAAAATTAGTTCGCGCCAATGCCTGTTGATCCTGCACTTCACGTTCAGCTTTACAAGCAAGATGGAATAAATGAGTGATATTATTATACTCCTTATACTCTAGAATGGTCTGAATCTCTCTATTTAATCCACCCATAAAACGTGCAAGCATAGCTTCATTCTCCTCAACAATACCACATCTAATCATGCTAGTTTGTAATTCCTGATAATATTCTTCTACATAATTTTTTCCTTGTCTTAAGCGCAGCAGTTTTTCAAAGCAGCCCACGTAGTTGGAATAGGATATAATCTACAATGTTCAGACCACCATACACATGCAAAACTAGTAAAAGCACAAACAGTAGCAGCAACACGTCTCTCCTCGGGATATTGTAAACATGTAAAACGTTGTTCAGTTTCTAACTCCCAAGTAAGATATATATCAGGAACATATCTACCCTCAAATGGTGGAATATTCAATTTCAGTTTAGGAAGATGGTCATGATCTCGTACCTGAGCTGGTAATGCAACCCTACCATTGCGATTATTGGCATGTGGATGACCTGGTGCTGGTACGTAGTTCTGATTTTGATCAACCTCATCCTCGTAATCGCCCGCATAATCGTCCTCCTCAGCGGCAGCAGGAGCCATAGAAGCATCAACAGTAGGTGCAGCGGCACCAGAAGTTTGACCAGGCTCAAGGGGAACGCGCTGTGCTCGTCCCACTTGATTTGGAAGGCGACGTTGTTGTTGTTGTAGAGGTGCGACAGGTGCAGCCGGCGGTGGTTGTGGAAGACGCGCGAGCAATTCATTAAACTTGTTATCGAGCTTTGTTTCGAACGTCTTCTCAATTCCATCTATCTTCTCCATGGCCTCTTCAAATCTGTTTAGCACATCTTGCACCTGTCCACTCATCATTTGCTGAAATTTATCATGTAGCTGTTTGTTCGTCATGTTCTCCCAATCAGTCTCATCGGCTTGTGATCCTGCCATGGTTAGCAGCAATAGAAACACACAAGAATATGATCCTACAGACTACTAGGAAGTGGTGGTGGTGTGGTGTCACAAATCCGTCAAGTAAAACTCAAATTCTTACCAGTTCTTACCCAGCAGCAGGTGGTGATCGGCAACCTTTGTAGTCAAAACTCACAAAGCTTGGATAGAGCGATTGCCAGGTGGTGTCAAACGCACGATGTAGATGTATGTGGAGCTGGGAAGGATTATGATATGGTAGCAAAGAGGGTCAGCAATAATCAATTCAGAGATGCAAAGTTGAATAAACGCTCAACGACGGTACTGTGCTGGTCCTAGGCTAGACCGTACTAGAGACGCGAGCCTAGAACACTAACAAAATCACGGCGCGACACATAAACAAGGGAAGAGCACACTCTAAAAAAAATCGTTTTTTTTTTGCGCTCTTTTTTTTCGCTCCTTTTTTTTTTGCAAAAAATCACTATAATGCGAGTGTCTCAAAACTCTTCCCAATTCAAACTATCAGGATTGGCACGAAATTTTTTTTTGACAATTTTTTTTTCGGAAATCAGGGCAGTGAACACGAAAAAGTGCGACAAAAAATCACTATGATGGCGAGTGTCTCAAAACGCTCCCTGGGACCTAAAAATAGGATAGGGAAAAAATATTTTTGACTGCCGAAATTTTGGCCTAAAAACTGCCCGGGGGTCTCCAGACTCTTTTTTTTTCCTACTCAGGCAAGGAAACACGAATCAGAAAATAGATGGGTCTCGAAAACAAACCTAATATGAAAAGAACTCGGATTGGTGGTGGATATATGGTTGTAGAAATGGCAGCGGTGATGGTATATGGCAGCGGTGGTGGTATATGGCAGCGGTGGTGGTATACGGCAGCGGTGGTGGTATATGGTGCGGCGGCGGCGTGACAAACTGTGACAGAACTCGAAACTCTAAAGGACTAGACGCTAAGACCAGCAACTAGACACGACGATGCAACCGCAAAATCAACAAAGCAAAAACCCTAAAAAGATTATGCAAAGGCTCAGATTGGTTCGGATATGATGAACTAACCCTAATTTTTTTTTTGGCTTTTTCGTGGACTGTAAGTATGAAGAACAGACTCGATCTAAACTACGAAAAACTGTAAAATCTCACCGAGCAACCTGAAAATCTGATACCACTTGATAGAGGCGAGGGTGTCCCGATCTTTCGATGAGATGATAGCTATCGTTTTTGGTGGAGTAGACTTTGACGATCCGACTACGAACGTGCGAGGACGTCGCGCCTTAGCAATCGCTAAACCAACTCCGAGAGGTTATTGACCACGCCGGAGCACAATCAACCTGACCATGAGGGTCTATCTCCTGCAAGCAAACGAAGAACAAGCAAAAAACTAAGATTTGCAATCTGGATATCGCGAATATAAGATGAAAGCTTTATTGATCAAGGTGGGGTTCTGTGACGTCTTGGTCTGGTCGTTGAACACAAACAAAGTACGCGAAGTTGCAGCTATGGCGATCTTTTAATCTAAACAAAACCCAAAGTCTAAACGGTGCCCTAAGGGCTGTATATATGGAGGAAGAGGAGGGGATTTCGTGGCCCTTGAAGGAGGGGTCCGAAACCAACCCTATCTCTTGTTTCCCCACACATACGGACTCTAAAAACAGCCTATACTCAAGTATTTCGAAATTACATGGGCCTGGCCCAATAATAAGGTGACGCAGCACCTATAATAGCCTCTGGACGAAATTTATGAAGTGGCATCTTGTATATTTCGTCCAAGGCTTCCTGCACTCATTATGGTGGCTTCAAAGTCCAGAAATCATCACTTGTAACTCCGTTCTTGTTCCCCTTGTGCATGCCATCATCTCCATGCTTGAACTTGCTACAAGGTTCCTCTTTCTTGTCCAAGCTAGGCCCTTCATTTGTAAGCAAAACAAATGTATCCAATTTAGGCAGCATCATATTCTCATGAACATTAGAATCATTACCAAGAAATGAAAGTACCTGATAATTTAATTGGCATGCGCGAGTTCTAGTAATTGGTCCAGTATGTATAGCAGCAGGGGCTGTGGGTGTAACAATGGTATTGATGTCCTCATCACTTGTCATATGCTATGAGTGAGATCTCCCATATTGCATCATTTCAATCTCAACATAGTAACTATGCATGCCCCATTAAAATAAATCCCATTTGCACTTATGGCATAGATGACGAAATGATGGTCATTGGCTTTTGTTTTTCATGCGATGATATTGCCATGCTTCCTTTACATGATTTGCACAATTCATCTACTATGCCATGCCATGCCATGAACACATTGCTTCGGTTATGCATTGTTTTGGATGTTGTCAATATTCTCCATGTGATGTTTCCACTAATGCTCATGAGGAGACCCCCATAGTTTCCTCATACATATTAGGAGATTTTGATGCATTCCATACTTTGCATGATTCCCATAATTGCGTGCACCATATGAATTCCATGAATAACAATGCTCTACATATTTCTCATGATGCATTACACAATTTGAGTCTCCATTATGCTATACATAACATCAAACCTCTCATGATGGATGACATGTTTCTATATCATGCATCTCATTTATTTGATCATTGGCTATTTGTGCTAACCAACACATGCACGTGCGCATCATGATGGATGATGTGTACATATACCACGCACACACAATTTTCCCTTTGCCTTTGTTTTGTGTAGGTACTCACATACACTCGTCAACCTCTCAATCCCAAGAGTTGACGAAACGAGCTCTTGAGAGCAACGATGATTTGGGATCACGTGGATTGTCCTTACCATCGTTCTCTTCGCGCACCTCTTTTACTTGGCTCTCACATGGCTATGGGCTATTTACCACTTGGCACCTTATGCCCATTCTATCATGTTCACTTTGCATGTTATGCCTCTTTACATGACTTTGCCATGCAATTTGTGACCCTTGCTTGCATTTACTAATGATTCACCATTATGCTACTCCTATGTGTATTTGCATGCTTGGTGGAGATGGTAGTAGCTATTGCCATGATTTCTTTGTGCCCCATGCTATTGATGCTTGTTGTGTTGGGAGAGTCATGATGTCCCATTGCTATTTACATATGGCCTCTTGCCAATACATTGATGATATTTTGCTCATATCTTGCTTTCATGCTTGTGATATGTCATGTGCATTATTCATGACCACTATTTGCACACATGACATGCTTGCCATGATTTCTTCTAGTACGTTGCATCTTCGCACTACTACCTTGCTTGACTTGATCACTATGATTGCTTGCTTTGTCGCATCACCCATGTTCCATTCTTACTCACTTTGTTGGGTTGATAACATATATGTTCATGCCTCTCACTTGATTTGTCTTGATCATTGTCTCTTGTCTCCATTAGTTGCATCTCTCATATCACCTTGTATTGAGTGCCAACTTGCTATGCTTATTGATCGTGGAGACTTGGACATATTACTTGTGAAGCATGCTTGTTTACTTGAGCCTAATGTCTTTGGTTGTAGTCGCATCATATGCTCTCATACCATGTCACATCTTGTCCTTTCTTATGATAAGAATGATGAAAACACTTGTTGGGTACTTCACCACCCGAATGATAGGTTTTGCATTCACGCTAACCTCATTTGTTTTTCTGAGTGTTTGTCATGTTCTTTCATTTTGAAGGATTCACAAGGTGGTGCCGTCATGAGACAACTTGGTCATGTGAAGGCGTACATGATGAACAACTCCAACATCTTCGGGAACATCCAAAAGGTAAACTCCTTCCCTTTGAGCCATCCTCACATATGCATATTGGATGGGTCATTCTTTCATTGTTGTCTCCTTCTTCTTGTCTACATGATACATCTATTGGATGGAGCACCGACATTGGAGACCTTCAAGTTGAGAAGTGCTCGCCTACTTTGGAAGCACCACCGTACCACCACTTATGCCACGACATCGAGCCATGGTACAACACTAACCATGACAAATTTGCATCTTATGCATGGATTGACTCACATTATGATTGCCTTGTTGCATCTTGTATTACCATGTCTTCCATGATATATGAGCTTGTGCACTTTCTTAGCAAATTTGTTGTGATCTTTCTTGATGGCATATTCATACATAATGATCATATTTGCCTACTATCAATTGCATGACCACATACTCACATTGAGCACCAATTACCATGTTCATGCTTTTGATACACCGTCCCATTATGACATCATTTTGCACAATGGTTGCATTGATCACATTCACAACACCTTTGTGCATACAACAAATGGATTTGCTCCCATGAATGCTTTACATATCATTCTATATCATTTGGCTAAGCTTCATGCACCTTGTCATGATCAATCTTATCGGATGAACACATGCTTACTTGATGGACACCTAGTGTGCGCTAACCATTGTATTTCCGAGTGTCGTTTGTGTTTGCTCTTTTTGCATGTATACCACTCCGGCGACACCTTGGAGTACTTGGATTGCGCCATGTCTTTAACTCCGTCAACTACAAGTTCATCCACGACAACCGTTTCCATGGTGATGAGGATCACGATCCAAGGTCGGATCTTTCCCAAGGGGGGGAGATGATGCGGAGCATCCTACGATCATCCCCATGTACACCACGACTACTCCCCAAGCCCCAAGTGGACATACGACGAGACCTAGACCTCAAGCATACGCCATTGGACACAAGGTGAACCCGTTCCTAAATGCTTCCCCTTTCCATTCAAGTGAGATATGGTTGCTACCTAAGTCAGGGACACTATGTGTGATCAGGTACATCGATCGTCCCGAAGAAGGAGGAGGAACGGCCAGCATCAACACTTGTGCAGAGTTTCTGCCAGGCCCAGAACTTCCGGCCCCCGGACCTTCCGTCCTGCCCGGAACCTCCGGCCCCCGGAGTCCAGACCAGCCCCAAGCGCGCCAACTCTCTGGATAGCCCGAAACCTGGCCGGAACCTGCCCGGCACTTCCGGAGCCCGGAACTTCCGGCCCTGCCCGGAACTTCCGGCCTGCCTGCGTGAAGTGACTCTGGGCCGAGGCCCATGTACCCCTTCGCCCCCTTAGACTATATATACTCTTCTCCCACCTACGTTTCAGGGTTAGCATTGTGATAGCTCATTTAGAGATAGAACTTTGCTCATCCATCCGGATCTACTCGACCGAGAGAGACCGCGGCCTCTACGGAGAAGATCCATCTTGGATTCATGACCCCTAACGGGAAGATCCATCTAGGATATCATCAAGACCTCCTCACGAAGATGAACTAGTTACCTTTGTATCTTTCCTTTGTTGTCTTTGGATCGTGTATCTCTTTGTGTTTCGAGGATCTAGCACGTGTGTAATCGAATCTTGTTGGTTTGAGTGAATCCTCTCGTGTTTTCCCTCGTGTTCTTCATGTTCTCCGCGGGATCCGCTCCAATCATGAAAGATCGGGCAACTAGGGTTCTACCCTACATCAAATTGTTAGCGAGATTCAATCATGTTGAAAAAGATTCGCAAATTCACAAATGCAACAAGTAGACCAATAGCAATATATGGTACACGAAAACACACACATGGAAAGATAAATGGGGTCGTGCAACCAAAAATGAGCTCAAAATGTGGAATCCAAGGAAAATGCTCTTGTTGCACAACACAAGAGAGGTGCTAGCACGATTGCACTATAGGTGGATACGAGACGTGCACAGCCTACAAAGCAAAAATGCGATGATTTCTATCCCAAGTATGCTATATGTATGGTGTTCCGGTGATATGATCCAAGATGATCAAGTATGACAATCTTAATGTAGTATGATGCTATGGCTCTTGCTTAAAAGCTCTTTGCTTATCTTTCTCTTTTGAGCTCTTTCGTTGGCCACTTATGCAAAACTTCACGGATCAAGATAGTAATTGTGTATATGCAATGACAATCTTGTGACACAGGAGATGATATCAAGATGTATGTACCAAGATGATATGGTATGTATGCAATGGGAATGATGATCACTAATGTGCAAAAGTAACGTTGCCAGCAATACTCAATGGCTAGTCTCGATTGGAAAGAGACACAAAGGTATCAATGCAATGGCAAGGAGCACACAAAGGTGTCATCGAAGTTACCGTCCTTGCTTACGGCCACGGGTGTCAAGATTGTGAAGTGGTCGTTGTCGATGATGAAGATGAGTGGCGGTGATGTCATTGTCGAACCGTCCCTAAGTAGCCGAAACACGTTAGGAAACAGAAACCGCAACTCAAGTTCTCAAAGAACAAACATGTTAAAATTGTCGGAGATGGTAGCAGATAAGCGATGGTGGTTGCGGAAAGCGGTGATGGCTATGTGGAATATCTATAAGGGGTATGGAATGGCAATGCGGAAGAGTGGGCGGTGGCTGAAAATTTTCAGGTGAAAAAATTCAGTTTCGTCAGGGTTGGTTGGACGTCCGGTAAGGGTCGGACGACCGGTGGTTGTCGGACGTCCGGTACTGGCCGGTCGTCCGGTGCCTGGGTGATTTCGGGCACGGGATGAACTTCTAGGGTTCATGGTGAAGAAGCGAAGTTTGGTGAAAACTGGGGGAATTTGTGGATGGAAATGGGGGAAATAAAGGGGGAAAGCTAGATCTACCTGCAACACATCAAATCCACGGATCAAATCCAGTAAAACTTCATGACACCAACAAATCACCAAAAAAAATTGGGGCTATTTTTGTGGGGAATTTTTGAAATTGGGAAAAAATCAACAAAATTAGGCTAGAAAACAAGGGGTAGGGGCTCCAAATTCGTGATCAACCTTGGCTCATGATACCAAGATGATGTAGGGTGGAAACCCTAGGGCCGATCTTTCACGAAAAGGAGGGGATCCTACGAAGAACACGACAAACACACAAGGGAAAACACGAGAGGAAACACTCAAATCAACAAGAACAATTACACATCTGCTAGATCCATGAACATAAAGAGTGATAAAAGATGCAAACGCAACAAAGGACGATACAAGAGGTGGTAGTTCTTCCCAATCCGGAGACGGGTCTTGAATCCACGAGGGGATCTTCCCTTGCGGGAGCTTGAATCCACTTGGGATCTTCTACGCGGAGGCCTCGGTCTCCAATGGAGTATGTATCAAGTGGATGAGCATAGCTCCATCTCTAAAATGAGCTAATCCTTTTCTGACCCTAATAAGAGGGAGGAGGAGGAGTATATATAGTCTAGGGGGACGAATGGGTACATGGGCCTTGGCCCAACACCCTGTGCACAGATAGGCGTCGGTCGTCCGGCCGCTACTGGACGTCTGGTGGCTTGCGGGGGTCCGATCGTCCGGTAGGGGTCGGACGTCCGGCGTTTTGGCTCTGGATGAGCGATGTCGGATTTCCGGTCGAGGTCGGACATCAGATGCGCCGGTCGTCCGGTGGACCTCGGACTTCTGTCATTTCGGCTCTGGTCAGGAAGTGTCGGACGTCCGGAGGGGCTTGGTCGTCCGGGGCTGGGAGGTGTCGGACGTCCGGTCCTTGTCGGTCCTCCGGCCGCTATAGCTCTCGCTGGCTGGGCCATGGGCTGGCTGGTTGGCGCTCCAGGTGTCGGACGTCCGACGGGGGTCGGTCGTCCGGAGGCTGTAGACGCGTGGCAGCTTCTTCTCTTGGTCCTTGTACTTGGTGTCCTCGCCATCTTGGTCGTTGGGTGTAGTTGCTCCGAGGCTATCACCTAGGTACCTGATCACACATAGGGTTTTCGCATGAGGTAGTAGCCATGTCTCACATGTAGAGAGTGTAAGTTCGGAGAGGAACGAGTTCACCTTAGTTTCGATAGCCCTTACTCGAGCTCTTGTCATAGGTCCATGTGGTGTCGTAGGAGACGAAGGTAGGTCCATGGGGATGACCATATGATGAGGACATCAATACCATTGTTACACCCACAACCCCTGCTGCTATACATACTGGACCAATTACTAGAGCTCGCGCACGCCAATTAAATTATCAGGTACTTTCGTTTCTTGGTAATGATTCTAATGTTCATGAGAATATGATGCTGCCTAAATTGGATACATTTGTTTTGCTTACAAATGAAGGGCCTAGCTTGGACAAGAAAGAGGAACCTTGGAGCAAGTTCAAGCATGGAGATGATGGCATGCGCAAGGGGAACAAGAACGGAGTTACAAGTGATGATTTCAGGACTTTGAAGCCACCATAATGAGTGCAGGAAGCCTTGGACGAAATATACAAGATGCCACTTCATAAATTTCGTCCAGAGGCTATTATAGGTGCTGCGTCACCTGATTATTGGGCCAGGCCCATGTAATTTCGAAATACTTGAGTATAGGCTGTTTTTAGAGTCCATATGTGTGGGGAAACAAGAGATAGGGTTGGTTTCGGACCCCTCCTTCAAGGGCCACGAAATCCCCCCCTCTTCCTCCATATATACAGCCCTTAGGCACCGTTTAGACTTTGGGTTTTGTTTAGATTAAAAGTTCGCCATAGCTGCAACTTCGCGTACTTCGTTTGTGTTCAACGACCAGACCAAGACGTCACAGAACCCCACCTTGATCAATAAAGCTTTCATCTTATATTCGCAATATCCAGATTGCAAATCTTAGTTTCTTGCTTGTTCTTCGTTTGCTTGCAGGAGATAGACCCTCGTGGTCAGGTTGATTGTGCTCCGGCGTGGTCAATAACCTCTCGGAGTTGGTTTAGCGATTGCTAAGGCGCGACGTCCTTGCATGTTCGTAGTCGGATCGTCAAAGTCTACTCCACCAAAAACGATAGCTATCATCTCATCGAAAGATCGGGACATCCTCGCCTCTATCAAGTGGTATCAGATTTTCAGGTTGCTCGATGAGATTTTACAGTTTTTCGTAGTTTAGATCGAGTCTGTTCTTCATACCTACAGTCCACGAAAAAGCCAAAAAAAAAATTAGGGTTAGTTCATCATATCCGAACCAATCTGAGCCTTTGCATAATCTTTTTAGGGTTTTTGCTTTGTTGAATTTGCGGTTGCATCGTCGTGTCTAGTTGCTGGTCTTAGCGTCTAGTCCTTTAGAGTTTCGAGTTCTGGTCATAAGTTGTCACGCCGCCGCCGCACCATCATCATCGCCCCTGCCATCTACCACCACCGCTTATCCGCCACCGCTCTGAATCCATATACCATCACCGATCTGTATCCATATACCACCACCGATCCGTATCCATATACCACCACCGCTACCATATACCACCACCATATATCCACCACCAATCCGAGTTCTTTTCATATTAGGTTTGTTTTCGAGATCCATCTAGTTTCCGATTCGTGTTTCCTTGCCTGAGTAGGTTTCGGAAAAAAAATTGGCAGTCAAAAATATTTTTTCCCTATCCTATTTTTAGGTCCCAGGGAGCGTTTTGAGACACTTGCCATCATAGTGATTTTTTGTCGCACTTTTTCGTCGTCGCTGCCTGATTTCCGAAAAAAAAAATTTGTCAAAAAAATTTCGTGCCAATCCTGTTAGTTTGACTTGGGAAGAGTTTTGAGACACTCGCCATTATAGTGATTTTTTGCAACAAAAAAAAAGAGGAGCGCAAAAAAAAAACAGCGCAAAAAAAAAACGAATTTTTTTTTAGAGTGTGCTCTTCCCTTGTTTACGTGCCGCGCCGTGATTTTGTTAGTGTTCTAGGCTCGCGTCTCTAGTACGGTCTAGCCTAGGACCAGCACAGTACCGTCGTTGAGCGTTTATTCAACTTTGCATCTCTGAATTGATTATTGCTGACATTTTTGCTACCATATCATAAGCCTTCCCAGCACCACATACATCTACGTCGTGCGTTTGACACCACCTGGCAATCGCTCTGTCCAATCTTTAAGAGTTTTGACTACAACGGTTGCCGATCACCACCTGCTGCTGGGTAAGAACTGGTAAGCATTTGAGATTCGCTTGACGGTTTTGTGATACACCACCACCACCACTTCCTAGTAGTCTGTAGGATCATATTCTTGTGTGTTTCTATTGCTGCTAACCATGGCAGGATCACAAGCCGATGAGACTGATTGGGAGAACATGACGAACAAACAGCTACATGATAAATTTCAGCAAATGATGAGTGGACAAGTGCAAGATGTGCTAAACAGATTTGAAGAGGCCATGGAGAAGATAGATGGAATTGAGAAGACGTTCAAAACAAAGCTCGATAACAAGTTTAATGAATTGCTCGCGCGTCTTCCACAACCACCGCCGGCTGCACCTGTCGCACCTCTACAACAACAACAACGTCGCCTTCCAAATCAAGTGGGACGAGCACAGCGCGTTCCCCTTGAGCCTGGTCAAACTTCTGGTGCCGCTGCACCTACTGTTGATGCTTCTATGGCTCCTGTTGCCGCTGAGGAGGACGATTATGCGGGCGATTACGAGGATGAGGTTGATCAAAATCAGAACTACGTACCAGCACCAGGTCGTCCACATGCCAATAATCGCAATGGTAGGGCTGCATTACCTGCTCAGGTACGAGATCATGACCATCTTCCTAAACTGAAATTGAATATTCCACCATTTGAGGGTAGATATGTTCCTGATATATATCTTACTTGGGAGTTAGAAACTGAACAACGTTTTACATGTTTACAATATCCCGAGGAGAGACGTGTTGCTGCTGCTGTTTGTGCTTTTACTAGTTTTGCATGTGTATGGTGGTCTGAACATTGTAGATTATATCCTATTCCAGCTACTTGGGCTGCTTTGAAAACTGCTATGCGTACTCGTTGGGTTCCACCATATTATCAACGTGAATTACTTCAAAAATTGCAGCGCTTAAGACAAGGAAAAAATTTCTGTAGAAGAATATTATCAGGAATTACAAACTGGCATGATTAGATGTGGTATTGTTGAGGAGAATGAAGCTATGCTTGCACGTTTCATGGGTGGATTAAATAGAGAGATTCAGACCATTCTAGAGTATAAGTAGTATAATAATATCACTCGTTTATTCCATCCTGCTTGTAAAGCTGAACGTGAAGTGCAGGATCGACAGGCATTGGCGCGAACTAATTTTTCTGCAGGTCGATCTTCATCATGGACACCGCGTGCCTCCTCTACTCCCACACGTCCTACTGCAGCACCACTGACTTCAGCCGCCAATTCCAACCGAGATACAAGAAAACAGGCACCACCACCACCATCTGCCAAGAGTACACCTTCTGGGCCTGCCTAGAGCTCTTCTTCATCTATGGCATCAACTGGGCACACACATGATATTATTTGTCGTCGTTGTAAGGGAAGAGGTCATTATGCGAGAGAATGCCAATCTCCGCGTGTTATGATTGCTACTGAGGATGGTGGGTATGAGTCCGCTAGTGACTATGATGAGGAGACTTTGGCGCTTATTACAAGTGAAGAACACGGTGGAGATGATTCTGATCATGACACGCAATACATGGCTCCTGAAGACGCCGACAGGTATGAATGTTTAGTTGCTCAACGTGTTTTGAGTGTGCAGGTCACACAAGCTGAGCAAAATCAGAGGCATAATTTGTTCCATACAAAGGGAGTTGTGAAGGAACGTTCTGTTCGCGTCATCATAGATGGAGGGAGCTGCAACAACTTGGCTAGCATGGAGATGGTGGAGAAGCTATCTCTCACCACAAGACCACATCCACATCCTTACTATATCCAATGGTTCAACAACAGCGGCAAGGTTAAGGTAACACGTACTGTTCGTGTGCATTTTAGTATCTCTACATATGCTGATTATGTTGATTGTGATGTGGTACCCATGCAAGCATTTTCATTATTACTTGGTAGACCATGGCAATTTGATAAAAATTCTGTACACCATGGTAGAAACAATCAGTATACTCTTGTTCATAAGGATAAACATATTACTTTGCTTCCTATGACTCCTGATTCTATTTTGAAAGATGATATTAATAGAGCTAGTAAAGCAAAGCAGGAGAAAAATAAGAGTGAAAATCAGATTGTGGCAAAAGAATTTGAGCAACAAATGAAGCCTAATAATAAACCATCTAGTGTTGCTTCTGAAATTAAATTGAAAAGTGCATGCTTACTTGCCACCAAATCTGATATTGATGAGCTAGATTTCAGCAATTCTGTTTGCTATGCTTTTGTGTGCAAAGAGGCGTTATTTTCATTCGAGGACGTGCCTTCCTCTTTGCCTCCTGCGGTCACTAACATTTTGCAGGAGTTCGCTGACGTCTTTCCATAAGACGTGCCACCGGGATTACCACCTATTCGCGGGATTGAGCATCAGATTGACTTAATTCCCGGTGCTTCGTTGTCAAACCGTGCGCCATACCGTACCAATCCAGAGGAGACGAAGGAGATTATGCGTCAAGTACAGGAGCTGCTCGACAAAGGTTATATACGCGAATCTCTTAGTCCTTGTGCTGTTCCTATTATACTAGTGCCAAAAAAGGATGGTACGTCGCGTATGTGTGTTGATTGTAGAGGCATTAATAATATTACTATTCGTTATCGTCATCCTATTCCTAGGCTAGATGATATGCTTGATGAATTGAGTGGCTCTACAATATTCTCCAAAGTTGATTTGCGTAGTGGATACCATCAAATTCGTATGAAATTGGGAGATGAATGGAAAACAGCATTTAAAACTAAGTTCGGTTTATATGAGTGGTTAGTCATGCCTTTTGGGTTAACTAATGCACCTAGTACTTTCATGAGATTAATGAACGAAGTTTTACGTGCTTTCATTGGACGATTTGTGGTAGTTTACTTTGATGATATATTGATTTATAGCTGATCTTTGGAGGAACATTTGGAACATTTACATGCTGTTTTTATTGCTCTACGTGATGCACGTTTGTTTGGTAACCTTGGGAAGTGCACCTTTTGCACCGACCGAGTATCTTTTCTTGGCTATGTTGTTACTCCACAGGGAATTGAAGTTGATAAAGCCAAGATTGAAGCTATTGAGAGTTGGCCGCAGCCCAAAACGGTCACACAAGTGAGGAATTTCCTTGGCCTCGCTAGTTTCTATAGGCGTTTTGTGAAAGATTTCAGTACCATTGCTGCACCTCTCAACGAGCTTACAAAGAAGGATGTGCCTTTTGTTTGGGGTACCGCACAGGAAGAAGCCTTCACGGTGTTGAAAGATAAGTTAACACATGCTCCTTTACTCCAACTTCCTGATTTTAATAAGACTTTTGAGCTTGAATGTGATGCTAGTGGAATTGGATTAGGAGGTGTGTTATTACAAGATGGCAAACCTGTTGCATACTTTTCTGAAAAATTGAGTGGGCCTAGTCTGAATTACTCTACTTATGATAAGGAATTATATGCTCTTGTTCGGACTTTGGAAACATGGCAACATTATTTATGGCCCAAAGAATTTGTTATTCATTCTGATCATGAATCTTTGAAACATATTAAAAGTCAAGCCAAACTGAACCGTAGACATGCTAAATGGGTTGTATTCATTGAGACTTTCCCTTATGTCATTAAACACAAGAAGGGTAAAGAAAATGTTATTGCTGATGCATTGTCTCGTCGTTATACTATGCTTTCACAACTTGACTTTAAAATATTTGGTTTGGATACCATCAAAGATCAATATGTGCATGATGCTGAATTTAAAGATGTATTGCAGAATTGTAAAGAAGGGAGAACATGGAACAAGTTCGTCGTTAACGATGGATTTGTGTTTCGTGCTAACAAGCTATGCATTCCAGCTAGCTCCGTTCGTCTTTTGTTGTTGCAGGAGGCGCATGGAGGAGGATTAATGGGACACTTTGGTGTAAAGAAGACAGAGGATGTACTTGCTACACATTTCTTTTGGCCAAAGATGAGACGGGATGTTGAGCGCTTTGTTGCTCGCTGCACTACATGTCAAAAAGCTAAGTCACGACTCAATCCTCATGGTTTATATATGCCTTTGCCTGTACCTAGTGTTCCATGGGAGGATATATCTATGGACTTTGTTTTGGGTTTACCTCGAACAAAGAAGGGGAGGGATAGCATATTTGTTGTCGTGGATAGGTTCTCGAAAATGGCACACTTTATACCATGTCATAAAAGCGATGATGCTGCTAATGTTGCTGATTTGTTATTTCGTGAAATTATTCGCTTGCATGGTGTGCCAAATACTATTGTTTCAGATCGTGATACCAAATTTCTTAGCCACTTTTGGAGATGTTTATGGGCTAAGTTGGGGACTAAACTGCTTTTTAGTACTACTTGTCACCCTCAAACTGATGGACAAACTGAAGTAGTCAATAGAACTTTGTCAACTTTGCTTAGGGCTGTTTTGAAGAATAACAAGAAAATGTGGGAAGAATGCTTGCCTCATATTGATTTTGCTTATAATCGTTCGTTGCATTCTACTACTAAGATGTGCCCTTTTGAAATTGTATATGGTTTCCAACCTCGTGCACCCATTGATTTGTTGCCTCTTCCATCTTCGGAGAAGGTTAATTTTGATGCTAAACAACGTGCTGAATTGATCTTAAAAATGCATGAGTTAACTAAGGAGAACATTGAGCGTATGAATGCTAAATATAAACTTGCTGGAGATAAGGGTAGAAAACATGTTGTGTTTGCACCTGGAGATCTTGTTTGGTTACATTTGCGTCAGGATAGATTTCCTGATTTGCGCAAATCAAAGCTAATGCCACGTGCTGATGGTCCTTTTAAGGTGTTAGAGAAAATAAATGATAATGCACATAAACTTGAGCTGCCTGCAGATTTTGGGGTTAGTCCCACTTTTAACATTGCAGATTTGAAGCCTTATTTGGGTGAGGAAGATGAGCTTCCGTCGAGGACGACTTCATTTCAAGAAGGGGAGGATGATGAGGACATCAATACCATTGTTACACCCACAGCCCCTGCTGCTATACATACTGGACCAATTACTAGAGCTCGCGCACACCAATTAAATTATCAGGTACTTAGTAATGATTCTTAGTAATGATTCTAATGTTCATGAGAATATGATGCTGCCTAAATTGGATACATTTGTTTTGCTTACAAATGAAGGGCCTAGCTTGGACAAGAAAGAGGAACCTTGGAGCAAGTTCAAGCATGGAGATGATGGCATGCGCAAGGGGAACAAGAACGGAGTTACAAGTGATGATTTCAGGACTTTGAAGCCACCATAATGAGTGCAGGAAGCCTTGGACGAAATATACAAGATGCCACTTCATAAATTTCTTCCAGAGGCTATTATAGGTGCTGCGTCACCTGATTATTGGGCCAGGCCCATGTAATTTCGAAATACTTGAGTATAGGCTATTTTTAGAGTCCGTATGTGTGGGGAAACAAGAGATAGGGTTGGTTTCGGACCCCTCCTTCAAGGACCACGAAATCCCCCCCTCTTCCTCCATATATACAGCCCTTAGGGCACCGTTTAGACTTTGGGTTTTGTTTAGATTAAAAGTTCGCCATAGCTGCAACTTCGCGTACTTCGTTTGTGTTCAACGACCAGACCAAGACGTCATAGAACCCCACCTTGATCAATAAAGCTTTCATCTTATATTCGCAATATCCAGATTGCAAATCTTAGTTTCTTGCTTGTTCTTCGTTTGCTTGCAGGAGATAGACCCTTGTGGTCAGGTTGATTGTGCTCCGGCGTGGTCAATAACCTCTCGGAGTTGGTTTAGCGATTGCTAAGGCGCGACGTCCTCGCACGTTCATAGTCGGATCGTCAAAGTCTACTCCACCAAAAACGATAGCTATCATCTCATCGAAAGATCGGGACATCCTCGCCTCTATCACCATAGGATGCTCCGCATCACGCTTGTTGTGGTCATCAACTACCTTGGTGGTGGCAGTGATGAATCTTTCCTTGACGCCACAACAATGATTCGCTTGGCGCTCATATTATCCAGACAGCTGCTGAATTTCATATTAAAGAGTTAGGAGCTGTTGAGGAGATATGGAAAGCATATTTTTCCTCAATTCCTTCTCCTTGTGCATTTGCTTTTTCTTCACCAGCTTGGCTTGAGCGATCTTGTGCTTCTCATCCAAGATGAATGCAGACAACACATGGCTAGGGCCCGGAGGCAAGTTGAGATCGTCAAGTGGTCTATCTGGCTTAGTGCACCAGATTTCAATGAAGTCCAGAAGCTTCTTGGGATCCAGTAGTAATGGGACAGATGAATTCTTTGCAATAGCACCTTGTTCTTGCTTTCTCCAAAGGAACTCAGCAACTTCATCTTCGTCAGCTAGCCCATGTTCGTCAACTTGAGGCACTACGACCTTGCTTTTGGGACTAGGCCTTGTTCCACGACCAACAGTGACATTTTTCTTCAGCTTGGGCAGTGATGAAGTTTGCCCACAAGTTGAGGCACTTGATGCAGCTATTGAGGCTATTGGAAAGCCCTCGGTGTGTTGGCAAGATGCAAACACGAACGGTGTTGAAGCTTTTGCTGCTGCCATTGAAGAACTTGTGGCAGGAGGAGTCACTGAAGATTCTGTAATCTTGGGTGCTGAGGCTTTTGAAGCAACCGGCTTGGCCACTGAGGGCATTGGATCTGACGGTTTGGGCTTGTGAGCAGACTTCTTTTGCATGGATTTTTTCGGAGGACTTGCACTGCCACTAGCACCAGCTTCAGCTGAGGCCTTTGTGGCCCTGTTGAATTCCTCAATGGCCTTCTTGGCCTGTTTCACCAGTTTAGCCTGACGCCTTGCCCATTCTTTGGGGAATTCTTCACCCCTTCTCACACCGGTGGGATGAGCAACTTGACCTTCAGCAAGCGGTGGCCTATTGCATGGAGGCTTCACAACAAAATCCTTCATATATTTGGAGGTGAGGAATATGTAGTCTCTCTACTCATACGACGAGTATCTCTTTATCTTTTGCATGCGTGTTTTGCGTCGCTCCTTGGCTTCTTTGCCATGAGTTTCTTCATCAGGTGTATAGTATCCTGAGTAAATATCTTCAGGGATCTCAAAAGCAGTCTGTTCTTCTTTAAGTTTTCCTCCCTTCTGGGGCTTTTTGCCATCGGCCTTTTTCTTCAACTGAGGTTTTTGAACACAAGAGGACTTTGAAGATGTTTGAAGATTTTCCTCAAGCAATGCTGCAAATGAATTAATTTGATGAGAACCAAGAGATTCGTCGGCAGACATTTCTACCAGTGAACAGAGTATAGTTGCTAGGAAATTGGTAAGAGTCACATGCGTTCTCAGATGTTTTTCAAAATAAACAAGTTGAGGAAATTGACCCTTAGCGTCTAGAAGAATTTCACTAAGTGTTCTTGACTTAGGTTCCAGAGTTGTACAGATTGAAGCAATTGCACAATTGAGCAATCTAACTGTTAAGCTGAACTTAGATGAAGTACTCAAGACCAAATGGAAGTGCTTAAGAAATGAAAGAGTGGTAAAAACATCACTTGACGATTTTTGAGTAAAGTAAAGATCAAACTTGGTACTAAAATTAGCATTTAATTACCCCAATGATGAACTCAGTGAACTGGATGACGAAACGATGGAAATTGTCAGTTTAGATCTTCCGTGCCCTAACTCAGCGACGAAAGACAGCTACGGCAGCTGCGGAGATGAAGAAATCCGTGCCCGGTGTAAGCACGTCAACGAAGAGGCAGTGAAGCTCTTCTTCTTCGGCGGTGATGAATTCGAGCGGCGGCGCTAGGGTTTGAGAGAGAGAGAGAGCAATGGGAGCAGAGGAGAAAGTGAAGTTAGGTTGATGGAGTCAAGGCTACTTATAACCGCGGTGTAAACTGAGTGGTTCGCAGATTTTGGACAGATAAGCCCCTGACCATTCGCATCTCTATAACACGCGTCACACATGTATTTTCACATGCTTATCCACGTGAGTGAAGCGTGGGATGAAGTTACTGTGGCAACCGCCAAAAAAACCTTTTTGGAATTTCAAAATGTGTTTGCAATTTCTTCAACTATCAAGGACACAGTGAAGACTTTGAACAGTGTCAAGTAGAACACATATGAAGAATTTGTGAATAGAGTGGGTTGAGCTTAGCATAGAGGGGAGCGGGTCCAATCACATTCACATAGATGAAGAAATCAAACTGAAGAATTAGCAATATGTGGATGCTGTTGAGGACATGAAAAGCTCAAAAACACACACACACACACACACACACACACACACACACACATATATATATATAGTCAACTAAAGCAATGAAGAATATTCTTAAATGACAAATTTGAAAAGTTTGACGAAATGGCAAATGACGAAGAACTCAAATTTGAAGAATGTCATAAAGAGGTGATGGCGTTACCCACCGTATAAGAACTATGATGACTGCAGACACCGCGTACAATTGTCATAGGTTTCTGGGAGTCAAGTTCTTCATTAATTTCTTCACACTTAGAGGGTAAGCCTTCATTGATTGAAGAAATATGTTACTTTGTGTGTTGTGAATCAAAGTCACCAAAAATGCATAAGCATTAGGATGTGTGTCCACTTCAGAGGACATTCGAAGATTCTAGGATGTTTAGGTCACACCGCAACTTGCATAACCTCTTCTCATCCAAGGGCTTAGTGAATATATCGGCAAGCTGGTCTTCAGTCTTCATGTAGTCGATGACAATGTCTCCATTCAGCACGTGATCATGAAGAAAGTGGTAACGAATCTGAATATGCTTCGTCTTGGAGTGTTGCATTGGGTTGTGGGCGATCTTGATAGCACTCTCATTTTTGCAGTAGAGAGGGACTTTCTTCATGTTGACGCCGTAGTCCTTGAGGGTTTGCTTCATCCATAGTAACTGTGAGCAGCAGGCACCAGCGGTAATGTATTCAACCTCAGCTGTGAAAAGTGCGACGTTAATCTGCTTCTTTAAGGACCAACAGACAAGAGATCATCCGAGGAAGTGGCATGTGCCCGATGTAGACTTGCGATCCACATGATCTCCAGCATAATTAGAATCGAAAAATCCAGCTAGATCAAAAGATGAGCCCTTGGGATACCATAATCCAAGCATTGGTGTGTGAGCTAAATATCAAAGAATTTGTTTCACAGCCTAGTGGTGTGATTCCTTCGGTGTCGCATGAAATAGGGCACACATGCAAACACTAAGCATAATATCTAGCCTAAATGCACATAGGTAAAGCAGCAAACCAATGATGGAGCGATATACCTTCTGATCAAAATCTTTACCATTTTTGTCAGTGCAGAGTTAACCATTGGTAGGCATTGGTATTTTGAGGCCTTTGCAGTCTTGCATGCGAATTTCTTCAGGCAATCTTTGAGGTATTTTTCTTGAGAAATGAAGATGCCATTTGGTTGTGGCAAATTTGAAGACCAAGCAAGAATTTCAATTCTCCCATCATAGACATATGATATACTTCATGCATCATATATGAAAATTCGTCACTGAAACACTTGTTAGTGCAACCAAAGATAATATCATCAACATATATTTGGCATATGAATATTTCATCATCATAAGACTTTGTGAAAAGAGTAGGGTCAAGTGAACCGGGGTTGAATCCCTTTTTCTTTAGGAATTCCTTCAGAGTGTCATACCAAGCCCGTGGGGCTTGCTTGAGGCCATAGAGAGCCTTGTTGAGTCTGAAGACTTTGTTAGGATGCTTTGGATCCTCAAAACCTGGTGGTTAAGCAACATATACTTCTTCCTCAAGCTTACCATTGAGGAATGCACTTTTCACATCCATTTGAGAATATTGTGATGGTTAGCATATACAAGTAATATACGAATAGCTTCAAACCTAGCAACAGGTGCAAAAGTTTCACCGAAATCAATACCCTCAACCTGTGGGTAGCCTTGTGCTACAGGACGGGCCTTATTCCTCAACACTTGGCCATTTTCGTCTTGCTTGTTGCGGTAGATCCACTTGGTGCCGATGATATTGTGCTTGCGTGGATCAGGGCGATTCACAAGCTCCCACACGTTGTTGAGCTCGAATTGTTGCAATTCTTCTTGCATGGCTTGAATCCATTCAAGCTCCAGAAGTGCTTCATTAACTTTGTGATGAGGACATCAATACCATTGTTACACCCACAACCCCTGCTTCTATACATACTAGACCAATTACTAGAGCTCGCGCACGCCAATTAAAATATCAGGTACTTTCGTTTCTTGGTAATGATTCTAAAGTTCATGAGAATATGATGCTGCCTAAATTGGATACATTTGTTTTGCTTACAAATGAAGGGCCTAGCTTGGACAAGAAAGAGGAACCTTGGAGCAAGTTCAAGCATGGAGATGATGGCATGCACAAGGGGAACAAGAACGGAGTTACAAGTGATGATTTCAGGACTTTGAAGCCACCATAATGAGTGCAGGAAGCCTTGGACGAAATATACAAGATGCCACTTCATAAATTTCGTCCAGAGGCTATTATAGGTGCTGCGTCACCTTATTATTGGGCCAGGCCCATGTAATTTCGAAATACTTGAGTATAGGCTGTTTTTAGAGTCCGTATGTGTGGGGAAACAAGAGATAGGGTTGGTTTCGGACCCCTCCTTCAAGGGCCACGAAATCCCCTCCTCTTCCTCCATATATACAGCCCTTAGGGCACCGTTTAGACTTTGGGTTTTGTTTAGATTAAAAGTTCGCCATAGCTGCAACTTCGCGTACTTCGTTTGTGTTCAACGACCAGACCAAGACGTCACAGAACCCCACCTTAATCAATAAAGCTTTCATCTTATATTTGCAATATCCAGATTGCAAATCTTAGTTTCTTGCTTGTTCTTCGTTTGCTTGCAGGAGATAGACCCTCGTGGTCAGGTTGATTGTGCTCCGGCGTGATCAATAACCTCTCGGAGTTGGTTTAGCGATTGCTAAGGCGCGACGTCCTCGCACGTTCGTAGTCGGATCGTCAAAGTCTACTCCACCAAAAACGATAGCTATCATCTCATCGAAAGATCGGGACACCCTCGCCTCTATCAAGTGGTATCAGTTTTCAGGTTGCTCGGTGAGAATTTCCAGTTTTCCCTAGATTAGATTTATTTTCTTACCTATTGTTCAAGAAAAAGCCACAAAAAAAAGTTAGATCTATTCATACTTTGTCCAAGCCAGTCTGAGCCTTTGCAATTTTCTTTTCATTGTTTGCATTATTGAATTATCGGTTGCATCGTCGTGTTCAGTTGCTGGTCTTAGTGTCTAGTTCGTTTAGAGTTTCGAGTTCTGTTCACATTAGTCACGCCGCCGCTGCATCGTTATTCCTTCCGCTGTCCACCATCCCATCCATCAATTTCCACATCGTGCTACCCACTGTTCATTGTCATAATCATAGTTGAGGTCGTTCACATCTGTGCTTGATCCAATCTACATCTTATCTAGTTTATTTTGGAAAGAGGGAGAGAGAAAAAAGTTAATAAAAAAAGTCAGAGAAAAAAAAGAGAGAAAGAAAAAGAAAAAAGTGTGAGATAAAAAAAGAGAGAAGAAAAAAAAATTCGAATCTATCTAGACTCAATCTCGTAGCTGAATTCGGATTGGAATCTGTTTTGTGCAGTGTTCAGTAAAACAGGCATATCTTTTTCATACGAAGTCTGTTTTGGCTCCGTGAGTACTCAAATTAAAGCTAGCGACGAGACACATCTAAATAGTTGCAGAAGCTAGTTCAATATTTGACATCTCAAAATCAGCTTCTAAATAGGTCTTTTTGCCCTCCGAAGTTCGCGAACACAGCTTGTTCCAGTTTTTCAGGCCAGTTTTAGAATTTTTTGACTCCTCATATCAACTCGGAATTGAGTGATTCTTTTTGCATTTGAAAGCTTGAGTCAGTGCCGTTCTTGAAAAAAATTATCATAAAATTGGCACAAACTTTTATAGAGTAAAGTTGGAGAGAGATTTGTTGGTATATGCTACTTTGTAGTTGTTTCTCATCATTATCTATACTGCCATTGTGATCTTCACTTATATTTTGCTGTCCAGAGCTACTTCATATCCTTTATTGATGCTAGTTGTGCTACGCCGTGACGTCATTAGTGTTCTAGGCTCGCGTCTCTTGTATGGTCTAGCCTAGGACCAGCACAGTACCGTCGTTGAGAGTTTATTCAACATTGCATCTCTGAATTGATTATTGCTGACCCTTTTTGCTACTATATCATAAGCCTTCCCAGCTCCACATACATCTACATCGTGTGTTTGACACCACCTGGCAATCGCTCTGTCCAAGCTCTGAGAGTTTTGACTACAAAGGTTGCCGATCACCACCTGCTGCTGGGTAAGAACTGGTAAGAATTTGAGATTTGCTTGACGGATTTGTGACACCACACCACACCACCACCACTTTCTAGTAGTCTGTAGGATCATATTCTTGTGTGTTTCTATTGCTGCTAACCATGGCAGGATCACAAGCCGACGAGATTGACTGGGAGAACATGACGAACAAGGAGTTGCATGATAAATTTCAGCAAATGATGAGTGGCCAGGTGGGAGATGTGCTAAACAGATTTGAAGAGGCCAGGGAGAAGATAGATGGCATGGAGAAGTCGTTCGAGACAAAGCTGGATAACAAGTTTAATGAATTGCTCACGCGTCTTCCCCAACCACCACCGGCTGCACCTGTCGCACCTCTGCAACGACAACAACAACGCCCCCTTCCAAATCAGTTCGGACGAGCGAAGCGTGTTCCTCTTGAGGATGGCCAAACTTCTGGTGCTGCTGTACCTACTGTTGATGCTTCTTTGGCTCCTGCTCCTGCTGCTGCTGGTGCCGAGGAGGAGGATGATTACGCGGGTGATTATGAGGATGAGGTTGATCAAAATCATAACTACGTGCAACCACCAGCACCAGGTCGTCCACATGCAAATAATCGCAATGGTAGGTCTGCACCAGCACTTCAGGTACGAGATCATGACCATCTTCCTAAATTAAAATTGAATATTCCACCATTCGAGGGTAGATATGTTCCTGATATATATCTTACTTGGGAGTTAGAAACTGAACAACGTTTTACATGTTTACAATATCCCGAGGAACGACATGTTGCTGCTGCTGTTTGTGCTTTCACTAGTTTTGCATGTGTATGGTGGTCTGAACATTGTAGATTATATCCTATTCCAGCTACGTGGGCTGCTTTGAAAACTGCTATGCGTACTCGTTGGGTTCCACCATATTATCAACGTGAATTACTTCAAAAATTGCAGCGCTTAAGACAAGGAAAAAATTCTGTAGAAGAATATTATCACGAATTACAAACTGGCATGATTAGATGTGGTATTGTTGAGGAGAATGAAGCTATGCTTGCACGTTTCATGGGTGGATTAAATAGAGAGATTCAGACCATTCTAGAGTATAAGGAGTATAATAATATCACTCGTTTATTCCATCTTGCTTGTAAAGCTGAACGTGAAGTGCAGGATCGACAGGCATTGGCGCGAACTAATTTTTCTGCAGGTCGATCTTCATCATGGACACCGCGTGCCTCCTCTACTCCCACACGTCCTACTGCGGCACCACTGACTTCAGCCGCCAATTCCAACCGAGATACAAGGAAGCAGGCACAACCACCACTATCTGCCAAGAGCACACCTTCTGGGCCTGCCCAGAGCTCTTCTTCATCTATGGCATCAACAGGGCACACACATGATATTATTTGTCGTCGTTGTAAGGGAAGAGGTCATTATGCGAGAGAATGCCAATCTCCGCGTGTTATGATTGCTACTGAGGATGGTGGGTATGAGTCCGCTAGTGATTATGATGAGGAGACTTTGGCTCTTATTACAAGTGAAGAACACGGTGGAGATGATTCTGATCATGAGACGCAATACATGGCTCCTGAAGACGCTGACAGGTATGAATGTTTAGTTGCTCAACGTGTTTTGAGTGTGCAGGTCACACAAGCTGAGCAAAATCAGAGGCATAATTTGTTCCATACAAAGGGAGTTGTGAAGGAACGTTCTGTTCGCGTCATCATAGATGGAGGGAGCTGCAACAACTTGGCTAGCATGGAGATGGTGGAGAAGCTCTCTCTCACCACAAGACCACATCCACATCCTTACTATATCCAATGGTTCAACAACAGCGGCAAGGTTAAGGTAACACGTACTGTTCGTGTGCATTTTAGTATCTCTACATATGCTGATTATGTTGATTGTGATGTGGTACCCATGCAAGCATGTTCATTATTACTTGGTAGACCATGGCAATTTGATAAAAATTCTGTACACCATGGTAGAAACAATCAGTATACTCTTGTTCATAAGGATAAACATATTACTTTGCTTCCTATGACTCCTGATTCTATTTTGAAAGATGATATTAATAGAGCTAGTAAAGCAAAGCAGGAGCAAAATAAGAGTGAAAATCAGATTGTGGCAAAAGAATTTGAGTAACAAATGAATCCTCATAATAAACCATCTAGTGTTGCTTCTGAAATTAAATTGAAAAGTGCATGTTTACTTGCCACCAAATCTGATATTGATGATCTAGATTTCAGCAAATCTGTTTGCTATGCTTTTGTGTGCAAAGAGGCATTATTTTCATTCGAGGACATGCCTTCCTCTTTGCCTCCTGCTATTACTAACATTTTGCAGGAGTTCGCCGACGTCTTTCCACAAGATGTGCCTCCGGGATTACCACCTATTCGAGGGATTGAGCATCAGATTGACTTAATTCCCGGTGCATCGCTACCCAACCGTGCACCATACCGTACTAATCCAGAGGAGACGAAGGAGATTATGCGTCAAGTCCAGGAGTTGCTCGACAAAGGTTATATACGCGAATCCCTTAGTCCTTGTGCTGTTCCTATTATTCTAGTGCCGAAAAAGGATGGTACATCGCGTATGTGTGTTGATTGTAGAGGCATTAATAATATTACTATTCGTTATCGTCATCCTATTCCTAGACTAGATGATATGCTTGATGAATTGAGTGGCTCTACAATATTCTCCAAAGTTGATTTGCATAGTGGATACCATCAAATTCGTATGAAATTGGGGGATGAATGGAAAACAGCATTTAAAACAAAGTTTGGATTATATGAGTGGTTAGTCATGCCTTTTGGGTTAACTAATGCACCTAGTACTTTCATAAGATTAATGAACGAAGTTTTACGTGCTTTCATTGGACGATTTGTGGTAGTCTATTTTGATGATATACTGATTTATAGCAGATCTTTGGAGGAACATTTGGAACATTTACGTGCTGTTTTTATTGCTTTACGTGATGCACGTTTGTTTGGTAACCTTGGGAAGTGCACCTTTTGCACCGACCGAGTATCTTTTCTTGGCTATGTTGTTACTCCAGAGGGAATTGAAGTTGATAAAGCCAAGATTGAAGCTATTGAGAGTTGGCCACAGCCCAAAACGGTCACTCAAGTGAGGAGTTTTCTTGGACTCGCTGGTTTCTATAGGCGTTTTGTGAGAGATTTCAGCACCATTGCTGCACCTCTCAATGAGCTTACAAAGAAGGATGTGCCTTTTGTTTGGGGTACCTCACAGGAAGAAGCCTTCACGGTATTGAAAGATAAGTTGACACATGCTCCTTTACTCCAATTTCCTGATTTTAATAAGACTTTTGAGCTTGAATGTGATGCTAGTGGAATTGGATTAGGAGGTGTTTTATTACAAGATGGCAAACCTGTTGCATACTTTTCTGAAAAATTGAGTGGGCCTAGTCTGAACTATTCTACTTATGATAAAGAATTATATGCTCTTGTTCGGACCTTAGAAACATGGCAACATTATTTATGGCCCAAAGAATTTGTTATACATTCTGATCATGAATCTTTGAAACACATTAAAAGTCAAGGAAAACTGAACCGTAGACATGCTAAATGGGTTGAATTTATTGAGACTTTCCCTTATGTCATTAAACACAAGAAGGGTAAAGAAAATGTTATTGCTGATGCATTGTCTCGTCGTTATACTATGCTTTCACAACTTGACTTTAAAATATTTGGTTTGGAGACCATCAAAGATCAATATGTGCATGATGCTGAATTTAAAGATGTATTGCAGAATTGTAAGGAAGGGAGAACATGGAACAAGTTCGTCGTTAACATGGAACATGGAACATGGATCAAGTGGTATCAGTTTTCAGGTTGCTCGGTGAGAATTTCCAGTTATCCCTAGATTAGATTTATTTTCTTACCTATTGTCCAAAGAAAAAGCCACAAAAAAAGTTAGATCTGTTCATCCTTTATCCAAGCCAGTCTGAGCCTTCGCATTTTTCTTTTCAGTGCTTGTATAGTTGAATTATCGGTTGCATCGTCGTGTCGAGTTGCTGGTCTTAGTGTCTAGTTCGTTTAGAGTTTCGAGTTCTGTTCACATTAGTCACGCCACCGCTGCATCATTATTCCTTCCGCTATCCACCATCCCATCCGTCAATTTCCACCACGTACTACCCATCGTTCATTGTCATAATCATAGTTGAGGTCGTTCACATCTTTGCTTGATCCAATCTGCATCTTATCTAGTTTGTTTTGAAAAGAGGGAGAGAGAAAAAAAAAGACAGAAAAAAAAGAGAGAGGAAAAAAAGGTAAAAAAAGTCAGAGAAAAAAAGAGAGAAAGAAAAAGAAAAGAAAAAGTGTGAGAAAAAAAAAGAGAGAAGAAAAAAAAAACGCAAAATTCGGATCTATCTAGACTCAATCTCGTAGCTGAATTCGGATTGGAATCTGTTTTGCGCAGTGTTCAGTAAAACAGGCATATCTTTTTCATACGAAGTCTGTTTTGGCTTCGTGAGTACTCAAATTAAAGCTAGCGACAAGCCGCATCTAAATAGTTGCAGAAGCTAGTTCAATATTTGACACCTCAAAATCGGCTTCTAAATAGGTCTTTTTTCCCTCCGAAGTTCGCGAACACAGCTTATTCCAATTTTTTAGGCCAGTTTTAGAATTTTTTGACTCCTCATATCAACTCGGAATTGAGTGATTCTTTTTGCATTTGAAAGCTTGAGTCAGTGCCTTTCTTAATTCCCGGTGCTTCGTTGCCAAACCGTGCGCCATACCGTACCAATCCAGAGGAGACGAAGGAGATTATGCGTCAAGTACAGGAGTTGCTCGACAAAGGTTATATACGCGAATCCCTTAGTCCTTGTGCTGTTCCTATTATTCTAGTGCCGAAAAAGGATGGTACATCGCGTATGTGTGTTGATTGTAGAGGCATTAATAATATTACTATTCGTTATCGTCATCCTATTCCTAGACTAGATGATATGCTTGATGAATTGAGTGGCTCTACAATATTCTCCAAAGTTGATTTGCGTAGTGGATACCATCAAATTCGTATGAAATTGGGGGATGAATGGAAAACAGCATTTAAAACAAAGTTTGGATTATATGAGTGGTTAGTCATGCCTTTTGGGTTAACTAATACACCTAGTACTTTCATGAGATTAATGAACGAAGTTTTACGTGCTTTCATTGGACGATTTGTGGTAGTCTATTTTGATGATATACTGATTTATAGCAGATCTTTGGAGGAACATTTGGAACATTTACGTGCTGTTTTTATTGCTTTACGTGATGCACGTTTGTTTGGTAACCTTGGGAAGTGCACCTTTTGCACCGACCGAGTATCTTTTCTTGGCTATGTTGTTACTCCACAGGGAATTGAAGTTGATAAAGCCAAGATTGAAGCTATTGAGAGTTGGCCACAGCCCAAAACGGTCACTCAAGTGAGGAGTTTTCTTGGACTCGCTGGTTTCTATAGGCGTTTTGTGAGAGATTTCAGCACCATTGCTGCACCACTCAATGAGCTTACAAAGAAGGATGTGCCTTTTGTTTGGGGTACCTCACAGGAAGAAGCCTTCACGGTATTGAAAGATTTCTTTTGGCCAAAGATGAGACGCGATGTTGAGCGTTTTGTTGCTCGCTGCACTACATGTCAAAAAGCTAAGTCACGACTCAATCCTCATGGTTTATATATGCCTTTGCCTATACCTAGTGTTCCTTGGGAGGATATATCTATGGACTTTGTTTTAGGTTTACCTCGAAGAAAGAAGGGGAGGGATAGCATATTTGTTGTCGTGGATAGGTTCTCGAAAATGGCACACTTTATACCATGTCATAAAAGCGATGATGCTGTTAATGTTGCTGATTTGTTCTTTCGTGAAATTATACGCTTGCATGGTGTGCCAAATACTATTGTTTCAGATCGTGATACTAAATTTCTTAGCCACTTTTGGAGATGTTTATGGGCTAAGTTGGGGACTAAACTGCTTTTTAGTACTACATGTCACCCCCAAACTGATGGACAAACTGAAGTAGTCAATAGAACATTGTCTACTATGCTTAGGGCTGTTTTGAAGAATAACAAGAAAATGTGGGAAGAATGCTTGCCTCATATTGAATTTGCTTATAATCGTTCATTGCATTCTACTACTAAGATGTGTCCTTTTGAAATTGTGTATGGTTTCCTTCCTCGTGCAACAATTGATTTGTTGCCTCTTCCATCTTCGGAGAAGGTTAATTTTGATGCTAAACAACGTGCTGAATTGATCTTAAAAATGCATGAGTTAACTAAGGAGAACATTGAGCGTATGAATGCTAAATATAAACTTGCTGGAGATAAGGGTAGAAAACATGTTGTGTTTGCACCTGGAGATCTTGTTTGGTTACATTTGCATAAGGATAGATTTCCTGATTTGCGCAAATCAAAGCTAATGCCACGTGCTGATGGTCCTTTTAAGGTGTTAGAGAAAATAAATGATAATGCATATAAACTTGAGCTGCCTGCAGATTTTGGGGTTAGTCCCACTTTTAACATTGCAGATCTGAAGCCTTATTTGGGTGAGGAAGATGAGCTTCCGTCGAGGACGACTTCATTTCAAGAAGGGGAGGATGATGAGGACATCAATACCATTGTTACACCCACAACCCCTGCTTCTATACATACTGGACCAATTACTACAGCTCGCGCACGCCAATTAAAATATCAGGTACTTTCGTTTCTTGGTAATGATTCTAAAGTTCATGAGAATATGATGCTGCCTAAATTGGATACATTTGTTTTGCTTACAAATGAAGGGCCTAGCTTGGACAAGAAAGAGGAACCTTGGAGCAAGTTCAAGCATGGAGATGATGGCATGCACAAGGGGAACAAGAACGGAGTTACAAGTGATGATTTCAGGACTTTGAAGCCACCATAATGAGTGCAAGAAGTCTTGGACGAAATATACAAGATGTCACTTCATAAATTTCGTCCAGAGGCTATTATAGGTGCTGCGTCACCTTATTATTGGGCCAGGCCCATGTAATTTCGAAATACTTGAGTATAGGCTGTTTTTAGAGTCCGTATGTGTGGGGAAACAAGAGATAGGGTTGGTTTCGGACCCCTCCTTCAAGGGCCACGAAATCCCCTCCTCTTCCTCCATATATACAGCCCTTAGGGCACCGTTTAGACTTTGGGTTTTGTTTAGATTAAAAGTTCGCCATAGCTGCAACTTCGCGTACTTCGTTTGTGTTCAACGACCAGACCAAGACGTCACAGAACCCCACCTTGATCAATAAAGCTTTCATCTTATATTCGCAATATCCAGATTGCAAATCTTAGTTTCTTGCTTGTTCTTCGTTTGCTTGCAGGAGATAGACCCTCGTGGTCAGGTTGATTGTGCTCCGGCGTGGTCAATAACCTCTCGGAGTTGGTTTAGCGATTGCTAAGGCGCGACGTCCTCGCACGTTCGTAGTCGGGTCGTCAAAGTCTACTCCACCAAAAACGATAGCTATCATCTCATCGAAAGATCTGGAAAATTCTGGCTAGGCAGTTTTTAGACCACTTGATAGAGGCGAGGGTGTCCCGATCTTTCGATGAGATGATAGCTATCGTTTTTGGTGGAGTAGACTTTGACGACCCGACTACGAACGTGCGAGGACGTCGCGCCTTAGCAATCGCTAAACCAACTCCGAGAGGTTATTGACCACGCCGGAGCACAATCAACCTGACCACGAGGGTCTATCTCCTGCAAGCAAACGAAGAACAAGCAAGAAACTAAGATTTGCAATCTGGATATTGCGAATATAAGATGAAAGCTTTATTGATCAAGGTGGGGTTCTGTGACGTCTTGGTCTGGTCGTTGAACACAAACGAAGTACGCGAAGTTGCAGCTATGGCGAACTTTTAATCTAAACAAAACCCAAAGTCTAAACGGTGCCCTAAGGGCTGTATATATGGAGGAAGAGGAGGGAATTTCGTGGCCCTTGAAGGAGGGGTCCGAAACCAACCCTATCTCTTGTTTCCCCACACATACGGACTCTAAAAACAGCCTATACTCAAGTATTTCGAAATTACATGGGCCTGGCCCAATAATAAGGTGACGCAGCACCTATAATAGCCTCTGGACGAAATTTATGAAGTGGCATCTTGTATATTTCGTCCAAGGCTTCCTGCACTCCTTATGGTGGCTTCAAAGTCCTGAAATCATCACTTGTAACTCCGTTCTTGTTCCCCTTGCGCATGCCATCATCTCCATGCTTGAACTTGCTCCAAGGTTCCTCTTTCTTGTCCAAGCTAGGCCCTTCATTTGTAAGCAAAACAAATGTATCCAATTTAGGCAGCATCATATTCTCATGAACATTAGAATCATTACCAAGAAACGAAAGTACCTGATAATTTAATTGGCGTGCGCGAGCTCTAGTAATTGGTCCAGTATGTATAGCAGCAGGGGCTGTGGGTGTAACAATGGTATTGATGTCCTCATCACCTTTACTCCAACTTCCTGATTTTAATAAGACTTTTGAGCTTGAATGCGATGCTAGTGGAATTGGATTAGGAGGTGTTTTATTACAAGAAGGCAAACCTGTTGCATACTTTTCTGAAAAATTGAGTGGGCCTAGTCTGAACTATTCTACTTATGATAAAGAATTATATGCTCTTGTTCGGACCTTAGAAACATGGCAACATTATTTATGGCCCAAAGAATTTGTTATACATTCTGATCATGAATCTTTGAAACACATTAAAAGTCAAGCAAAACTGAACCGTAGACATGCTAAATGGGTTGAATTTATTGAGACTTTCCCTTATGTCATTAAACACAAGAAGGGTAAAGAAAATGTTATTGCTGATGCATTGTCTCGTCGTTATACTATGCTTTCACAACTTGACTTTAAAATATTTGGTTTGGAGACCATCAAAGATCAATATGTGCATGATGCTGAATTTAAAGATGTATTTCAGAATTGTAAGGAAGGGAGAACATGGAACAAGTTCGTCGTTAACGATGGATTTGTGTTTCGTGCTAACAAGCTATGCATTCCAGCTAGCTCCGTTCGTCTTTTGTTGTTGCAGGAGGCGCATGGAGGAGGATTAATGGGACACTTTGGCGTGAAGAAGACGGAGGATATACTTGCTACACATTTCTTTTGGCCAAAGATGAGACGGGATGTTGAGCGTTTTGTTGCTCGCTGCACTACATGTCAAAAAGCTAAGTCACGACTCAATCCTCATGGTTTATATATGCCTTTGCCTGTACCTAGTGTTCCTTGGGAGGATATATCTATGGACTTTGTTTTAGGTTTACCTCGAACAAAGAAGGGGAGGGATAGCATATTTGTTGTCGTGGATAGGTTCTTGAAAATGGCACACTTTATACCATGTCATAAAAGCGATGATGCTGTTAATATTGCTGATTTGTTCTTTCGTGAAATTATACGCTTGCATGGTGTGCCAAATACTATTGTTTCAGATCGTGATACTAAATTTCTTAGCCACTTTTGGAGATGTTTATGGGCTAAGTTGGGGACTAAACTGCTTTTTAGTACTACATGTCACCCCCAAACTGATGGACAAACTGAAGTAGTCAATAGAACATTGTCTACTATGCTTAGGGCTGTTTTGAAGAATAACAAGAAAATGTGGGAAGAATGCTTGCCTCATATTGAATTTGCTTATAATCGTTCATTGCATTCTACTACTAAGATGTGTCCTTTTGAAATTGTGTATGGTTTCCTTCCTCGTGCACCAATTGATTTGTTGCCTCTTCCATCGTCGGAGAAGGTTAATTTTGATGCTAAACAACGTGCTGAATTGATCTTAAAAATGCATGAGTTAACTAAGGAGAACATTGAGCGTATGAATGCTAAATATAAACTTGCTGGAGATAAGGGTAGAAAACATGTTGTGTTTGCACCTGGAGATCTTGTTTGGTTACATTTGCGTAAGGATAGATTTCCTGATTTGCGCAAATCAAAGCTAATGCCACGTGCTGATGGTCCTTTTAAGGTGTTAGAGAAAATAAATGATAATGCATATAAACTTGAGCTGCCTGCAGATTTTGGGGTTAGTCCCACTTTTAACATTGCAGATTTGAAGCCTTATTTGGGTGAGGAAGATGAGCTTCCGTCGAGGACGACTTCATTTCAAGAAGGGGAGGATGATGAGGACATCAATACCATTGTTACACCCACAGCCCCTACTGCTATACATACCGGACCAATTACTAGAGCTTGCGCACGCCAATTAAATTATCAGGGCCTGATAGAGGCGAGGGTGTCCCGATCTTTCGATGAGATGATATCTATCGTTTTTGGTGGAGTAGACTTTGATGATCCGACTACGAACGTGCGAGGACGTCGCGCCTTAGCAATCGCTAAACCAACTCCGAGAGGTTATTGACCACGCCGGAGCACAATCAACCTGACCACGAGGGTCTATCTCCTGCAAGCAAACGAAGAACAAGCAAGAAACTAAGATTTGCAATCTGGATATTGCGAATATAAGATGAAAGCTTTATTGATCAAGGTGGGGTTCTGTGACGTCTTGGTCTGGTCGTTGAACACAAACGAAGTACGCGAAGTTGCAGCTATGGCGAACTTTTAATCTAAACAAAACCCAAAGTCTAAACGGTGCCCTAAGGGCTGTATATATGGAGGAAGAGGAGGGGATTTCGTGGCCCTTGAAGGAGGGGTCCGAAACCAACCCTATCTCTTGTTTCCCCACACATACGGACTCTAAAAACAGCCTATACTCAAGTATTTCGAAATTACATGGGCCTGGCCCAATAATAAGGTGTCGCAACACCTATAATAGCCTTCGGACGAAATTTATGAAGTGACATCTTGTATATTTCGTCCAAGGCTTCCTGCACTCATTATGGTGGCTTCAAAGTCCTGAAATCATCACTTGTAACTCCGTTCTTGTTCCCCTTGTGCATGCCATCATCTCCATGCTTGAACTTGCTCCAAGGTTCCTCTTTCTTGTCCAAGCTAGGCCCTTCATTTGTAAGCAAAACAAATGTATCCAATTTAGGCAGCATCATATTCTCATGAACTTTAGAATCATTACCAAGAAACGAAAGTACCTGATATTTTAATTGGCGTGCGCGAGCTCTAGTAATTGGTCTAGTATGTATAGAAGCAGGGGTTGTGGGTGTAACAATGGTATTGATGTCCTCATCACACCCTCGCCTCTATCACTCTTTCCTAGGGTTATTGTTCAGAATCTGCTTCTTGGGCACATCCCAAAGTGTTTGGTGACCTTTTAGGCTTTTGTACATGCCTATGATGTACAATTCCTTCAGACCTGCATTTTCGTTAGTAACACTTGTGGTTTCCTCACATGAGGGAATTGAAACCACAGACACATTTGAAGACATAGCACCAGTTGAAGCATTTGAACATTCAGCTGAAGAATTTGCATTTTCACGTTCAAGGCATTTTAAGCAAGGAGCAACAAGTTCTTCCTGAGCGGTGTTGATCTGTTGAGCGAGTAATGAATCATTGTCTTTCCAAAGATCATCATGAGACGCTCTCAGCTTCTTGAGTTCTTGCTTCCTTTGAAGAAATTCATAGGACAACTTCTCGTGTTCGGCTGAGAGGGCCACATGATGACTTTCAAGTTTGCCATACTATGACTTAAGACATCTGAGGTCTCAGACAAAGCTTGACTATGATCCATTTCCTCATCTAACAGATCATTACTTTTGTCTAGCAATTTTTGCATCTCTTCCATAGCAGTTTGGTGTTCAGTTGCAATTTTAGCCAGTTTCTTATTGCTAGGTTTTGCTTCACACTCAGAGTCATCATCACTTTAAGTATTGAAGTAAGCTTCTCGTGAGGTTATCTTGGCACCTCTTGCCATGAAGCAATAGGTGGGAGAGTAGTCTTCAGCGCAATCCTCAGGATTGGTGGAGTCACCATTTTCTTCATGGTCGAAGATCGACTTGCTGACGAACTCAATAGCGAGGGCCAAGCTTGCCACCCCAGTGTCGGACTCCTCCTTGGATTCCTCAGCTTCATCTTGATCAGATTTTTCCTCAGGATCCATTTCCTTCCCAATGAAAGTGCAAGCTCTGCTGGAGGAGCTTTTCTTCCGTGATGAACATTTTGATGAAGACTTTGAGGACTTCTTCTTTTCATCAGAGTTGTCATCCTTGCTAGACTTCTTCCTTGAGCTCTTTTGCCAGAGGGTGCAGTCAGCAATGTAATGGACTGGCTTCTTGCATTTGTGACAAGTTCTCTTGTTGTAGTCTCAAGCAGAAGCTTCTGCATTGTTCTTCGAGCCATACTTTAAAGACTTTCCAAAGCGATTCCTCTTGGAAAATTCTTGAACTTCCTCACAAGCATGGCCAGTTCTCTGCCAATTTCCTCAGTGCTATCAGTACTGCATTCAGACGCTTCTTCTTCAGATGAAGAAATTGCCTTGGCTTTAGCTTTTTCCTTCAGAGCGCGGGGTCGTCCATAACTGGGACCATACATATCTCTCTTCTGAGCTTGCTGAAATTCATGAGTGTTGAGCCTCTCAAGAATACCAGCGGGATCAAGTGACTTGTAATCAGGATGCTAGGATGCTCTTGAATCATCGGGGCCAAGATGTCAAAGGAGCACCGAGATCCTGTAGCTCATTTGAGATATCAGTGAGGCGATCGAAAGTTAGCTGAACATTTTCATCGTCGAGCCTCTTGAAGCGGTTGAAGAGATTGCGAAGCACATCAACTCAAGAGTCAAGTTGAGTGGAAACTCCCTCATTAACCTTGGAGAGCCTATCCCAGATAAACTTTGATGTTTCCAGTGCACTCACTCTTCCATACTGTCCTTTGTTGAGATGTTCACATATGATTTTCTTCGCTGAATAATCGAGTTGCTTGAATCTCTTCACATCTGCAGCATTGATGCTAGGGCCAATAGTGGGGACGCCATTCTCAATGACCAACCAGAGATCATTGTCAATTGCCTCAAGATGCATGCGCATCTTGTTCTTCCAGTAAGAATAGTCTGTTCCATCGAAAATGGGGCACGCAGCAAAGACCTTGATCATACCTGCGGTCGACATAACTAAAACTCCAGGTAGTTAAACCAAAATCACATAGAACAAGGGTGTACCTTGCTCTGTTACCAATTGAAAGCGCATGTTTACTCCCAGAGGGGGGGGGGGTGAATGGGAGTTTTTTAGAAATTCGCAAACTCTGAAGAATTTGATGAAGATCAGAGTGAAGAAATAGAAACACGAGGGAGCTAAATCATCACAGAAACGAAAAGCATGCATACAAGATACATACAGGTGAAGAACATGCAATCATATAGGCATACAAGCATGAGGAAGATGAACTGGAGAAAAAATACAACATGATGAAAGTCTTCAGAAAGTAGATCACAAATTCTTCAGCAGCGGAATAATGTAAGGGATGGGTGAGGAATTTGAAACCAGGTCGGCTCAGTGAAGACACAACAATTTGGTAGACCAGTTCCAATTGCTGTATCAACTGTACGTTTGGTTGAGACGGCTGAGACAAACTCAGAGGACACACAGTCCTCATCGTATTCCTCTTGAGCTAAGGTCACTTAGACCTCGCCCAATCACTCGTGGTAAGTCTTCAAGGTAGACTTCCAAAACCTTCACAGACTTGTTCACCGGCACACCACAATGACTCTTGGGTGCTCAGAACATGACGCCCAACCATCTAGAAGAATGACAGTCTTTAAAGGTAACAAGCGTCGGATCACACAGATCAATCTCTTCAATGATGCTCAATCACTTTGGCTCTGGGGTTTTCCTCACTTAGGATTCTCTCAAAGTTGTCAGAGGATGGGTTGCTCTCAAATGACAAGTTTCAAGTTCTCTCTGAGCAGCCAACCAACAAGTGGTTGTGGGGGGTGGCTATTTATAGCCAGGGCAACCCGACATGAATTGTCATAAATGCCCTTATTTGGTATGACCATTGTTAGGATAAGGATCCACTCGACAGCTGGCCGGCGGCGCACCAACAGTCAAAATTTGAACTCTCAAATTCCCCGGGGCACTCAATTTCCTCACTTTTAGGCAGATCGCACTGGCGAAATCCTAACTCCTCAGCCTGACCAAATTTGCCAGCGGCCAGATGAACTCCGTCACTGTCCCTAGCGAATGTGTCAGCTGTTCCAGAGATTTCCAAAGGCTTCACTCGAAGAGGCTTATCAATGTATAGGTTTGAGCATCACTTTGGAAATGTGAACTATGATTCACCTATACCCCCTTTAACAGTATGGGTTTTCCTATGACTCAAAATGAGAAGAAGGAAACTACGACCAAGCTTCAAGTCTTCACATCAATTTCTTCAAAGGCCGTACCAATTTGATCACCAAATTCTTCACTTGAAGAAATCCATTTTTAGGGGTCTTCTTCCATGGGTTAAACCAAATCTTCAGGGTCTATATCTCGTGTGTACACTCACAAACACGTTAGTCCCTCAACCTATTTGTCTTCCATACTCCAAAACCACTAAGGGGGCACTTGATGCACTTACATTTTTTATACATTAATTGAGTTTTTAGGCATTTAATGTGGATAATTCAAATTTTAACTACATGCACATGCTCTAGTGCACCAAAATGGGTTGAAAAATCATATATGTGTCCTTTGGTGAATGTTTAGGTCCCATGCAAGAAATGTTAATGAATTTCAAACTTATGGGCATCATGGCTCGGCTGAAAACATTGAGAAACCTGGTTTTTAAATTCCTGTAAATCCAAAACTCGCCTGAAAATCATGAAACTTGGCATGTTGCCTTGACATGGCACCAACATGCTGTGGTAAAAATTTTGTCTGATTTGCGAAGGCGCACACATTAGCAACCAACGAAGTCATTTTCGAACAAAGAGCTGCCACATTACAATCAGAAACACAAGTATTGTTGAAACCATGGGCATTCTACTAACCATCTACATGCCGCCACACGTCCCCATTTATACTGGCTAGGAGGCGACTTGCGGGGTAGGTATTTGAGTAGACGGGAGGCGTGCGAGTAGACCGCTGTGCAGGCTCACGGGGAGGCGAGTCCTTTGACCTCCTTCCGTCGCCCACCTCGCTCCAAACTTCTCCATTAATGGTGCCGAGCCCCTGTTTTAATGGTGTGGCTAGGTCTCAGTCGACTGAGATTTAAGAGAGAGAAAAGAAAATCTGAAAAGAAATTTTTGCACGGAACTTGATGTAAGATCTCACGGACATAACATCGAGTGAGACTTACCCAAGACTTATATATATGACAATGATAGCAATGGATAATAATTGTCTTACATATTCAGGAAGATAATTAAAGATGCCACATTCGGCAATGCCCAAAAGACACAGGGGCAAAAGAAGAAGGAAGAGGCAAACAACAATCTGGGTCGCCGCTCTCTACTTCACCTCGATCTACTCTGCCATCTTTGTCATTTCGTGGCGCAGGAGTTCTCGCAGTGAGCGGCGATGATCTCTTTCACGTCGTCAATATGTCAACTTGACAGTATCCATGGATTCCTCCACGAGGCTTTCACGCTCGATGCGGGAGCTTAGCATTATCGTTCATAAGTTTCTTGACCATGACGTCCGTCTTCTTCAACAAGGCAGTTGTCTCCTTGTGCTGCTTCGCCCTTCCAGGGATCTTCACCCTCAGTAGGTCACGCTGGGTGCAGAGCCTCGCCTTTCATCCCTTAGTCCCCGGATGACGCCGATCACCTTATACAACGAGGCATTGATCTCCTCCTGCAGCTTCGCCCAACCGGAGATGTCATCCATTAGCTTATTAAGCATAGTGGACATGCGCCTGTGAGAGCCCCCACCTTCCCGCGAGAGATCTTTCCAGGCTGCCGCGGTGCGGTAGGACCTCTCTGATGCTTCGATGGCGCGACGGGACATCTGTGCTGCTTTCACGGTGCAGCCGGACCACTCTGCTGCTTCGGCAGCATGGTGGGACCTCGGTGCTACTTTGGCGGCGCGACGGGACCTCTGTGCATTTTCGGTGGTGCACAGGGACCTCTCAGCTGCTATCGTGGTGATTCGGGACATCTCTTCAGCTTCCGCTTCCATGCTCGCTGCTCCCTAGTCATTTCTCGACCAAGAACTCCTACGAGCCATGGCAGATGAAAGGAATGATGAAGAAAGACTCGTTTGTTTGTTGACGAGGAATTGAGGAGGAATGTGCAGTCATTTTCGAGTAGGTAGTATTTATAACCTAGTAATAGCTGATAAGTGGGAATCTGTTTAGGTTTTTATTGGTGTGAATAGGTTTGCAATTAAATATAGCATAGTAATTTGGAATGTGAAAAGAAACAAGTTCAAAATTTATTGACAGTTCCGGTTTTCGAAGTGCTACACGATTCTCGGATGGCGTAATGGGCACGCGTTCTCGGATGCGTACGCGGCTTGTGCACCATAAGATGCACCGCAATCGACGATGTCAGCACATGACTTGTTCCATCAACTGTGCGCGCTTGTTATTACCATCATGCACGATTATTTTAATTAGAATGTGTGCCCGTCTACCGCACACACCTTGATCTAGCTAACCATTTCTGTTCTTTTGGCTAATCGCACACAGCTGATCCTAGTTAATTGTATGGCATCTATCGCACACACCTTTGATCTGGTTGGCCATTTCTATTGTTTTGGCTCATCGCACACAGTTAATCCGAGTGAACTGTATGCCGTCTATTGCACACACCTTGATATGGCTTACCATTTCTGTTATGTTGGCTAATCACAAATAGTTCATCTGAGTGAGATGTATGCCGTATATCGCACACACCTTGATCTGGCTAACCGTTTCTGTTGTTCTTGCTCATCGCAAATAGTTCATATGGATCAACTGTATGCCACGTATCGCACACACAACTCTAATCTGAATCATGCTTGATGTCTCCACCATCGCAAAAAGTTCGTCTTATTGGTGATGGTTTTATTACGACACTATTTGTGATGCATGCATCACACACAGTTTGGTCAAAGGGTCTCTGATTCATGTGTCGCGTTAGCACCATCCTGAAGTACTGGGTCTCGAAACCACTTGGGGGATCTTCTTACATGGAGGTCTGCAACTCCATGGAAGTGGTAAGTGGATGAGCAAAGCTCTATCTCAAATGAGCTCGAACCTTTGCTAACCCTATCTAGGAGGATGTAGGGGAGAAGAGGGGATACATGGCCTCTTGGCCGGTTTAGGCACGCGCATGTGCCAGATGTCTGGGCTGGGGGCCGGATGTCTGGCGGCTCCTGTCGGGCCGGATGTCCGGGGCTGGGGCCGAATGTTCGACCTGGAGATTGTCCAGGCTCGGGAGCTCTCGGCTGGCATCGGGGCGGATTTCCGGGCGGGGTCCGGATGTCCGAGGCCGTCGGCCCGGATTTCTGGGGTGGAGTCGGATGTCCGGGCCCTTCAACTCTTCGGCTGCTGGGCTGCTGTTAAGGAGACTTGTCCGTGATCCCCGAGCATCTCTAAGAGGGTCTTCTTGGTACCTAAGCACACATAGCATTCCAAATTGAGGTAGTAACCATGTCTCACGTGGATCATACGGAAGCTCATAATGGAGAGATGTCACCTCGGTCTCGATAGCTCTTGCATGTGCTCGTGTCATCGGTCCACTTGGAACTTGGGGAGACGAAGGTAGGTCCATGGGGATGACTGTAGGATGCGCTTCTCCCTCCCTTGGGAAAGATCCGACTGTTGGGAAACGTACTAGAAAACAAAAAAAATCCGCACATACGATCACCCAAGATCAATATGAAGATGCATAACGGGTTGGATGATAATCGTTACCATCACCGAGTTGCAGCGGAATAATAACATGTCGGTGTAGATCATACTTGGAGTCCCTTGAACCGTCGATGAACGATCCCTTGTACCACCCACGAACAGTCCCTCGAACTGAAGACCGAAAGCACGACCTCTCAACTTGGTCGTAAGTGTGCAGCCTTCACAATCCGACAGCGCTTCACCATCCAAGGCTAATCATCATCGGAGAATTAGAGGAAGGACATTAGAACCACACTGGACTTCTAATTATGAGAATAAGAGGATTATCCTAGTTCTAATTAGTCAACTAGGACAACCTAGAACTAGAAGAACTAGAGGAGGCTCCAAAACTTGTATGTCCAAAGGGTGGGAATCCTCTAGTATATATAGGTTGGAGGGGAGAGGAGGGGCGCCACAGGGAAAGTCCCTCCCCTTTGGACGGCCATTGTAGGGGAGTTGGACTGCCCCACACCAATTCAGCCTCCTTCCTTAGGGAAGGGAGGTACTTTCCCACTTGGGCCTTTTTGGGCCCGTTGATATTTAAATTGAATATAAAATGTTATAAATACTTTCAGACCATTATATATATTTTAACATCCCCGGAAAGATTTTCCACCTATATATAATTTATCGATAATACTCGGTAGTACCCGATACTCACCGAAACCCTTCCGGTAACCCCGAAACGCTTCCGGATCCTATAGGAACTATTCCGAATATTCATGAAATAATTCCAAAAATATATTCTCATGACTCCCATCCTACTAACACTTAGCAAATCATGATTGCCTTAAGCTTGTGACCCCATAGATTCGGTAACTCATAGACATGAACGAAACCGTTCGTTCAATGACCGACAGTGGGACCGTGGACGTCCATATCGACCCCTATGAGAACAGGAATGATATTCGAGTGAACCTTTGGTTATCATGTGATGTTCTCTTTGCCTTGCGATAATTCACAAAACCCAGGATGCATCGGTATCCTCCTGAGTCATCACCATGCTCACTATACTGAAATCCTCGTTACCGAGTTTGTTCTTCTTTCTCGTTATTGTGTTCCGGCATCCCCGTGACAAAGTCACCTGTGTCTGGCTAGAAAATGATTGGTGCTAACATAGAGGGCCTTAAGAATATCTTTCCATTGTTGGAGGAGCAAACCCCACAATTGAGCTATCCGGCCACTTGTCAAACTTTTCAATGACCCTGTAAGTTGTCGTTATGATCATCGCGTTATAGTTGACATTTGAGTAACCCCAAAGCCCACCGTACGGTAAGAAGTGACCACGATACTATCATGGTCTAAGGAGTAAAATGACACGTTAACACTCCATGTTATTACAATTGAATATAGACGATATTATCTCAATTCATAACAAAAAAGTTTGGGTTGATTCAATATGATCGTTCTTCCAGCGTCATAATCTCAATATTGTTTTAGGACTATCGTTACACTTAATGATATCCTAAGATCTGGAAAACGTGATCACCAACAATGCTTGAGCTAGTCTTAGAGGCAAGATTAGGAACCTTTATTTTATCCGTTTATCATTTCACACGTGAATATGAGTTTTCCACTAAATCGCATATTCTAGGCCATAGTAGTTATAGCATGAAATATAAACACTTAACTATGAATATGGAAATATAATAATACAATATTATTGCCTCTAGTGCATATTTCCAATAGTCTCCCACTTGCACTAGAGTCAATAATCTAGTTAGCACTTTTAACTTTTACACCAATGGTAATCCGGTGCCAGTCCATGCTTTGCTTATGGTATAGACTTCGTCCTATCGAACATGGCAATCTTCATATCCGTGTTTATCATTTGCATTTCAATGTATCCATCATGCTTTCACATGAATTCGTAATTTATGTGAAACAAGCTTACTATATATTGAATCACTGGCAGGACTTTTGATTCCTTAGAAAGAGCCATAGAACCACTATTGAGAACAATGTTCTATTTGCACAATCATGTAGAAACCATACTAAGTTCATAAACGAACCTTTGATTCATTATGCTCTATTGTTGCTTCTAAAGCGACAATATGCTTAGCCTTCTGTTATAGAATTCACCACAGTAACTGATACGTCTCCAAAGTATTTATAATTTTTTATTGTTCCATGCTATTATAGTATCAAGCTTGGATGTTTTATATACAATTATATATCATTTTTTCGGACTAACCTATTAACCCAGTGACAAGTGCTAGTTGCTGTTTTTTGCTTGTTTTTGGTTTTCCAGGAAATCAGTACCAAACAAAGTCCAAATGCCAAGAAACTTTTTGATGATTTATTTTGCACAAGAGAGACCCTAGAAGCTTTGGGAGGAGACCAGAAGGCAAACAAGTAGATGGCAAGGCACTACGGTGCGCCCTAGTACCTTGTGGGTCCCTCGGGGCTCCGTCTGACCTAATTCCATCTCTATAAATTCTCTAAAACTAGGAAACCAACAGAGAGCCACCCAAAATACTTTTTCCGCCACCGCAAGTTTCTGTTCTTCCACGATCTCATCTAGAGGCCTTTTCCGGTACTCTGTCAGAGGGGGAATCAATCACGGAGGGCTTCTACATCAACCTTTCTGCCCTTCCGATGATATGTGAATAGTTTACCACAGACCTACGGGTCCAGAGCTACTAGCTAGATGGCTTCTTCTCTCTCTTTGATCTTCAATACAATGTTCTCCTTGATGTTCTTGGAGATCTATTGGATGTAATCTTCTTTTGTGGTGTGTTTGTTGGGATCCGATGAATTGTGGGTTTATGATCAGATTATTCATGAGAAATATTTGAGTCTTTTCTGAATTCTTGTATGCATGATTGTTATATCTTTGTATTTCTCTTTGATCTATCTGTTTGGTTTGGCAAACTAGATTGATTTATCTTGCGATGGGAGAGGTGCTTTGTAATGGGTTCAATCTCGCGGTGATCTATATCCCAGTGACAGAAGGGGACAAGACACGTATTTGTATTGTTGCCATTAAGGGGAAAACCATGGGGATTATTCATATTATTGGATTTACTTTGTCTACATCATGTCATCTTGCTTAAGGCGTTACTCCGTTTCTTATAAACTTAATACTCTAGATGCATGCTTGAAAGTGCAACTAATCCTCGGGTGGTTATGGTAATTCATAACAACATATATCTCATTGAACTAATATCCTTTCAAGATAAATATTTCAGGATGTTCAATGGTTGGCATGGCATGAAATAGAGATGTGGACCCCTCAAAATGATAAGGACAAGGATTGGCAAAAGCTCAAGACTCTACATTTTTGTTTGAGTGATCCAAGATCACATTGAGTCCATAGGAAAGCCAATACTATTAAAAGGGGATGAGGTGTTGCTTAATGATCCACTTGCTCAAGTGCTTATTGATATTGCTCCAAAACCCTCAGCCACTTTCTCTATCCAAATATGTTCAAAACCCAAATCCTAACTCGGCACCACCGATATTCCCATCCAGAGCCACCGAGTTCATCTTGACAGAGCCACTGCCAAAACCCTAACAGTTCGGTCATACTGATATGGATCTCGATCTCACTGAGATGGCCTTGCCAACTCTCTGTTGCTTGTTGCAATTATTTCGGTCCCACCAAGATGTTGCAATGGGTCTCACTGAGATGGCTTGACTGATTCTCTGTTGCCTTATTGCTTCACTTCGGTCCCACTGAGATGATGCAATTGGTGCCACCGAGATGAGGTTTGCCCTAAGCCCTAGCACATCGATCCCATCGAGTTGTTCCCGTCGGTCCCACCGAGATTCCTAACATTCATATTTTTGTATAGATCGGTGCCACCGAGTTTTCTGATCGGTGCCACCGAGATGGGTTAAAAGTGTGTAACGGTTGGATTTTGTGTGGATGTTATATGTACCCCTCAACCCCTCTCCTCATAAGAGAGAGCCATCAGAACGTGCCTACACTTCCACCATACATTTTTTGAGAGAGAACCACCTACTAATTTGTTGAGATCAAGAGATTCCATTCCTACCATTTGAACCTTGATTTCTAGCCTTCCCGAAGTTGCTTTCCACTCAAATCCTTCTTCCACCGTAGCCAAATGTGTGTGAGATAGTTGAGTGTTGAGGAGACTATCATTTGAAGCACAAGAGCAAGGAGTTCATCATCAACACACCGTCTATTACCTTTTGGAGAGTGGTGTCTCCTAGATTGGTTAGGTGTCGCTTGGGAGCCTCTGACATGATGTGGAGTTGAACCATTAAGTTTGTAAGGGCAAGGAGATCGCCTACTTCGTGAAGATCTACCCAAGTGAGGCGGGTCCTTCATGGGCGATGGCCATGGTGGATAGACAAAGTTGCTTCTTAGTGGACCCTCCGTGTTTGGAGCCCTCGTGGACTCGCGCAACCGTTACCCTTCGTGGGTTGAAGTCTCCATGAACGTGGATGTATGATACCACCACCTATCGGAACCACGCCAAAAATCTTCGTGTCTGCATTGCGTTTGCCTTCTCCAAACCCTTCCCTTTACCTTCATATGCAATGCTTTACATTCCGCTTCTATATTCTTAGAATTGCATCTGTAGATTGATTGCTTGACTTGTCATAATTGCTAAAATCTGCTAACAACTAAAATTGGGAAAAGGAAATATTTTTATTTGGTCAAGTAGTCTAATCACCCCCTCTAGACATACTTCCGATACTACAAGTGGTATCAGAGCTTTGGTCTCCATTAGCCTTGATTTCCATAGCTTTGGTGACCATAGCCTTGGTTTCACAACCTAGGAGAGTATGGTGTGTAGCGCGGGTAACTATGACCGTAGAGGTCCTTATTTGATGGTACTAATTTTGCTAGTTGGAAGCATAAGATGAAAATGCATATTCTTAGTCATAACCCCACCGTTTGGGCTATTGTTCGTATTGGTTTGCAATGTGAATTCTTTAAAGATGGTAGAGAACCGGATCGTGAAGCGACCGCAGAAGAATTGAAGATGTTGCAATACAATGCTCAAGCTTGTGATATTCTCTTCAATGGATTGTGCTCCGAAGAATTTAACAAAATCAGCCGCCTTGAGAATGCAAAGAAAATTTGGGATATTTTGGTTGATATGCATGAAGGTACTGAGTCCGTCAAGGAATCCAAGTTGGATGTGCTTCAAAGTCAACTTGACAAGTTCAAGATGAAGGATGGTGAAGGAGTTGCTGAAATGTACTATAGGCTTGCTCTCATCACAAATGAGATTGCCGGCTTAGGAAGTGAAGAGATGACCGACAAATTCATCATCAAGAAGATCCTTAGAGCCTTGGATGGAAAATATGATACCGTGTGCACATTGATCCAAATGATGCCTAACTACAAAGATCTTAAGCCCATGGAAGTCACTGGTAGAATTGTTGCTCATGAGATGTCACTCAAGGATAAGGAAGATCTCCACAACAAGTCAAGTGGTGCATACAAAGCTTCAAGTGATGCTCCTACAACTTCAAGTGACAAGCTAGTCTCCAATGAAGAATTGAGCTTAATGGTGAAGAACTTCAACAAATTCTACAATAGTAGAAGAAAAGAGAGAAGCTCCAAGTCAAGGTCCTACAATGACAAAAGATCTTCCAGTTATGATCGTAATTGCTACAATGTGGAAGACCTAGATACTATTCCAATGAGTGTACGGCTCCCTACAAGAAAAGAGAAGACTCACCAAAAAGGAGGAGTAGAAGAGATGAATCACCTCCAAGAGAGAGAAGGAGTAGAGATGATCGTTATGAATGAAGACCTTCTCGAAGAAGCAAAGATTCGGAAAGGAAGGACAAGTCATCAAAGAGCTACACAAGATGAAGACATCAAGCTCATGTTGGTGAATGGGTTTCCGGTTTCGACTCCGACAACTACTCCAAGAGAAGCTATCACTCCGACTTCGAATATACTCAAGATGAAGGTGTTGCCGGACTTGCTCTAGTGTCATCCAACTCCCATGACTTATTTGATTCACCAAATGAAGGAATTGGAAGATGCCTCATGGCTAAAGGCCCCAAGGTATCACAACCCGAGTATCTCAATTTTAATAGTGATGAAGATGATTTGCTAGGTGATGATGATTTACTTGTTGATAAAACTAGTGATGTGAGCTATAATGAACTTGGTAGTAATCATGATAATCAAGATGAAATGAATGACAATGCTAAGAAGGAGATTGAAAGTATAACTAAAGAACTAAACAATCTTAAGTTAGCGCATGAAAAAACTTAAGAGGATCATAGAAAGCGCCTAAGAACTCATGAGAAGCTACGCTTCGAGAAGCTAAATTTAGAGAAAGAGCATGAGTTTCTAAAAGCTATCAATGATGATCTTCGAAAGAAGAGTTCTTATTACATTGCCAAACGTCCCCTCTTGTCTACTTACATGCCACAAGTAAAATCTAGCACCAAGAGCAAGAAAGATTCTTCTTCTAGTAGTAACAATAACCATGCTAAATCAAATATTGTGGCTTCTAGTAATTCTCTTGATTCCATTAATGATTCTCTTAGCCAAGTTACACTTGAGTAAGGAAATAGCTTATTGAAGGGAATTATAGAGAAAGGTGTTTACAAGAGTCTTGCCGGGAGTAAGCAATTTGAGGAAATTGTACGCAAGCAAGGAAGACATCGGAAGAATCAGGGTGTTGATTTTGAACGAATGTTCAATGCCAATGGAGTTGAATGTGTAGAAGATCATTACCCCAAGACAAAGTTTGTTCCTCAACAAGAGAAGTATGACCCCACATCTTTTGAGGGAAACACAAGCTCAAGATGATCTTCCACCAAAAGACCACAAGCTAAAGGGAAAGGACAAGCTTCAAGAGGAGATTGACTCATTTGAAGAAGCTCCTAAGGCCATGGTCAAGTGGGTTCCCAAGACTACGTCAAGCTCTACTTCATCAAGTTCAACTACAACTCCAAGGATTCCCATCAAGTTTATGTGGGTCCCAAAGAAGAAGAACTAGAGTGTTCTTGAGGGTGACTCCGCCAACATACTTCACTCATATTCATTTTGGCAAGAACTTGTGCAATCAGCTTTCATATCTTGCACTAGTTCATGGAGTCACAAACCCTCTTGTTGGTAAGACAAGGGACAAGGTAACCTAATGCTTTCATGGACATCATCATATGTATAATTCACTCTATGTCTATGGATATTCTTGTATGTTCCTTGTTGGACTAACCCATGTAGGTATTTAAAGTACAAAACTCCAAAGGATTGCTCCGAATGATCTACATCAACATTGAGCATCCACATATTCACTATCTACATGAAGTCATCATCAACAAAACCCAATATTAGTTCATCCCTCTTTGGGGGGATATCACATCTAGGGGGAGCTTTGCTCTAAAAATTGAGCTAAAGCAACTCTAATGGTGTGAACACATTAATGCTTTATGTAGAAGTGGCAACCCCACTTGTGCTTAAACGATGAGTATGACCTATGATCAAATGTTTTCATTTGACTCCTAAGTCAATATACTCATATATAGATGACCTAGTCATCGCCAATTGCTTGATAGATGCTAGAATTGATTGTCCATGCTTTGACACATATTTCATTTACTATCTTATTGTGTGAGCATGTTGGTTTGCATATTTTCTCCATTCGAGGACATCCATTTGTTGTTTTGATTGTGTTGGTTTTTGTTGACCAAGTGGATGTACAAGAATGCCTAAGAACCTTCTTTGGATATCTATCCTCTTCTTGTCTCAAATTCTTTTCATGCTATATCATGAAAATTGAACAAGTCTTTTTCGGACCCTCCGGGTGAGGAGCACGCGGAGCCACCTATCCGACAAGGGCTGACCTCCAAAACCATCTTCATGCATTTTGGTCAGACCAACTCACTCAAACTCGGTCGAACCGAAGTAATTTAGATTGATCTAGGTTTTCAACTCGGTGCTACTGATTAGACCAACTCGGCGCTACTGATTTGCTGTAACTGCACGCAGTTGCATATCTCGGTGCCACCAATTTGTTCCACTCGGTGTCACCGACAACATACGGGTATATATATCCAGTGGACTGTATGGTTGAAAATTCCTTCAAACATCACAAACCCGCACCCCGTTGCTGCCGCCTCCCTGGTCTCCGGATCGTCGTAGTCGTCTCCAGCGCGCCTTCACCGCAGGACTCCATCGTTGTCAAAGGCAATCTGCCCCACCGTTGCCGCCGTAGAGGATCTCCACCGAGTTAGGGTGAGATTCGATCTCCTCGTGCTTCTTGTTCTCCAATTCAATGCCCAAGGATTTTGCCATGTATCTTTCCATGAATGAGATTACTCTATCCACCAGATTAGTTCCTTAGAATAGATTCGAGCAAAATTTTAGGTTTAGGTTTCCGCCGAACACATCTCGGACCGACCGAATAGGGATTTTTGGTCCCACCGATTTGGCCCTAGCCATTGCACAAGTACATCTCGGTTCCACCGAAAATACTAATCGGTGAGACCGAAAGTAAAGTTTTAGTGAAACCCTAGCTACTCGGAGACACCGAAACTCATCTCGGTCAAACTGAAATGAAGTGTTTTGGTTCTGTAAGTGCTTTGGTATCACCGAAATGACCAACTCGGTAGCTCCGAAATGTATTCTTTGGAAACCTAGAACTAAGATTTGAACTCCATTTTTTTGAAAAATCTACTTTTTGTGATAACTCATCTACTTTGCCCAAAGATATCTATTCGCAGGGTCTGTTTGTAAGATGTCAAGTGCAACTGATAGCCAGAATGAGTCAGAGCATAATGTTGATCTCAGTGAGGGATCCAGTCTAAATGAGAGCTACTATGAGGGCACTAGGAGCTCTCCAGATCTGCCAAAGGCTGCCACAAGAACAAAGAAGAAGAGAACCTCAGATGATGAGGATGAAGACTTTGTAGCTAGCGAGGCCACATCACAGAAAAAGGACATGACTGCTATAAGGAGAGCCCCTATGTCAAAGGCACGCAAATCCTCAGCTCCAAAGGAAACAATGACATTCACACTTAGGAGCCAAGTGATGCAGAGGCTGATGCCAGCAAGAAGAAAAAGAGAGTGAGAAAGACAATGGCTCGAGTAATAGGCCGACCCTCCATGATGATTGATGAGGAGGAGGAAGAAGAGGAACTAGAAGCTGAAGCATCTCCAGCAAAGACTCAGAAACAAATGTCAGATGCTATGAAGTCAGCTCCTCCCTCCAAGACCAAAGTTGCTACTCCAAAGAGGTCAACCAGAAATATCTCTGCTGCTAAGAAGAATAAGGCCCTAGTGCCTAAAGTTGATATGGATGATGAGCCACTAGTGCTCAGGAAGCTTAAGCCCAGGATCCAGATCATGACAATGCTCACCCGGTAGCTGAAAACATGATGCTCAGTAAAGACAAAGGTCTGCAAGAGTGGAGGAAGATTGATCCTTATTCTGTTAGGAGGAGGACTGCTTGTGACTATCGCTCTCACACCAGAGAGCAGCAAGATTTCTATGAGACCGTACTGCTGGACAAGAAGCCCATAGTCAGTGACATGCAGTGGGTGGACTGGAAATACATTGATGCAAATGAAGATTATTTCCCCCATGTTCATGAGAGTTTCAGACTTGCAGGAGTGGATGCCTTTGTTGGTCAGAAGCTCACCAAGTGGAATGACGAGATGGTCATGCAATTTTACTCCACATCTCATTTCTATCCAGATGGGAAGATTGCATGGATGACTGAGGGTTCCAAGTACCAGTCAACTATCTCTGAGTGGGCTGAACTCCTTGGTGCCCCTGAGGAAGAAGAAAATGACATTGATGTGTACGGGAAGCCCAGGATGGACCACAATTCCATGGCTAATATGTACAAGGAAATCCCTCCCAAGGATGTTGAGAGTCATAAGCTTGGCTCTGTAAACCACTTGCTAGCTGGTTTGGCCACCAAAAACACTATCTTGAGGCATTTTTCCCAAGTCCGGAGATGACAAATGATCTGTGGCCACTCCATCAACTTGCTGCACCTCCTTTGATACACCTCAGATGATGAGGACATCAATACCATTGTTACACCCACAGCCCCTGCTTCTATACATACTGGACCAATTACTAGAGCTCGCGCACGCCAATTAAATTATCAGGTACTTTCGTTTCTTGGTAATGATTCTAAAGTTCATGAGAATATGATGCTGCCTAAATTGGATACATTTGTTTTGCTTACAAATGAAGGGCCTAGCTTGGACAAGAAAGAGGAACCTTGGAGCAAGTTCAAGCATGGAGATGATGGCATGCGCAAGGGGAACAAGAACGGAGTTACAAGTGATGATTTCAGGACTTTGAAGCCACCATAAGGAGTGCAGGAAGCCTTGGACGAAATATACAAGATGCCACTTCATAAATTTCGTCCAGAGGCTATTATAGGTGCTGCGTCACCTTATTATTGGGCCAGGCCCATGTAATTTCGAAATACTTGAGTATAGGCTATTGTTAGAGTCCGTATGTGTGGGGAAACAAGAGATAGGGTTGGTTTCGGACCCCTCCTTCAAGGGCCACGAAATCCCCCCCTCTTCCTCCATATATACAGCCCTTAGGGCACCGTTTAGACTTTGGGTTTTGTTTAGATTAAAAGTTCGCCATAGCTGCAACTTCGCGTACTTCGTTTGTGTTCAACGACCAGACCAAGACGTCACAGAACCCCACCTTGATCAATAAAGCTTTCATCTTATATTCGCAATATCCAGATTGCAAATCTTAGTTTCTTGCTTGTTCTTCGTTTGCTTGCAGGAGATAGACCCTCGTGGTCAGGTTGATTGTGCTCCGGCGTGGTCAATAACCTCTAGGAGTTGGTTTAGCGATTGCTAAGGCGCGACGTCCTCGCACGTTCATAGTCGGATCGTCAAAGTCTACTCCACCAAAAACGATAGCTATCATCTCATCGAAAGATCGGGACACCCTCGCCTCTATCATAAACCATGAGGATTGAGTCGTGGCTTAGCTTTTTGACATGTAGTGCAGCGAGCAACAAAACGCTCAACATCCCGACTCATCTTTGGCCAAAAGAAATGTGTAGCAAGTATATCCTCCGTCTTCTTCACGCCAAAGTGTCCCATTAATCCTCCTCCATGCGCCTCCTGCAACAACAAAAGACGAACGGAGCTAGCTGGAATGCATAGCTTGTTAGCACGAAACACAAATCCATCGTTAACGACGAACTTGTTCCATGTTCTCCCTTCCTTACAATTCTGCAATACATCTTTAAATTCAGCATCATGCACATATTGATCTTTGATGGTCTCCAAACCAAATATTTTAAAGTCAAGTTGTGAAAGCATAGTATAACGACGAGACAATGCATCAGCAATAACATTTTCTTTACCCTTCTTGTGTTTAATGACATAAGGGAAAGTCTCAATAAATTCAACCCATTTAGCATGTCTACGGTTCAGTTTTGCTTGACTTTTAATGTGTTTCAAAGATTCATGATCAGAATGTATAACAAATTCTTTGGGCCATAAATAATGTTGCCATGTTTCTAAGGTCCGAACAAGAGCATATAATTCTTTATCATAAGTAGAATAGTTCAGACTAGGCCCACTCAATTTTTCAGAAAAGTATGCAAAGTAAATACTGGACTCGGACTAGGACTGGTGGCAGAGATGAATCTGGTGGAACTCGGACTGGTGATGGTATATGACGGTAGTATATGTGGGCTCGGATTGGTGGTGGTATATGGACTCGGATCGGTGGTGGTATATGGACTCGGATCGGTGGTGGTATATGGACTCAGAGAAATAGCAGATAAGCTGTGGTGGTATATGGTAGGGGCGATGATGATGGTGCGGCGGCGGCGTGACAACTTGTGAACAGAACTCGAAACTCTAAAGAACTAGACGCTAAGACCAGCAACTTGACACGACGATGCAACCGCAAATTCAACAAAGCAAAAACCCTAAAAAGATTATGCAAAGGCTCAGATTGGTTCGGATATGATGAACTAACCCTAAATTTTTTTTTTGGCTTTTTCCTGGACTGTAGGTATGAAGAACAGACTCGATCTAAACTACGAAAACTGTAAATCTCACCGAGCAACCTGGGAATCTGATACCACTTGATAGAGGCGAGGGTGTCCCGATCTTTCGATGAGATGATAGCTATCGTTTTTGGTGGAGTAGACTTTGACGATCCGACTACGAACGTGCGAGGACGTCGCGCCTTAGCAATCGCTAAACCAACTCCTAGAGGTTATTGACCACGCCGGAGCACAATCAACCTGACCACGAGGGTCTATCTCCTGCAAGCAAGCGAAGAACAAGCAAGAAACTAAGATTTGCAATCTGGATATTGCGAATATAAGATGAAAGCTTTATTGATCAAGGTGGGGTTCTGTGACGTCTTGGTCTGGTCATTGAACACAAACGAAGTACGCGAAGTTGCAGCTATGGCGAACTTTTAATCTAAACAAAACCCAAAGTCTAAACGGTGCCCTAAGGGCTGTATATATGGAGGAAGAGGGGGGGATTTCGTGGCCCTTGAAGGAGGGGTCCGAAACCAACCCTATCTCTTGTTTCCCCACACATACGGACTCTAAAAATAGCCTATACTCAAGTATTTCGAAATTACATGGGCCTGGCCCAATAATAAGGTGACGCAGCACCTATAATAGCCTCTGGACGAAATTTATGAAGTGGCATCTTGTATATTTCGTCCAAGGCTTCCTGCACTCCTTATGGTGGCTTCAAAGTCCTGAAATCATCACTTGTAACTCCGTTCTTGTTCCCCTTGTGATGAGGACATGAATACCTTGGATACGACCAAAAATATTGCATACATGTATATTTGTGAGGTGATTTCTAATGCAAACTATGCAATAATTTATTTGTGTCATCCAGGACAAAAATACTTCACAAACTTTTGTGCCATGTCTAATTGCAGGTGTATGGGACATTTGTACAATTCACATATGAAGATAAGGGAAAACGAGAAGTTTAGGTGCTGTTCAAAAAGTCCTCTCACGTCACTTTTGGGCCAAGAGAAGATAGAGTCCAAGTCTCACGTTCTGGATTCAGATTCGGACTGCACAGACATACCTGACTCAAAACGCCAAGAACTTTTTCATACGGACTCCGAATTGGGTGATTCTTTTTTTGTTGGAAAGTAGATTTCGTGCTCTTTCCAACCCAGTTGGATTCACCTTAAAATTCATCCGGAGCTATGAGTTATCGACGAAACAATCTGACGCTGTAGCAGAATCCGAGTCAAACTACAAGTCCAAAGGTGTTGCATCACCTCCACTTGGGCCCATGAGCCTTGTACGACCTAGGGTTAGTTTTAGGCTGCCTTGGGACGTCCTCCCACCTCCTTGGCCGCCACCCCTTACTCCTATATAAGTAGATCCATCTAGTAGCTTTTTCCTTGGGTTTTGTTTAGATTAAAAGTTCGCCATAGCTGCAACTTCGCGTACTTCGTTTGTGTTCAATGACCAGACCAAGACGTCACAGAACCCCACCTTGATCAATAAAGCTTTCATCTTATATTCGCAATATCCAGATTGCAAATCTTAGTTTCTTGCTTGTTCTTCGTTTGCTTGCAGGAGATAGACCCTCGTGGTCAGGTTGATTGTGCTCCGGCGTGGTCAATAACCTCTCGGAGTTGGTTTAGCGATTGCTAAGGCGCGACGTCCTCGCACGTTCGTAGTCGGATCGTCGAAGTCTACTCCACCAAAAACGATAGCTATCATCTCATCGAAAGATCGGGACACCCTCGCCTCTATCAAGTGGTATTAGATTCCCAGGTTGCTCGGTGAGATTTACAGTTTTTCGTAGTTTAGATCGAGTCTGTTCTTCATACCTACAGTCCAGGAAAAAGCCAAAAAAAAAATTTAGGGTTAGTTCATCATATCCGAACCAATCTGAGCCTTTGCATAATCTTTTTAGGGTTTTTGCTTTGTTGAATTTGCGGTTGCATCGTCGTGTCAAGTTGCTGGTCTTAGCGTCTAGTTCTTTAGAGTTTCGAGTTCTGTTCACAAGTTGTCACGCCGCCGCCGCACCATCATCATCGCCCCTACCATATACCACCACAGCTTATCTGCTATTTCTCTAAGTCCATATACCACCACCGATCCGAGTCCATATACCACCACCAATCCGAGTCCACATATACTACCGTCATATACCATCACCAGTCCGAGTTCCACCATATTCATCTCTGCCACCAGTCCTAGTCCGAGTCCAGTATTTATTCCTTTATTTTAGAGTTCCAGATCACGCGATACTGCGAGTCGTGAACAAGTCGGATTCCCCAATTTTCGTGCTACCCGTAGAAGAAAAATAGTTCCAGTTTCAAAAAAAAAAACTAAGTCTGGAAAATTCTGGCTAGGCAGTTTTTAGACCATTTGTAGACTTTTTCGAAAAAAAATTGTTGCGGAGCAAAAAAAAAAGTGCAAAAAAAAAAAAGATGATGAGGACATCAATACCATTGTTACACCCACAGCCCCTGCTTCTATACATACTGGACCAATTACTAGAGCTCGCGCACGCCAATTAAAATATCAGGTACTTTCGTTTCTTGGTAATGATTCTAAAGTTCATGAGAATATGATGCTGCCTAAATTGGATACATTTGTTTTGCTTACAAATGAAGGGCCTAGCTTGGACAAGAAAGAGGAACCTTGGAGCAAGTTCAAGCATGGACATGATGGCATGCACAAGGGGAACAAGAACGGAGTTACAAGTGATGATTACAGGACTTTGAAGCCACCATAATGAGTGCAGGAAGCCTTGGACGAAATATACAAGATGTCACTTCATAAATTTCGTCCAGAGGCTATTATAGGTGCTGCGTCACCTTATTATTGGGCCAGGCCCATGTAATTTCGAAATACTTGAGTATAGGCTGTTTTTAGAGTCCGTATGTGTGGGGAAACAAGAGATAGGGTTGGTTTCGGACCCCTCCTTCAAGGGCCACGAAATCCCCTCCTCTTCCTCCATATATACAGCCCTTAGGGCACCGTTTAGACTTTGGGTTTTGTTTAGATTGAAAGTTCGCCATAGCTGCAACTTCGCGTACTTCGTTTGTGTTCAACGACCAAACCAAGACGTCACAGAACCCCACCTTGATCAATAAAGCTTTCATCTTATATTCGCAATATCCAGATTGCAAATCTTAGTTTCTTGCTTGTTCTTCGTTTGCTTGCAGGAGATAGACCCTCGTGGTCAGGTTGATTGTGCTCCGGCGTGGTCAATAACCTCTAGGAGTTGGTTTAGCGATTGCTAAGGCGCGACGTCCTCGCACGTTCGTAGTCGGATCGTCAAAGTCTACTCCACCAAAAACGATAGCTATCATCTCATCGAAAGATCGGGACACCCTCGCCTCTATCAAGTGGTATCAGATTCCCAGGTTGCTCGGTGAGATTTACAGTTTTTCGTAGTTTAGATCGAGTCTGTTCTTCATACCTACAGTCCAGGAAAAAGCCAAAAAAAAAATTTAGGGTTAGTTCATCATATCCGAACCAATCTGAGCCTTTGCATAATCTTTTTAGGGTTTTTGCTTTGTTGAATTTGCGGTTGCATCGTCGTGTCAAGTTGCTGGTCTTAGCGTCTAGTTCTTTAGAGTTTCGAGTTCTGTTCACAAGTTGTCACACCGCTGCCGCACCATCATCATCGCCCCTACCATATACCACCACAGCTTATCTGCTATTTCTCTGAGTCCATATACCACCACCGATCCGAGTCCATATACCACCACCGATCCGAGTCCATATACCACCACCAATCCGAGCCCACATATACTACCGTCATATACCATCACCAGTCCGAGTTCCACCAGATTCATCTCTGCCACCAGTCCTAGTCCGAGTCCAGTATTTATTCCTTTATTTTAGAGTTCCAGATCACGCGATACTACGAGTCGTGAACAAGTCGGATTCGCCAATTTTCGTGCTACCCGCAGAAGAAAAATAGTTCCAGTTTCAAAAAAAAAAACTAAGTCTGGAAAATTCTGGCTAGGCAGTTTTTAGACCATTTGTAGACTTTTTCAAAAAAAAATTGTTGCGGAGCAAAAAAAAAAAAGAGGAAAAAAAAGTGCAAAAAAAAAGAAAAAAATTTCAGAGTGTGCTCCTCCCTTGTTTACGTGCAGCGCCGTGATTTTTGTTAGTGTTCTAGGCTCGCGTCTCTAGCACGGTCTAGCCTAGGACCAGCACAGTACCGTCGTTGAGAGTTTATTCAACATTGCATCTCTGAATTGATTATTGCTGACCCTTTTTGCTACCATATCATAAGCCTTCCCAGCTCCACATACATCTACATCGTGTGTTTGACACCACCTGGCAATCGCTCTGTCCAAGCTCTGAGAGTTTTGACTACAAAGGTTGCCGATCACCACCTGCTGCTGGGTAAGAACTGGTAAGAATTTGAGATTTGCTTGACGGATTTGTGACACCACACCACACCACACCACCACCACTTTCTAGTAGTCTGTAGGATCATATTGTTGTGTGTTTCTATTGCTGCTAACCATGGCAGGATCACAAGCCGACGAGATTGACTGGGAGAACATGACGAACAAGGAGTTGCATGATAAATTTCAGCAAATGATGAGTGGCCAGGTGGGAGATGTGCTAAACAGATTTGAAGAGGCCATGGAGAAGATAGATGGCATGGAGAAGTCGTTCGAGACAAAGCTGGATAACAAGTTTAATGAATTGCTCACGCGTCTTCCCCAACCACCACCGGCTGCACCTGTCGGACCTCTGCAACGACAACAACAACGCCCCCTTCCAAATCAGTTCGGACGAGCGAAGCGTGTTCCTCTTGAGGATGGCCAAACTTCTGGTGCTGCTGTACCTACTGTTGATGCTTCTTTGGCTCCTGCTCCTGCTGCTGCTGGTGCCGAGGAGGAGGATGATTACGCGGGCGATTATGAGGATGAGTTTGATCAAAATCATAACTACGTGCAACCACCAGCACCAGGTCGTCCACATGCAAATAATCGCAATGGTAGGCCTGCACCACCACTTCAGGTACGAGATCATGACCATCTTCCTAAATTAAAATTGAATATTCCACCATTCGAGGGTAGATATGTTCCTGATATATATCTTACTTGGGAGTTAGAAACTGAACAACGTTTTACATGTTCACAATATCCCGAGGAACGACGTGTTGCTGCTGCTGTTTGTGCTTTCACTAGTTTTGCATGTGTATGGTGGTCTGAACATTGTAGATTATATCCTATTCCAGCTACGTGGGCTGCTTTGAAAACTGCTATGCGTACTCGTTGGGTTCCACCATATTATCAACATGAATTACTTAAAAAATTGCAGCGCTTAAGACAAGGAAAAAATTCTGTAGAAGAATATTATCAGGAATTACAAACTGGCATGATTAGATGTGGTATTGTTGAGGAGAATGAAGCTATGCTTGCACGTTTCATGGGTGGATTAAATAGAGAGATTCAGACCATTCTAGAGTATAAGGAGTATAATAATATCACTCGTTTATTCCATCTTGCTTGTAAAGCTGAACGTGAAGTGCAGGATCGACAGGCATTGGCGCGAACTAATTTTTCTGCAGGTCGATCTTCATCATGGACACCGCGTGCCTCCTCTACTCCCACACGTCCTACTGCGGCACCACTGACTTCAGCCGCCAATTCCAATCGAGATACAAGAAAACAGGCACCACCACCACCATCTGCCAAGAGTACACCTTCTGGGCCTGCCCAGAGCTCTTCTTCATCTATGGCATCAACAGGGCACACACATGATATTATTTGTCGTCGTTGTAAGGGAAGAGGTCATTATGCGAGAGAATGCCAATCTCCGCGTGTTATGATTGCTACTGAGGATGGTGGGTATGAGTCCGCTAGTGACTATGATGAGGAGACTTTGGCTCTTTTACAAGTGAAGAACACGGTGGAGATGATTCTGATCATGAGACGCAATACATGGCTCCTGAAGACGCTGACAGGTATGAATGTTTAGTTGCTCAACGTGTTTTGAGTGTGCAGGTCACACAAGCTGAGCAAAATCAGAGGCATAATTTGTTCCATACAAAGGGAGTTGTGAAGGAACGTTCTGTTCGCGTCATCATAGATGGAGGGAGCTGCAACAACTTGGCTAGCATGGAGATGGTGGAGAAGCTATCTCTCACCACAAGACCACATCCACATCCTTACTATATCCAATGGTTCAACAACAGCGGCAAGGTTAAGGTAACACGTACTGTTCGTGTGCATTTTAGTATCTCTACATATGCTGATTATGTTGATTGTGATGTGGTACCCATGCAAGCATGTTCATTATTACTTGGTAGACCATGGCAATTTGATAAAAATTCTGTACACCATGGTAGAAACAATCAGTATACTCTTGTTCATAAGGATAAACATATTACTTTGCTTCCTATGACTCCTGATTCTATTTTGAAAGATGATATTAATAGAGCTAGTAAAGCAAAGCAGGAGAAAAATAAGAGTGAAAATCAGATTGTGGCAAAAGAATTTGAGCAACAAATGAAGCCTAATAATAAACCATCTAGTGTTGCTTCTGAAATTAAATTGAAAAGTGCATGCTTACTTGCAACCAAATCTGATATTGATGAGCTAGATTTCAGCAATTCTGTTTGCTATGCTTTTGTGTGCAAAGAGGCGTTATTTTCATTCGAGGACGTGCCTTCCTCTTTGCCTCCTGCGGTCACTAACATTTTGCAGGAGTTCGCTGACGTCTTTCCACAAGACGTGCCACCGGGATTACCACCTATTCGCGGGATTGAGCATCAGATTGACTTAATTCCCGGTGCTTCGTTGCCAAACCGTGCGCCATACCGTACCAATCCAGAGGAGACGAAGGAGATTATGCGTCAAGTACAGGAGCTGCTTGACAAAGGTTATATACGCGAATCTCTTAGTCCTTGTGCTGTTCCTATTATACTAGTGCCAAAAAAGGATGGTACGTCGCGTATGTGTGTTGATTGTAGAGGCATTAATAATATTACTATTCCTTATCGTCATCCTATTCCTAGGCTAGATGATATGCTTGATGAATTGAGTGGCTCTACAATATTCTCCAAAGTTGATTTGCGTAGTGGATACCATCAAATTCGTATGAAATTGGGAGATGAATGGAAAACAGCATTTAAAACTAAGTTCGGTTTATATGAGTGGTTAGTCATGCCTTTTGGGTTAACTAATGCACCTAGTACTTTCATGAGATTAATGAACGAAGTTTTACGTGCTTTCATTGGACGATTTGTGGTAGTTTACTTTGATGATATATTGATTTATAGCAGATCTTTGGAGGAACATTTGGAACATTTACGTGCTGTTTTTATTGCACTACGTGATGCACGTTTGTTTGGTAACCTTGGGAAGTGCACCTTTTGCACCGACCGAGTATCTTTTCTTGGCTATGTTGTTACTCCACAGGGAATTGAAGTTGATAAAGCCAAGATTGAAGCTATTGAGAGTTGGCCACAGCCCAAAACGGTCACTCAAGTGAGGAGTTTTCTTGGACTCGCTGGTTTCTATAGGCGTTTTGTGAGAGATTTCAGCACCATTGCTGCACCTCTCAATGAGCTTACAAAGAAGGATGTGCCTTTTGTTTGGGGTACCTCACAGGAAGAAGCCTTCACGGTATTGAAAGATAAGTTGACACATGCTCCTTTACTCCAACTTCCTGATTTTAATAAGACTTTTGAGCTTGAATGTGATGCTAGTGGAATTGGATTAGGAGGTGTTTTATTACAAGATGGCAAACCTGTTGCATACTTTTCTGAAAAATTGAGTGGGCCTAGTCTGAACTATTCTACTTATGATAAAGAATTATATGCTCTTGTTCGGACCTTAGAAACAATGCAACATTATTTATGGCCCAAAGAATTTGTTATACATTCTGATCATGAATCTTTGAAACACATTAAAAGTCAAGCAAAACTGAACCGTAGACATGCTAAATGGGTTGAATTCATTGAGACTTTCCCTTATGTCATTAAACACAAGAAGGGTAAAGAAAATGTTATTGCTGATGCATTGTCTCGTCGTTATACTATGCTTTCACAACTTGACTTTAAAATATTTGGTTTGGAGACCATCAAAGATCAATATGTGCATGATGCTGAATTTAAAGATGTATTGCAGAATTGTAAAGAAGGGAGAACATGGAACAAGTTCGTCGTTAACGATGGATTTGTGTTTCGTGCTAACAAGCTATGCATTCCAGCTAGCTCCGTTCGTCTTTTGTTGTTGCAGGAGGCGCATGGAGGAGGATTAATGGGACACTTTGGCGTAAAGAAGACGAAGGATGTACTTGCTACACATTTCTTTTGGCCAAAGATGAGACGGGATGTTGAGCGCTTTGTTGCTCGCTGCACTACATGTCAAAAAGCTAAGTCACGACTCAATCCTCATGGTTTATATATGCCTTTGCCTGTACCTAGTGTTCCATGGGAGGATATATCTATGGACTTTGTTTTGGGTTTACCTCGAACAAAGAAGGGAGGGATAGCATATTTGTTGTCGTGGATAGGTTCTCGAAAATGGCACACTTTATACCATGTCATAAAAGCGATGATGCTGCTAATGTTGCTGATTTGTTCTTTCGTGAAATTATTCGCTTGCATGGTGTGCCAAATACTATTGTTTCAGATCGTGATACCAAATTTCTTAGCCACTTTTGGAGATGTTTATGGGCTAAGTTGGGGACTAAACTCCTTTTTAGTACTACTTGTCACCCCCAAACTGATGGACAAACTGAAGTAGTCAATAGAACTTTGTCTACTATGCTTAGGGCTGTTTTGAAGAATAACAAGAAAATGTGGGAAGAATGCTTGCCTCATATTGAATTTGCTTATAATCGTTCGTTGCATTCTACTACTAAGATGTGCCCTTTTGAAATTGTATATGGTTTCCTACCTCGTGCACCTATTGATTTGTTGCCTCTTCCATCTTCGGAGAAGGTTAATTTTGATGCTAAACAACGTGCTGAATTGATCGTAAAAATGCATGAGTTAACTAAGGAGAACATTGAGCGTATGAATGCTAAATATAAACTTGCTGGAGATAAGGGTAGAAAACATGTTGTGTTTGCACCTGGAGATCTTGTTTGGTTACATTTGCGTAAGGATAGATTTCCTGATTTGCGCAAACCAAAGCTAATGCCACGTGCTGATGGTCCTTTTAAGGTGTTAGAGAAAATAAATGATAATGCATATAAACTTGAGCTGCCTGCAGATTTTGGGGTTAGTCCCACTTTTAACATTGCAGATTTGAAGCCGTATTTGGGTGAGGAAGATGAGCTTCCGTCGAGGACGACTTCATTTCAAGAAGGGGAGGATGATGAGGACATCAATACCATTGTTACACCCACAGCCCCTGCTGCTATACATACTGGACCAATTACTAGAGATCGCGCACGCCAATTAAATTATCAGGTACTTTCGTTTCTTGGTAATGATTCTAAAGTTCATGAGAATATGATGCTGCCTAAATTGGATACATTTGTTTTGCTTACAAATGAAGGGCCTAGCTTGGACAAGAAAGAGGAACCTTGGAGCAAGTTCAAGCATGGAGATGATGGTATGCGCAAGGGGAACAAGAACGGAGTTACAAGTGATGATTTCAGGACTTTGAAGCCACCATAAGGAGTGCAGGAAGCCTTGGACGAAATATACAAGATGCCACTTCATAAATTTCGTCCAGAGGCTATTATAGGTGCTGCGTCACCTTATTATTGGGCCAGGCCCATGTAATTTCGAAATACTTGAGTATAGGCTATTTTTAGAGTCCGTATGTGTGGGGAAACAAGAGATAGGGTTGGTTTCGGACCCCTCCTTCAAGGGCCACGAAATCCCCCCCTCTTCCTCCATATATACAGCCCTTAGGGCACCGTTTAGACTTTGGGTTTTGTTTAGATTAAAAGTTTGCCATAGCTGCAACTTCGCGTACTTCGTTTGTGTTCAACGACTAGACCAAGACGTCACAGAACCCCACCTTGATCAATAAAGCTTTCATCTTATATTCGCAATATCCAGATTGCAAATCTTAGTTTCTTGCTTGTTCTTCGTTTGCTTGCAGGAGATAGACCCTCGTGGTCAGGTTGATTGTGCTCCGGCGTGGTCAATAACCTCTAGGAGTTGGTTTAGCGATTGCTAAGGCGCGACGTCCTCGCACGTTCGTAGTCGGATCGTCAAAGTCTACTCCACCAAAAACGATAGCTATCATCTCATCGAAAGATCGGGACACCCTCGCCTCTATCACGTGCCATGCAGGCAGGCGAGGAGGTGGACGAATGGCACGGCAAGGCTTACCGGGCTCCCCCGCGATGTGACACTAAGCGATGCATTTAATGCACCCTGTCCTGCCTGCAAAGTTAGGTATGATAGCACTGTGGCTATCTAATCGCTGAGTAATGACTGTTTTGCCATTGTGGTAACCCCTTAACCTATAAAAGGAGGGCCGTGGCAACCTTAGAAAGGATTCGGACCCTTGTAAACTCATACGGGCGTAGCTGCTCTTGTCCCGAGGCGACCTTGCCGGGCTAGAGCGCTGCATCTCCACCATGGTCCATTCATCGATCCACCAAAGCAGGAGTAGGGTTTTAAGCCTCGCGGCGGCCCGAACCTGGGTAAAAACTGCCCGTGTCATCGCTGCCGTGCTGCTCCACGCCCTTCGCTCTTTGTGCAATGTGCTCTTCCCCCTTGCCGAACCACAAGGGGCCGATGGTCCCATAGGTGGCCGTGTTATACCACGACATCCTTGGCACGCCAGGTAGGGGGAAGCGCTTGCGCGAACCCGAGGTTGTAAGCAGCGCGTCATCATCATCTTCATCGCCTTCTTCATCGACGGCTTAATCATCCATGGCGCCCAAGAAAAAGCCCGGCGCTTGTAACACCCCAAAAATTCAATCATGTTTTTACTAAATAAAATTTGGCCAGAATTAAAAAATTTGAATTTTACTACGTCTTTTATTAATTTTAGAACCATTTTCTGTTTCTGTTTTTCAAAATTCTTCCCTCCATATAGCAATTTTTGGAAATAATATTGTGGCTTTGGTAGTTCTCTTAAAACATTTCAATTATTGGTTAATAATAGTAAGAATTATTTTCAGAATAAAATTTGCCTCTAAACAATTCTTTTAACAGCTATTTCAATATTCTGAAATGCCTGTGTTGCACTATAACTATTTTAAATAAATCTTTTAAAATTCCACAAAAATTATGGGAGGTCATGTGATGCCCATAAATCACTTTTATGTAAAAACCAAACTTGGTCTTTTGAAAATTTTGAGTGAAACAATCTCATTTCAATTCTGTCCAGTATTTGAGTTTCTACTACAACCCCAATTTTCCTTGCCCCAAAAATCCTGAAATTTTTCCCACTTATAGTCCTTCCAACCAAACCCTTAAGTACAAAATTTTAGCTCCATTGGATTCATTTTAGTTCACCGAATATTCCTCTGAAATATCTGTCCAGAAATGAATTTCTCTAAAACTTGCACTAGCAAGTTTTTCTTTTCGTCAAACCAACCCCACCATCATCTCTAACACCCAAAGATACCTAACCCTGCCAAGTCTCACTCCCAATAAAGCTCCCTAGCTAGTCCTAGCATTTTATCAAGCACTCTGTGGGCATGGCAGAAATTTGGCCTCTTACTCAACTACATTAGAAACTTGCTCTCCTGGTGATAGAGGCGAGGGTGTCCCGATCTTTCGATGAGATGATAGCTATCGTTTTTGGTGGAGTAGACTTTGACGATCTGACTACGAACGTGCGAGGACGTCGCGCCTTAGCAATCGCTAAACCAACTCCGAGAGGTTATTGACCACGCCGGAGCACAATCAACCTGACCACGAGGGTCTATCTCCTGCAAGCAAAGGAAGAACAAGCAAGAAACTAAGATTTGCAATCTGGATATCGCGAATATAAGATGAAAGCTTTATTGATCAAGGTGGGGTTCTGTGACGTCTTGGTCTGGTCGTTGAACACAAACGAAGTACGCGAAGTTGCAGCTATGGCGAACTTTTAATCTAAACAAAACCTAAAGCCTAAACGGTGCCCTAAGGGGTGTATATATGGAGGAAGAGGAGGGGATTTCGTGGCCCTTGAAGGAGGGGTCCGAAACCAACGCTATCTCTTGTTTCCCCACACATACGGACTCTAAAAACAGCCTATACTCAAGTATTTCAAAATTACATGGGCCTGGCCCAATAATAAGGTGACGCAGCACCTATAATAGCCTCTGGATGAAATTTATGAAGTGGCATCTTGTATATTTCGTCCAAGGCTTCCTGCACTCATTATGGTGGCTTCAAAGTCCTGAAATCATCACTTGTAACTCCGTTCTTGTTCCCCTTGCGCATGCCATCATCTCCATGCTTGAACTTGCTCCAAGGTTCCTCTTTCTTGTCCAAGCTAGGCCCTTCATTTGTAAGCAAAACAAATGTATCCAATTTAGGCAGCATCATATTCTCATGAACATTAGAATCATTACCAAGAAACAAAAGTACCTGATAATTTAATTGGCGTGCGCGAGCTCTAGTAATTGGTCCAGTATGTATAGCAGCAGGGGCTGTGGGTGTAACAATGGTATTGATGTCCTCATCACCTGGCCAAACCAGCATGTCAACCACTCCTCCCATTCCATGAAACATCATCCTGTTAAGTTTTGGCTCGTTTGGGTCCCTGTAGATGCCATGGGCATTTGTTCGAGCACGTGGTGTGCGTGCATTGAGCGCGTCTAGAGCGCGCGTTCTGCAGCCTCTGGCATCGAGCCCTGCCGCTCACTTTGCTGCCTCCCCTGCTCGTCCGAATCTTCCCCTGGATCACCACGTCACCCCTGGTCCTCACCGACACCCTCTCTTGTCGCCGGGCGTCGTCCAGCGCCGGAGACCACCAACTAGAGACGCCGCCGTTGCTGTCAGGTACCGCCTAGGACGCGTGGTACGCCCTCGAGCTGCCAGCGCCTCCCCGGACGACGGCCTCCCATGGAAGCATCCGCGCCGCACCCACCGACCACGCTCGGCCCCAACCACCGCCATCAATGGCCGCCCGCAGCCGTCGCCGCCGTCGTTTCTCCGGACACGACACCGCCCCAGAGACCACCAGCATGTCCCTGGCATAAATCCAGGCGGCCACCGCCCTCGCTGACCCACGCCACCGACCACAACCACCTCGCTGGTGCAGTTAAGGCCGCCGCCTTTGGGTCTTCTGCGGAAAGCCTCGAAACCGACCCCAGCTGCTGCTATAAAGCTCGCCCGAGCTCGCCCCACTCCTTGTCAACCATCCACACTCCCCTAGAAGCCACCCCAAGCAGCAGAACGGTCGGAAGTGGCCGTCTTCCTCACCTCCGTCAACCACGGCCACCGCCACCTTTCGGTTAAATCCGACGCCACTAGAGCCCCGTTCTCCTCGTTATCACCACCGGAAGCTCCCTCTCTCCCCCGCAAACCAACTTCTCCTGCCAATTTTACCGGAGGTGCTCCGTGTGTGAAAAGCCCAATTTGGTTTCCGCCGAAGCTCCTCGGGCATCCTCGCCGCTGGCAGCCCCGCACTCCCCGCCAACCGTGCCGCATCTCAGGAGGATCGCCAGGACCCTCTGGGCTCGTAGGTGGCCTCCACATCCCGAGGGGCACCGCCGTTCGCCGGCGCCGGACGACGGGGCCCTCCTCTGATTCCTGTCCGGGCACGCGCGCGTGGATGATGACAAACCTGACAGGTGGGCCCCACCTGTCGGTGAGTCACCGCTTCGCTCCGCATGGTTGCGACCTTGGGCTCGGCCCAGTAGCGCTTTGCGGCTAAGTAGCGCTCAGGGCGTAGCTCTAATCTTCTCCTTTTCCTTTTCCAGAAGATTTCAATAAAAAAAATTCCACAGTGGCCATTTCATATCCAAACTTAGTAATTCAAATTTATAAATGCTTCTGAAATTTTCTATGTTTAACTAGCTTCAGTGAACATTTTTCCTAACCTTTATTTCCACTATATCTTTTAAATAGTCCACTTCTTCAACTATCTCATCTTAGAAATTCTCTAAGTAAATCATCTGGACTCCAAATAATTCGATTCTTTTGCTGAAATTCTTTATTTATAATCTAGTTTATTTTAGTATTTGTTTCAAAAGTAATTGAAACAATTTTTGGCACTGTTTTTGGATTATGTGGTGATTTCAATATTTTGCAAATAGGAATTGGAGGGAAGATAAAATTTTCAAACATTTGGAGTGCACCCAACACTTCTGCATGCTCAAGGTGATAGAGGCGAGGGTGTCCCGATCTTTCGATGAGATGATATCTATCGTTTTTGGTGGAGTAGACTTTGACGATCCGACTACGAACGTGCGAGGACGTCGCGCCTTAGCAATCGCTAAACCAACTCCGAGAGGTTATTGACCACGCCGGAGCACAATCAACCTGACCCCGAGGGTCTATCTCCTGCAAGCAAACGAAGAACAAGCAAGAAACTAAGATTTGCAATCTGGATATTGCGAATATAAGATGAAAGCTTTATTGATCGAGGTGGGGTTGATGAGGACATGAATACCTTGGATTCGACCAAAAATATTGCATACATGTATATTTGTGAGGTGATTTCTAATGCAAACTTTGCAATAATTTATTTGTGTCATCCAGGACAAAAATACTTCACAAACTTTTGTGCCATGTCTAATTGCAGGTGTATGGGACATTTGTACAATTCACATACGAAGATAAGGGAAAACGAGAAGTTTAGGTGCTGTTCAAAAAGTCCTCTCACGTCACTTTTGGGCCAAGAGAAGATAGAGTCCAAGTCTCTCACGTTCTGGATTCAGATTCGGACTGCACAGACATACCTGACTCAAAACGCCAAGAACTTTTTCATACGGGCTCCGAATTGGGTGATTCTTTTTTTGTTGGAAAGTAGATTTCGTGCTCTTTCCAACCCAATTGGATTCACCTTAAAATTCATCCGGAGCTATGAGTTATTGACGAAACAATCTGACGCTGCAGCAGAATCCGAGTCAAAGTACAAGTCCAAAGGTGTTGCATCACCTCCACTTGGGCCCATGAGCCTTGTACGACCTAGGGTTAGTTTTAGGCTGCCTTGGGACGTCCTCCCACCTCCTTGGCCGCCACCCCTTACTCCTATATAAGTAGATCCATCTAGTAGCTTTTTCCTTGGGATTTGTTTAGTTAAAAGTTAGCCATTGCAACTTCGTGTACTTCGTTTGTGTCCAACGACCAGACCAAGACCGCTTTCGGATCCCCACCTTTATCAATACTTCATCTATATTCGCAATATTCAGATTGCATTATCATATTCTTGCTTGTTCTTCGATTGCGTGCAGGAATAGACCTTCGTGGTCAGGCTGATCGTGCTTTCAGCATCGTCAGTAACCTCGGGAGATTGGTTTAGCGATTGCTAAGGCGCAACGTCGTGCACGTTTGTAGTCGGATCGTCAAAGTCTACTCCACCAAAAACGATAGCTATCATCTCATCGAAAGATCGGGACACCCTCGCCTCTATCAGGGGTTCTGTGACGTCTTGGTCTGGTCGTTGAACACAAACGAAGTACGCGAAGTTGCAGCTATGGCGAACTTTTAATCTAAACAAAACCCAAAGTCTAAACGGTGCCCTAAGGGCTGTATATATGGAGGAAGAGGAGGGAATTTCGTGGCCCTTGAAGGAGGGGTCTGAAACCAACCCTATCTCTTGTTTCCCCACACATACGGACTCTAAAAACAGCCTATACTCAAGTATTTCGAAATTACATGGGCCTGGCCCAATAATATGGTGACGCAGCACCTATAATAGCCTCTGGACGAAATTTATGAAGTGACATCTTGTATATTTCGTCCAAGGCTTCCTGCACTCATTATGGTGGCTTCAAAGTCCTGAAATCATCACTTGTAACTCCGTTCTTGTTCCCCTTGTGCATGCCATCATCTCCATGCTTGAACTTGCTCCAAGGTTCCTCTTTCTTTTCCAAGCTAGGCCCTTCATTTGTAAGCAAAACAAATGTATCCAATTTAGGCAGCATCATATTCTCATGAACTTTAGAATCATTTCCAAGAAACGAAAGTACCTGATATTTTAATTGGCGTGCGCGAGCTCTAGTAATTGGTCCAGTATGTATAGAAGCAGGGGCTGTGGGTGTAACAATGGTATTGATGTCCTCATCACAAGGCAAGCATCTTGAACACTTGATATGGTGATTGCATGGTTGAATTATTTGCAAGAATAATTAAATCATGTGTATGTTGAGTTCATATAAAGTTGGCATATTGATAGTTATGCATCCATGACCCAATGAAATATTTAACCTTCATTTAGGCATGAAGTAAGAGCAAGCATGGCTACTTTTCTTATGTCACATATGCCTGTGCCGGTCCGGACTAATCTGCGGGAAGAAATCAGTCACGAGAAAAGTGGCCGTGAGACTGAAAACTCATTGTGACGAGAATGATCAGTGTGGGCATGTTGGAGCATGCAAGGGTTGTAGCCCTGTTGGGGTCCTACTATTGAAAAAAATACTTTGTTGAGCTAACCACTACAGGAAAACTTGAACCTCCTGAGTCGACCGTAGATCGAGTGTTGTTCCGGTAACCCCCATACTTGATTCGTGCTGCCACTTGTCCCTGCCACAGGTGGGGTACGGTTCAGTAAGTTGTTAACCCCTTTCCGTGCACACACCACATAGAGGGCTACGATGAGGGTTTCCATGATCATGGACTAAATCCTGTCATCCGGTCAGGGGGCATGGGTGTTTCCGGTTGTGTCCGAGAGGGGGGCACCCCTTGGAATCCGCGCGTATTAATAGTGATCCCATGCAGGACGTTGGTCTCTCCGTCTTAAAGTTTTTCTTGAACGATGCTTTGGGTGATTCCTGGCATCCGGAAAGTTAATCTGGTGTGTGCTGGTCAGGTGTGTTTTCAACCCAAAGACCGTAATGGGAATTAGTCGGTGTCACGGTACTGACTAAAGAAATCCTTTACTTGTGGGTAAAGAGTACACCCTCTGCAGAGTTTAAACCTATTAGAATAGCCGTGTCCGTGGTTAAGGACTACAGTCTGGGTTGGTCAAGTGTCGGTCTTAGGGTCGGTCTTCAGAGGAAAATAATTAAATTGGGCCTGAACTATTTTGCAGGATATTGTTATCATCACTAACGCTGTCATGGTTATTTGAATACTATTGTTGTGAATATTTCATGGTTATGCATATTATTGTGGACTAACCTATTTCTCTTATTTTTCCTGGGTGTCTCAGGGGCTGGCTAGACTACCCCGGGCACACAATTTTATTTTCAAGACCTTTGTGGCGTCCCTCGAATTAACAGGCGGTTTATCACACCACTACTCTTGTGGACACCTGATTGGCATTTCTCTTCAAGTCCGACCGTGGCGTCACTTGACACCCGACTGGAATTTCTTTTCAAGACCTCTCGTGGCATCGCCTGAGTTCTCGGATGGTCCTGTCTCGTCCGATTTCTCTTTTAGACACCCGTTTGGCATTTCTCTTCAAGACCTACCGTGGTGTCATTTTAGACATCCGACCGGCATTTCCTTTATTTTATTTTCCATTATCTTTCCTTGTTATCACTAATGTTTTTTTATATATCCATTTATTTGCACATGCTAATATCTTATCATGCCATGATTTAATTCCTGTCAGCATGCATTTAAGTCCATCATGAGCATACGCATATAGTGTAGTTCATCATGATCATATATTTTGTCTCCTGCATTCGGTATATCTTTTGTTCATCATGTTTGAGAGTACATTCAAACATACTCACAGGCTTGTCCCTGGCTATTTACTTGGCCAGGTCAGGATTTCTTCGAGGAGTACCATCGCGACACCCGTGCGGAGCCTAGGATTAGTGGCCACGCGGATAGGAGTTATCCGGGTCAGCTGTTCCTGTGGGAATGGAGCACCATCGACATTGGAGAACCACGAGTCATTTTTGTCGTCCACCACCAGAATCACTGTTGTATCTTTAGACCTTTATGGTCTTGTATCCAATTCTCGTAATAGCTTGGTAATCTGTAACAAGGACGTGTCCACCAGTAACAGTAATCCTGTGCTGGTGGTAACATGAGGGGTTAAATTTCTGGGATATTTCGTGTCCCGGCCCCGGCAGCACTGCAGCTCACCCGTCCACCTCGAAGGCTCCTTTGCATGCGGCCACTGATGCCGTGGGGGCTACGGAGCCTCACGGGGACGTGGGCACTGCGGGGGATGTGGCCGACGCAGGTGGCGTCGTCACCATTCCCCCTGCGGCCGAAACGGGAGCCGGAGGCATCGGAGGAGGACAGCATCAACAACATCCCAGCGGCCATGCTCCACAAGATGCGGTGGAGAAGTTGTTCTGTCTCCACCTCTCTGCCCCACTGTGGGACACAGCCACAGCGATGGCGCTCGTCCTAGGGGAAACCGCAACCCTCTAGCCGCCCCCGCTACGGGTGCGGCTACTGGACACGCGCCACCCCCAAGACAAGCTAGCCGAGACAATGCGCTGAATGGGGCCGCCGATCCCCAAGCGCATCCACCTCGTCGCCACGCCACCCTGGCGACCGACTCGAGGCGACGAGAGCACAGCACCGTCGCCATCTGCACCACCAGAAGCCAGGCGACGTCGCGATCTATGTCGTCATCTATGCCGAGCACCACTTCGGAAGCTATGGCCCGGGCCCAACTCCTGTTGAGATTTCCGCCGTCGGCCGATCAGATGGATGAGTGGAGAGACACCATTCAGAGCTTGATTGGTTTCGCTGAGGTAGGAGGATTACAGCGGGGAGGCCCGCCAAGGCCTCCACAGGCGGCGACAACAGCCCGAGCCGCTGGCCGTGCCGAAGGGGCCACCCCCATGGTGCAATCCCCTCCGCGGCAGCCAGCGCAGGGGACACAGCCAGAGCCACGCGTTCAAGAACCCGACGACGTATCGATGGCTTCATCTGATCCCCGGGCACGTCGAGATCAGCGATGAGTCCCGGAAATCAAGCGAAGGGAGGACGCGCGTGTCAGCATCGATCGACGTCGCGAAACCCGCCGCCAATCTAATAGGTGCAATGGCCCCGACGTCAACGAGCCCATGCCCGATGAAGACGGATACCTGCCTTTCGAGGTTGGGTGCCTCGCCTTCACTCGCGAGCTGCGGCAAGTCCGTTGGCCATCTGCCCGTACGTTCAAGCCAGAGATACCAGAAAAGTACGATGGAAGATTGAACCAGGCAGAGTTCTTGAGCAACTACACCATTGCTGTTCAAGCTGCCGGGGGAAGAGATGAGAAGGTATTCGCCAACTACTTCCCTTTGGCACTCAAGCCAAATGTGAGGTCGTGGCTGATGCACTTGCTGGAGAACTCCATCTCGACCTGGGCTAACCTGTGCCATGAATTTGTTGGTGCCTTCACGGGCGGTCATCAAGAACCAGGGCAGCCCAGCGACTTGCAGCTCCTACCACAGAAGGAAGGAGAGAGTTTGCAGAAATACATGCGGAGGTTCAGCCGAGTGCACAGAAACATTCCGGACATCCACCCGACAGCGGTGATAGCTGCATTCCAGTCCAACGTACGCAACCGTAGGATACATTCCAAGATGAACGTACGGTTGCCCAAGACTGTGAACGAGATGTACACTTTGGCAGATAAGTGTGCCCGAAAAGAGGAGGGGAGGCGTCTCCCCGGTGAAGAGGATGGTGTCGACGTTGACTCAGAAGACGACGACGACGCCGCTAGTCAGAAGAAGAAGAACAAGAAACGCAACCAGAAACGCAAGGATAAAGTGGTACTAGCTGCTGAAGGATTGAGCACTCCTGGTGCCCGCAAGAAGGCCAAGACCGAGGCTCCCGGCAAGGAAGTTGCCACATGCACTGATTGCCGGGAAGCCGCGGCTGCCGAGAAGGCTAGGAAGGCTGATGGGCCGTACTGTAAGATCCATCGGACCAAAGGCCACGATCTTCAAGAGTGTCATTAGGTTGAGCAACTCGTCAAGAAGCAGAAGACTGAGTATAAGAAGCGAGACAAAGAGAGAGATCAAGATGGCGTTGGCGGAAAGGGCCGAGGCGGCAGAGGAGGTCGCCCCGGCAAGGCCCCTCAGTATCAGGGGAGGCCTGCCAGAGGCCGTGAGAAGAAGGAATGCGATGATGAGAGTGATGAAGGAGATGAAGCGGAAACCAGTGAGCAAGAGTTCCAGAAGGCCACTGACACCCTGTGCATTGATGGAGGTGCATCCTTGCATTGCTCTCACCGCCAGCTTAAACAGTGGGCAGGTGAGGTCAATGCCATGGAGCCTGCGGCAGATTCTCGGAAGCCACTCAAGTGGTCCCGCATGCCCATCATCTTTGATGAAGAGGATCACCCTGACCGCACCACCGCGGTAGGGTGTTTGCCATTGTTGGTTTCACCAATGATCCGCAACCTCAAAGTCACGAAGATGTTGGTTGACGGCAGCACCGGGTTGAATCTGATTTCTCCCAAGGTCATCAGCAAGCTCCAGGAGCAAATGAAGAGCTCAAGGTCACTGGTACTTTCCAAGGGATCAACCCAGCAGGAGTCATCCTAAGGGGAAGATCACACTGTCGGTAACATTCGGGGGGGAGCTAAACTACCGGACTGAGAAGATCGTGTTTTATGTGGTCAACCTCCCCCTGCCATACAATGGAATCCTTGGTCGCCCAGCCCTGGCAAAATTCATGGCAGCATCCCACTATGCCTACAACACGCTGAAGATGCCAGGGCCAATGGGCGTCATTTCCGTTCCACCAGACAAGAAGGACGCAATTATATGCGTGGATAAGATGTACCGAGAAGCAGTCGCTGCAGAAGCCGCGGAAGCTATCGCTCCCGCCAAGGAAAGCAAGAGAGGCAAGAAAGCTAGCAAGGACACTGCCAAAGAATCCGGGAAGCACGCCTCTCCGGAGTGCACAGCGCCTGTTGATGACTTGCCGGAGAGCTCCAATAGCAAGAGATCAAAGGTTGACGCGCCCGCTGTGAAGAAGGTCCCGGCAGGGCTGGTTGGTGCTGATGGTACATTTACCATCAGCTCCACCCTCGATGACAAATAGGAAAGCGCACTCGTTGCCTTCCTGCGGGCGAATGTCGATGTGTTTGCTTGGCAACTATCTGACATCCCCGATGTTCACTGGGAGGTAATTGAGCACCACCTTGCTGTCTGCCCACATGCCCGGCCCATCAAACAGAGGGTCCGAAAGCAAGCTTTGGAGCAGCAACAGTTTATTGCCGAGGAGATCAACTAACTCGAAGCTACAGGTTTGGTCAGAGGGGTATTGCATCCAACTTGGTTGGTGAATCCTGTGGTGGTGTGCAAGGCGAATGGGAAGTGGAGGCTTTGCATAGATTTCATAGACCTGAATAAAAGCATGCCCAAAGGACCCATTCCCCTTGCTGCACATCGATCAGATTGTGGATTCCACCTCTGGGTGCGACCTGCTTTCCTTCTTGGATGCCTACTCCGGGTACCACCAGATTTCCATGTCAAAGGAAGATGAAGAGAAGACCGCGTTTATAACCCCATGCGGCACATACTTTTTTGTACGGATGCCCTTTGGGTTAAAAGCGCTGGATCCACTTTTGCAAGAGCAGTACAGATTGGCTTTGAGTCCCAGCTGCACAGGAATATTGAAACCTGCATGGACGATATAGTGGTCAAAACCAAGGACAAATCAACTCTCATTCAAGACTTGGAAGAGACCTTTGCAAATCTATGCAAGATCAACTTGAAGCTGAACCCAGAGAAGTGTGTGTTTGGCGTTCCTTCCGGCAAGCTACTTGGCTTCTTTGTGTCCCACTGGGGGATAGAGGCCAACTCCGACAAGATCAAGGTGATCGAGCAGATTCAAGCACCCAGGACTGTCAAAGACGTGAGGCATTTGACTGGATGTGTGGCCGCGCTGAGCAGGTTCATTTCCAAGTTCGCCGAGCACGCCCTACTGTTCTTCAAAATCTTGAAAAAGGCAGGGCCCATGGAGTGGACCCCGGAGGCAGACGCTGCGCTACAAGATTTGAAGACCTACCTTTCCTCTGTTCCCACCTTAGTCGCTCCAAAACCACAAGAGCCGTTGCTGCTGTACCGGCGGCAACCAATCAAGTGGTTAGTGCAGCGCTGGTGGTGCAACGGGAGGTAGATGAAGGAGCAGCCGCAACTACCGTCCCCTCTGGAGAGGAAAGTGAACTCATCCCGGCAAGGTCAGATGCAGATCAGAACAAAGAGGAGCAGGGCAGCGGAGACAATTCCAAGATCGCGGCAAGGAAGAAGGTAGTGCAGCGGCCAGTGTACTTTGTCAACTCCCTACTGCAGGGGGCTAGATCAAGGTACTCTGGCATGCAAAAGTTGATTTTTGTCCTCATCATGGCCTCAACGAAACTGCGCCACTACTTCCAAGCCCACGAGATCACGGTCGTTACCCGCTTCCCCTTGCAACGCATACTGAGAAACCCTGAGGCCACTGGCAGAATAGTGGAGTGGGCTTTGGATTTATCAAGCTTTGGTTTGAAGTTTGAAAGCACGTCAACTATTCAGAGCAGAGCATTGGCGGAGTTTATTGCAGAATGGACACCAACTCCAGATGAAGAAGTGCCGGAGACAACTATCGCCGGCAGGGAAGCGCCCCAAGATTGGATCATGTACTTTGATGGTGCCTTCTCCCCACAAGGCACGGGGGCTAGCGTGCTTCTTGTCGCACCCACTGGGGAGCACCTCAAGTACGTGGTTCAAATGCATTTCCCCTAGGAGAAGGCTACCAACAACACTGCGGAATATGAATGACTCCTTGCCGGGCTCAGGATCGGCAACAGAACTGGGAATCAAGAAGCTGATCATTCATGGAGACTCACAACTTGTGGTGAGGCAAGTAAACAAGGATTAGCAAAGTCCATTGATGGAGGCATACGTCGAGGAAGTGAGAAAGCTGGAGGTGCGCTTTGACGGATCGCAAACAGAGCACATACCCCATGCGAAAAACAACATTGCTGATCATCTGTCAAAGTGCGCTGCACAAAAGCTTCCTGTGGAACCAGGGACTTTTGTTCTCCGCCTGACTCAGCCCTCCGTATCCCCGGCAACAATGGCCAGAAAGAGGAGGAAACTGGACTCCGACAAGCCTCTCCCAGCAGAGCTTCCAGAAGCCCCCGGTAGAGAGGTTGGCGGGAACAACTCCACTTCGCTTGGCGAGCAGCACTCTCCCGCCGAACTACCAATCCTCGCGGTTGAGGCCTGCGCTCCCACGAACAAGGAGGTGTCGCTGATCCTTGTTGTCGAGCCTCAGGCTCCAACTTGGGCGCGGCACATCATCCGTTACCTCCAAATAGGAGAACTTCCCGAAGAACAAGAAGAAGCTGAAAGAGTAGCCCGAAGGGCCAGTATGTATCAACTCGTCGATGACGCACTATATAGAAGAAGGCCCAACGGTGTGAAATTGAAGTGCATTTGCCGGGAAGAGGGAATGGAACTACTGGCAGAGATACACAAAGGCATGTGCGGCTCCCATATTGGATCAAGGACCTTGGTTGGAAAAGCTTTCTGGCAAGGTTTCTACTGGCGCACCGCCCTCCAAGATGCAATCGAGCTAGTCACCAGATGTGAAGCCTGCCAGTTCCACTCCAAGAATGTCCATCAACCTGCTCAAGCTCTCCAGACGATCCCTTTGTCATGGCCCTTTTTGCTCTGGGGGCTCGACATCTTGGGCCCCTTCCCCCGTGCTACTGGGGGCTTTGAGTTCTTGTACGTTGCCATCGACAAGTTCACAAAGTGGCCGGAAGTGGAGCCCGTGAGGAAGGTGACCGCACAGTCAGCTATCAAGTTCTTCAAAGGATTGGTGTGCCGTTTTGGAGTACCTGCCAGAGTCATCACTAACAATGGCACCCGATTCACAAGCCGCGCCTTCATGCAGTACGTTCATGCCCTCGGAAGCAAGGTCTCATTTGCCTCTGATGCTCATCATAGAAGCAACGGATAAGCTGAGAGGGCGAACGCTGAAGTGCTGCGAGGACTCAAGACAAGAACATTTGATAGGCTGCAGAAGTATGGCAGGCGATGGATCAACGAGCTGCCGGTGGTTCTTTGGTCCCTCAGAACGACACCAAATCGGGCTACCAGCCAGACTTCCTTCTCCCTAGTCTATGGGGCAGAAGCAATGATCCCCATGGAACTCATATACGGGTCACCTCGAGTGCTTGCCTACGATGAAGTAGCACAAGAATAGCACCGGCGTGACGATGCTGTGCTACTTGAGGAGAACCGTCTCCGGGCTGCTACGCGTGCTGCACGCTACCAGTAAGCCCCGCGTCGCTATCACAGCCGCAGGGTTCATGCCCGGAGCTTTGAGAAAGGCGACCTTGTCCTTAGGCGTGTTCAGTCCGCCAAGCGTGCAAACAAGTTGACGCCGAAGTGGGAAGGCCCTTACCGGGTAGTACGAGTCACCAGACCCGGCGCGGTCCATCTGGAGACTGGAGATGGCATTCAGTTGCAAAACTCATGGAACATTGAGCATCTCCGTAAGTTCTACCCGTAAGGCGTGGCTGTCGGCCCCTGCCCGGGGCCCGACAGCCACCCTTTTGTACAAGCTTTGCCGATGTTCCATGTAACCCTTTGTACAAAGCCAGGCGCAGACCCTAAGCACCAGATAAATAAACGAAGCACTGGGGGCCCCTAAAACTTGCATGCATGCATAAGCAGAACATGAGCATAGCATGATCATGTAGATCAGGGCACATGTAGCATTGTTTCCCTCTACACTAAGCTGCAGGTTTCTTGCCATGGACCTGGTCCCGAAGAGAAGAAATGGAGACAAGCCTACATATCTGTCCCCGACAAGCCAAGCAGATAAGTTATTTCTTATCCATACATGTTCTGTAAGATGAAAACTTGTGCATATGAAAACCTCGTCACCTCCGAAGCATAGGTGCTCCCATCCTACGTCCCGAACATTGCTTCGGTCAGGGTGGTTGTAGTGGCCTTTGACGGAGGGGGTTCGACGAGGAGTTCGTCCCTTTCTGCAGTTTTGTGCCCGGCAGGCCAAGCCCCGCGGCAAGAAACGGAAGGCACCGGCAAGATAGCTTGCCGGAGAAAACTTGTTTACTTAAACGTATAGAGGCATCTTGCCTTTGCATGGACATGACACATGCACAAGTACCCGACAAGGCTTGTCTTTTTCATTAATATGCTGATAAGCAAGTACAAATCTTACAGAACACGAACATGGATGAGACAGATTACATATTTCAGACTAAAGTTTGGCAGATGCCTACATATTTTAGACTGAAAAAAGATAAGTGCCCCATAATCCCTTCCTTGTCCCTCTCCTCCTATGAACTACCGTGGTAGGCGAAGACGGCAAAAGGAGTGCCTGGGCAAAAGCCCAGCCTAACCCTGTCATGCCCCATGACAAGGAGCCTGGCAAGATCGAGAGGGCACGGGCGAAGGTGATGGTGAAGAGAGCGGCGGAGACAACCCCTTGGCCACCGCCACCAGGGCGAGCAGGACGCGGCAGGGCGAACGAAGCCGCAGCCCACGAGGAAGCCAGCCGGGGCCCAGCTGGAAGGCTGCTGGAGGAGCTGGGGGCACCATCCACACCTCCACATCCAACTCCTCAGCAAATCGTCTTGCCGGAGAGGAGGTGCAGGTGCAGATGATGGTGCTGCCACCTGATGGTGATGGAGCGGCTGGTGTTCAGCCAGAGTCGGAGCCGTCGTCCTCTCTGTCGGCGCCATCGTCATCGTCGTCACTGTCCTCCTCGTCGCTATCGCTCGAGGAGGAGCTTTCGTCGTCGGTAGAGCTCTCTGCACAGCACCCTAGGCGAGCACCCGAGCGCTCGAAGACCTTGACGGAGAGCAGGGTGGCGTCCATTAACTTGAAATGAAGGACGTGCCCGGCTGCCAAGCTATGGGCACAAGCAAAAGTCTTCCAACCACGCCGGAGAAGCATGACATGAGGAGCGGGGAACTCTACGTCCGCCCGCATGCTGCTGTTACAACAACCCCTCATGTGCAACCTCAACCCCGGCGGCTGCTCAATCTCCATCACCCTTGCGAATGGAGTAGGAAGCCGAAGGCGGCTGCGCGGGGGTCCTCGCAGCTTGACGATGAACTCTAGCGGCTGGTTCTCGACGTGGACTTCATTAGGATCTTGGGCAGCGGGAGGAGGTGCGATCAAAGCTCCACCTCGTCCTCCTCGACTCCGAGCGCCGCGGCGACCACGACCTCGTCCTCTCTTGCCTCCCCTCGCAGCGGGCTCCGCTTTCGCGTCCCCGAGGGGAGGAGGGAGGCGCTGTCGAGCAGAGGCCCTCATCGCCACTACTAGAGTGCCGCTACGCCCTCTTCCCCTCACCATGATGAGGGAGCGATGTCAGGGGAAAGAAGGAGGTGATGGGTGTGAGCCAGCACCTCGCTCGCATCCCGTTTTATAGGCAAACAGGGACGGGGGCTGGCTCCTCGCTCAAGGGAGGCAACCGCCCCTCCCTGCCAATCCGTCTCCCCCGCACCATCAACGGCTCGTGGAATCAAAGCCGATCCCCTGCGCCAATCCATGGCGACTGGCTTTCTGCCATGGCAAACATTTCCGCGCCCCCCGCATCCGCTGCCAACCCTGTGCAATGCACGCAGCGTACGTGGCGGAAACGCCAGAAGCGGAGAAGCTAATGGAATGGCAGTTACCGCCCCGTGAATGTGGGACATGGGTGGCCCACGGATCGTGGCTTGCAACTCCCTCATAACGTCTCGCACGACGCGCGGAAAAGCCGGAAATTGACTCGAGCACAGGTTAATGAAGAAGCAAAGAAAATCTCAAGGATGAGCTACCACAAACTCTTCGCCCATGTACTGGACATGGCCTACCCCAATGACGCTCAGCAGTGCGTTCGGACCAGGCCCGGGGGCTCTTGTCGTTGCAACAAACCCTGGTTTATGTTACCCAGACTGTACACAGGCTCAAGGGCAAAGTTATAGCATCCAAGACAAGCCAAGCAGAAGATATAGCCCTTTGAGGAACCAAAGGGCGGATCAAGAAGACCAAGACAAGACAAGGAAGCAGGATATCACTAAGGAAAAACCTCCCATGCCAGGCAGGCGAGCCTGGCCAGGTCGAGGTCATCCCGAAGACAAGTCTCAAGACTCCCCCGGCAAGCTTGCCGGGGGCGCCAAGGGAAGATCGCCCCGCCAAGACACCACCGCTCCACCTCATGATGACACAAGTCACCTCCCAATGTGGTGTCGAGCCCCCAAGTGATTAAGTGGCTGTTCTATTGCACGTGGTAGCCATTTCTGAGGAAGATCACCCCCAAATGACACCCGTACAGAGGCGTGTCACGCAGGCAGGCGAGGAGGTGGACGAATGGCATGGCAAGGCTTGCCGGGCTCCCCCGCGTTGTGACACTAAGCGGTGCATTTAATGAACCCTGTCCTGCCTGCAGAGTTAGGTATGATAGCATCGTGGCTATCTAATCGCTGGGTAATGATTGTTTTGCCATTGTGGTAACCCCTTAACCTATAAAAGGAGGGCCGTGGCGACCTTAGAAAGGATTCGGACCCTTGTACACTTATACGCGTTTGGCTGCTCTCGTCCCGAAGCGACCTTGCCGGGCTAGAGCGCTGCGTCTCCACCACGGTCCATTCGTCAATCGACCAAAGTAGGAGTAGGTTTTACACCTCGCGGCGGCCCGAACCTGGGTAAAAACTGCCTGTGTCATCGCTGCCGTGCTGCTCTACGCCCTCCGCTCTTTGTGCAATGTGCTCTTCCCCCTTGCCGAACCACAAGGGGCCGATGGTCTCATAGGTGGCCGTGTTATACCACGACAGTTTCAGACTGTGCCTAGTGATGAGGACATGGCTACCTTGGATATGACCACAAATATTGCATATGCGTATTTACTTGAGGTGATTTCTGATAAAAGTTATGCAGTCATTTATTTATGCTATACAGAACAAAAGTACTTCACCTCTTTTTGTTTCATGCCTAATTGCAGGACTACCGAACACTTGTACAATCCACATATGAAGATAAGGGAAAAAGGGACGTTTAGGTGCTGTTCAAGAAGTTCTCTCAAGTCACGTTTAGCCAAAAAAAAGATAGAGACCAACTCGCTCACGTTCTGGACTCAGATTCGGACTGCACAGACATACCTGAGTCAAAATGCCAAGAACTTTCATATCCGGACTCCGAATTGGGTGATTCTTTTTTTGTTGGAAAGTTTATTTCGTGTACTTTCCAACCCAATTGGAATCACCTTCAAATTATTTAGGAGCGTTCAGATATTGATGAAATAACCTAACATTGTAGCAGAATCCGAGTCAAACTACAAGTCCAAAGATGTTGCATCACCTTCACTTGGGCCCATGGGCCTTGAATGACCTAGGGTTAGTTTTAGGCTGCCTTGGGACGTACTCCCACCTCCTTGGATGCCACCCCTTGCTCCTATATATGTAGATCAATCTAGTAGCTTTGTTCTGGGGATTTGTTTAGTTAAAAGTTAGCCAACACTACTTCATGTACTTCGTTTGTGTCCAACGACCAGACCAAGACCGCTTTTGGATCCCCACTTTTATCAATACTTCATATATATATTCTCAATATTCAAATTGAATTATCATATTCTTGCTTGTTCTTTGATTGCATGCAGGAATAGACATTCGTGGTCAGGCTGATAGTGCTTCCGGCATCGTCAGTAACCTCAGGAGATTAGTTTAGCGATTGCTAAGGTGCAACGTCGTGCATGTTTGTAGTCGGATCGTAAAAGTCGATTCCACCAAATCGATAGTTATCATCTCATCGAAAGATTGGGACCCTCGCCTCTATCACATAGGGCACATAGATCATCAGCCGTGCGAGTTGCAGACATGAGGACCACTCACTCTGCACCTGCTGCTACTGCTACAGTGCCACCTCCAGTATCTATTCCACCAGCCCAGCAGATGTCAGCTGAAGCATTTACGGATGCACTCATCTCAACGCCATCTACGAACACCAGAGCCACCAGCCAGAAGTCACCTTCAGGAGCTCCCGCGCATCGTGCCTAGAGAGACGCATAGCTCTATACCTTTTCGAACTTTTTGGTACTTCTTGCCAAAGGGGGAGAAATTGTATAGATCATTAGGCTTCGAGAGAGAGTGTCTCGCTTTTGCTCATTGGTTGTTATGCTTGTGAGATACTACATTTGTCTTATGTGATTGATCATACTATGCTTCATGTGTGCTTATTGCTAATCTCTATCATTATTTTTGTATGATCGTTCACTTATGTCTTTGGTGATGCGCGCATGTTATTTCACTCATATCATTTTGTGCGCTCCACCAAGATGTATGTGACATGGAAGAGTGAACCATGATCCTAATCGATTGTGCATTTGCATTCAAACGCAATTTTTTAATAATGCACAAATTTAGGGGGAGCTCTTGCTTATCACATACTTCTCAAAGCGATGATGTACTTTATTCATTTAATCATTTGTCGAAGCTTTGATCTATATGTTGTCATCAATTACCAAAAATGGGGAGATTGAAAGTGCAACTAATCCCTGGGTGGTTTTGGTAATTCATAACAACATATATCTCATTGAACTAATATCCTTTCAAGATATATATTTTAGGATGTTCAATGATTGGCATGGCATGAAATAGAGATGTGGACCCCTCAAAATGATTAGGATAAGGATTGGCAAAACCTCAAGACTATACATTTTTGTTTGAGTGATCCAAGATCACATTGAGTCCATAGGAAAGCCAATACTATTAAAAGGGGATGAGGTGTTGCTTAATGATCCACTTGCTCAAGTGCTTAGTGATATTGCTCCAAAACTCTCGGCCACTTTCTCTATCCAAATATGTCCAAAACCCAAATCCTAACTCGGCCCCACCGATATTCCCATTCAGAGCCACCGAGTTCATCTTGACACAGCCACTGCCAAAAACATAACAGTTCGGTCACACCGATATGGATCTCGGTCTCACCGAGATGGCCTTGCCAACTCTCTGTTGCTTGTTGCAATTATTTCGGTCCCACCGATTTGTTGCAATCGTTCTCACCGAGATGGCTTGACTGATTTTCTGTTGCATTATTGCTTCACTTTGGTCCCACCGAGATGATGCAATCAGTGCCACCGAGATGAGGTTTGCCATAAGCCCTAGCACATCGGTTCCACCGAGTTGTTCCCCTCGATCCCACCGAGATTACTAACATTCATATTTTTCGTACAGATCGGTGCCACCGAGTTTTCTGATTGGTGCCACCAAGATGGGTCAAAAGTGTGTAACAGTTGGATTTTGTGTGGAGGCTATATATACCCCTCCACCCCTCTCTTCTCATAAGAGAGAGCCATCAGAACGTGCCTACACTTCCACCATTCATTTTCTGAGATTGAACCACATACTCATGTGTTGAGATCAAGAGATTCCATTCCTACCATTTGAACCTTGATTTCTAGCCTTCCCCAAGTTGCTTTCCACTCAAATCCTTCTTCCACCATAGCCAAATCTTTGAGAGAGGGAGTTGAGTGTTGGGGAGACTACCATTTGAAGCACAAGAGCAAGGAGTTCATCATCAACACAATGTCTATTACCTTTTGGAGAGTGGTGTCTCCTAGATTGGTGAGAGGTCGCTTGGGATCCTCCGACATGATGTGGAGTTGAACCAAGAAGTTTGTAAGGGCAAGGAGATCGCCTACTTCGTGAAGATCTACCCGAGTGAGGCAAGTCCTTCGTGGGCGATGGCCATGGTGGGATAGACAAGGTTGCTTCTTCGTGGACCCTTTGTGGGTGGAGCCCTGCGTGGACTCGCGCAACCGTTACCCTTCGTGGGTTGAAGTCTCCATCAACATGGATGTACGATAGCACCACCTATCGGAACCACGCCAAAAATCTTTGTTTCTCCATTGCGTTTACCTTCTCGAAACCCTTCCCTTTACCTTCATATGCAATGTTTTACATTCCGCTGCTATACTCATAGAATTTCATGTGAAGGTTGACTGCTTGACTTGTCATAATTGCTAAAATCTGCCAACAACTAAAATTGGGAAAATGAAAGATTTTTATTTGGTCAAGTAGTCTAATCAACCCCCTCTAGACATACTTCCGATCCTACAATGCTGGATAGCGGTCGATGGGTAGAGTAACAGTAGTAGATGCAGGAAGGAGTCGGTCTACTTGTCTCGGACCTGATGCCTATATATATGATCATTGGCCAAAAGAAACATGTAGCAAGTACATCCTCCATCTTCTTCACGCCAAAATGTCTCATTAATCCTCCTCCATGCGCCTCCTGCAACAACAAAAGATGAACGGAGCTAGCTGGAATGCGTAGCTTGTTAGCACGAGACACAAATCCATCATTAACGATGAACTTGTTCCATGTTCTTCCTTATTTACAATTGTGCATTGCATCTTTAAAATCAGCATCATGCACATATTGATCTTGGATTGTCTCCAAACCAAATATTTTAAAGTCAAGTTGTGAAAGCATAGTATAGCGATGAGACAATGCATCAGCAATAACATTGTCTTTACCCTTCTTGTGTTTTATGACATAAGGTGAAAGTCTTAATGAATTCAACCCATTTAGCATGTCTACGGTTCAGTTTGGCTTGACTTTCAATATGTTTCAAGGATTCATGATAAGAATGTATAACAAATTCTTTGGGCCATAAATAATGTTGCCATGTTTCTAAAGTCCGAACAAGAGCATATAATTCTTTATCATAAGTAGAATAGTTCGGACTAGGCCCACTCAATTTTTCAGAAAAGTATGCAACAGGTTTGCCATCTTGTAATAACACACCTCCTAATCCAATTCCACTAGCATCACATTCAGGCTCAAAAGTCTTATTAAAATCAGGAAGTTGGAGTAATGGAGCATGTGTCAACTTATCTTTCAATGCCGTGAAGGCTTCTTCCTGTGCGGTACCCCAAACAAAAGGCACATCCTTCTTTGTAAGTTCATTGAGAGGTGCAGCAATGGTGCTAAAATCTCTCACAAAACGCCTATAGAAACCAACGAGGCCAAGGAAACTCCTCACTTGTGTTACCGTTTTGGGCTGCGGCCAACTCTCAATAGCTTCAATCTTGGCTTTATCAACTTCAATTCTCTGTGGAGTAACAACATAGCCAAGAAAATATACTCGGTCGGTGCAAAAGGTGCACTTCCCAAGGTTACCAAACAAATATGCATCACGTAGAGCAATAAAAACAGCACGTAAATGTTCCAAATGTTCCTCCAAAGATCTGCTATAAATCAGTATATCATCAAACTAAACTACCACAAATCATCCAATGAAAGCACATAAAACTTTGTCCATTAATCTCATGAAAGTACTAGGTGCATTAGTTAACCCAAAAGGCATGACTAACCACTCATATAATCCAAACTTAGTTTTAAATGCTGTTTTCCATTCATCCCCCAATTTCATATGAATTTGATGGTATCCACTATGCTGATCAACTTTGGAGAATATTGTAGAGCCACTCAATTCATCAAGCATATCATCTAGTGTAGCGACCCGACCTCAAACGGTCAAGCCTCCATGTATTTGTGCCATCCCTGGATCAGTATGCTGGCACACACAGTACATCAATGTATATATCAAAGTGCAATCACATATATAAATAACGTAAAACTGATATATACCTTATAAGTCTCAGCGGAACAAACAAACGGGTGTGGAGTCCCATCAACACCATCGACAAGTTAAGTGTAGACCGTAACCCTATACCGTATCTCTTACTCGTCGTAGAAACCCTGCAACATCATACGCTGCAGCCGTGTAGGTCAGTACATGGAATGTACTGGCAAGACCACTGTAAGAAAAACAGATGATAAAACTATACTATATGCAATATGGCTTTGTGTCTCTGTGTCTGAGTTTTGTTTGCGTAAAAGCTGATTTTCATTTTTCCTACAACAAAGGAATATCAGGATTCTTCATACAGAGTTTTCTACCATGAAATGGTTCCGCCAACCGATCTCTCATAGCCCATATCCTCATAAGTTGCCACAATTAAGTTTTTGATCCGGTGTTGAGAGTTTCGAGATAGATTCATGTCCAGAGGCTCAAATTATCCGTAACCGGGGACACGGCTAATCGATTAGGTTTTAACCCTCTGCAGAGGTTTGTACACTTTACCCACAAGATTCGATCCCTCTTTTTACGTTATCGCACTTCATGATGTTTGAGAACAAGACGACCGAAACATGGTCTTTCGAAGAGTTCCTCTTACCACTGTCCGGTGCCCATCCAATCCTACCATAGTTCTACATCTGCTGGCACCGTCCCAGCCAGAGTCACCACTAGGGTCAACCAAGCCAGAGCCCATAGTGACTTGTGGTTGCACAGGTAAGCTTCCGGGCATGAAGTATCCTTTCGTCTCTTTGATCCTGGGTGGAGCTTTCCGCATGATATCACGGCGCTTCTCCAGACTTACTGAGTACTGGGCGCACCATGTACCCTTCTTAACCATTCTCCACCCAGCGGTATATTGAATTCTTGTCTCGAGTCTTGAAGTCTTGAGGCCTTGAAGATGCAGTCCTTGCAGATGCCATCATGGAGTTGTTGTCATTGACGTACAGTCCTCCTTCTTCACACCACTCCCGAGCACTCATACCAAACCCCGTCTACTATAGCTTAGCATTAAAACTATATAACGTCTCGGGCTTGATAACAGGGAGATGGGTTCCTACCTCATGCATTCTACTCAACTACAAGAAGTCAATATCACTATTGGAGGGATTATGAATGGTGACACTAGATGCAAATAAAAACATAGGTATGAATATCATGGTCAAAGTGAACTTGCCTGGTATTACTTGGCGAAGATTTTATCGCTCTCAGAGAAATCCTGATAGTACTATTCGTCACTCTCCGAAGAAAATCTATATAGTCAAACATTGCATTCACATAAGCAATCATTCTAGCAAGCAATTTCTAGCAATCATAATTATCAGTAAACAATAAATAAATCAAGTAATAAAACCCAAAGAACTTCAAGGAAAACTACGAGAAAAACTACTAAGGAAAAGTCTAAGACTTTACTACAAACAATAAAAATAGTTTTTGCCCTACATAAAACTTAACAGCAAAATAAAATACTAAACTAATAAATTAACAGAAAATAAATAGTAAAACAACTAAGTTAACAGAAAGTATTTTTCATAAAATTTTAGTAGCAAAAAGAAACAAATAAAAAAACTTTTATAAAACTCTAACTATGACCTATACAAGTTTTTCATACCAAACTAAAGAAAATAAAATTTTAAAATAAGAATAAAATTGTCTACTTTTAAATAACAGAAACAAAACTAAATTTGTCAAAAGTGACAAAAATAAATAATTTAAAAACAATTAAAACTATAAAGAAAAGACTAAAGCAAAACTAGAACTAAAACAGTATTGTTTGCCTAAAACCCTAATTTAAATTAAACTAAATAAAATCACTATTTGCTAATGGATAGACAAAACAATAACAAAACAGTAGCAAAAAGAATCAGTCAAAAATATTTTATAGAACTAAAGATACGGCCAAATTAGTGATTTGAACATATTTCATCAAATTCAAATTTAAAGTACTCAAATTTGAAACCTAAGTACACTAATAGAAACTTCAACAAATTTTGAATCTAATGGAAAAAGAATCACTCAATTTGGATCTGAAGTTATAAGCAATCTAAAAACAGAACTATTCTGTTTATGAAACAGAAACTAAAACAAAATCGAAAACGCTACAGATCGGCTGTGGACACGTGCCATGGTCTGGTTGGGCCGGCGAGGCGAGTACGCGAGAGCTACGGGCGGACGGCCTATACTTAAGTAATTCGGTAGCTGCGTCAAAAAAAATCTTGTGCCCTTGTGGCTCTCTGTGATTAGACGGCGGGCGTCCGCTACGCAGTCTAACTAATGAACGACCGGCAAATAAAGGATACCAATTCGATCTAACTAAAAAAACAAAAAAAATCTAATCTAAGCCCTATATCTACGATTGGACGGACATGTGATGCTCACCGGGAATGTAGTGAATGTGGCCACCAGAGTTGGGGAAGAAGGTGGCGCGGCGTCGGGCTTGATGCGGGTTCTGTCCTTGGGGGTCTTCGGGATCGTGAAGGAGCACAATGGGGACCAGCATGATGCAGCTATGGCAATGGTCGCGTCGGTGGCCTAGGGTGCTTCCTGTGGTGACGAAGGCCAACGACTGGAGCGAGGCGTACTCCAGCGAGATGCGGGAGGGGTCGGAGAGTCGTTTTCGTGCATGTCTGCAAGGGATAAGAGGTCAGGGGGATGTGGAGTTGAGATGGAGAAAGAAGCAGAGGGGCAGGGGTGCTTGAGGGGCCTTACGGTCGCCGGAACCAAGCATCCAAAGTTGCAGGCGGCCGTGAACTCCGGCGAGATCGGGTTAGGGTGAAACAGCCATGGGAGATCGTGATTTTTGCGAAAATCAGACGAGGTGGAGGAGAGGGGTATTTATAGGGAGGTGGGTGTGTGCGAGGAGCAAGGATTTGGCGTGAATCGCATGAAATCCGCGGCGGCTGGCGATACGTGCGTGCGGGACTCTTTCGTTGCGTGCAGGGGAGGAAGATAAGTGCGGGGCCTACTGTCAGCGACAGAGGTGAGCGAGGGAGCGAGCGGGTGATCGATCAGAAAGGGGTTCGGCGCTGGCCGTGCGCTGCTGGGCTGCGCAGAGAGAGAGAGAGAGCAAGGAGATGTGCCACGGTGCTAGTGGGCTTCGGCCAGTTAAAGAAAAAAAATAGAACCAGGCCTTTTCCTTTTAAACAAAGACAAAGAGAGAAAAACAAATGTAAGAGGAAGAAAATAAAAATACCCTATAGACATATAGTACATCAAAATCTTCAGAAAAATAAATCCTAAAAGATGAACATATTTTCAGAGGCAAGTAAAATCCCCAGAAAATTAAATAAAGCAAACAATGCTACTGTTGCATTAAAACCCAATAAAAATCATTTTTAAAATACCAAAATGATTTAAAATTTATTTTCTCCTAATTTTCCATTGAAGGGAATCATTTTACCCTTATTTCCATTTATTTATTTTTTGGAGAAAATAATTTGATTAAAAGACAAATAACTCCAAATTGATAGTAGGTTTCAAAATACCTTCAAAAAGACTTTCATTTTGATTCCTTTAAACTTCCAACTCAATTTTGAAGAAGTCATTTTATCTTCTCTCATGAGGATCATTGAATTACATGAAGTTTCTGAATTTGAGATGTTTTCAGATGGAATTCAAATCTTTTCAAAAACCCTTTTCATTTCAAATGGACGATGTCATGTTGTCTTCACTCTAAGGTTTTGCATTGGAAATGAATTTGAATTCATGGGGATAAAAATGCAAAGTGAAAATCTGGGAAAGTCATTTCATTCCCTCTCATTCAACTTACAAAAAGTTTTGAATTTCACTCAAATCCACACAATCAATCACACAACAATCAAACAAACAATCATAAATATTTATTTAATATAACATTCCAAAATTTAGAATTTTGGGATGTTACATCTAGCCTAGGAATAGGATGACGATAATGAATAGCAATATTATTAATGCCTCTACAATCAACACACATACACGATGTACCATCCTTTTTTGGCACTAGAATAATAGGAACAACACAAGGACTAAGGGATTCGCGTATATAACCTTTGTCGAGCAGCTCCTGGACTTGACACATAATCTCCTTCGTCTCCTCTGGATTGGTACGGTATGGTGCACGGTTGCGTAGTGATGCACCGGGAATTAAGTCAATCTGATGCTCAATCCCTCGAATAGGTGGTAATCCCGGTGGCACGTCTTGTGGAAAGACATTAGCAAACTCCTGCAAAATGTTAGTGACAGCAGGAGGCAAAGAGGAAGGCACGTCCTTGAATGAAAATAATGCCTCTTTGCACACAAAAGCATAGCAAACAGATTTGCTGCAATCTAGATCATCAATATCACATTTGGTGGCAAGTAAACATCCACTTTTCAATTTAATTTCAGAAGCAACAATAGATGGTTTATTATTAGGTTTCATTTGTTGCTCAAATTCGTTTGCCACTATCTGATTTTCACTCTTGTTTTGCTCCTATTTTGGTTTACTAGCTCGATTAATATCATCTTTCAAAATGGAATCAGGAGTCATAGGAAGCAAAGTAATATGTTTATCCTTATGAACAAGAGTATACTTATTGTTTCTACCATGGTGTACAGAATTTTTATCGAATTGCCATGGTCTACCAAGTAATAAGGAACATGCTTGCATGGGTACCATATTACAATCAACAAAATCAGCATATGTTGCAATACTAAAATGCACATGAACAGTACGAGTTACCTTAACCTTGCCACTGTTGTTGAACCAGTGGATGTAGTAAGGATGCGGATGTGGTCTTATTGTGAGAGAGAGCTTCTCCACCTTCTCCACGCTAGCCAAGTTGTTGCAGCTCCCTCCATCAATGATGACGCGAATAGAACATTCCTTCACAACTCCCTTTGTATGGAACAAATTGTGCCTCTGATTTTGCTCAGCTTGTGTGACCTGCACACTCAAAACATGTTGAGCAACTAAACTTTCATACCTGTCAGCATCTTCAGTAGCCATCTATTGCGTCTCTTATTCAGAATCATCTCCACCGTGTTCTTCACTTGTAATAAGAGCCAAAGTCTCCTCATCATAGTCACTAGCGGACTCATACCCACCGTCCTCAGTAGCAATCATCACACGCTTAGATGGACGTTCTCTCGCATAATGACCTCCACCGTTGCAACGACGACAAATAATATCATGTGTTTGCCCTGTTGATGCCATGGAAGACGAAGAGCTCTAAGCAGGCCCAGAAGGTGTGCTCTTGGCAGATAGTGGTGGTTGTGCCTGCTTTCTTGTATCACGGTTGGAGGTGGCAGCTGACAGAGGTGTGGGTGCATCAGAACGTGTGGAAGTAGAGGATGCACGCGGTGTCCGTGATGAAGGTCGACCTGCAGAAAAGTTAGTTCGCGCCAATGCCTGTCGATCCTGCACTTCACGTTCAGGTTTGCAAGCAAGATGGAATAAACGAGCGATATTGTTATACTCCTTATACTCTAAAATGGTCTGAATCTCTTTATTTAATCCACCCATAAAACATGCAAGAATAGCTTCATTATCCTCAACAATACCACATCTAATCATCACAGTTTGTAATTCTTGATAATATTCTTCTACAGAATTTTTTTCCTTGTCTTAAACACTGCAATTTTTAAGTAATTCACGTTGATAATATGGTGGAACCCAACGAGTACGCATAGCAGCTTTCAAAGCAGCCCAAGTATTAGGGATATTATCATGATATAATCTACAATGTTTAGACCACCAAACAAAAGCAAAACTAGTGAATTCACAAACAGCAGCAGCAACACGTCTATCCTCGGGATATTGTAAGCATGTGAAACGTTGTTCAGTTTCTAACTCCCAAGTAAGATAGACATCAGGAATGTATCTACCCTCAAACGGTGGAATATTCATTTTCAGCTGAGGAATATGGTCATAATCTCGTACCTGAGGTGGTGCTGCAGCCCGACCATTGTGATTATATGCATGAGGTCGACCTGGTGGTGGTGGTGCTGGTGGTTGCACGTAGTTCTGATTTTGATCAACCTCATCCTCGTAATAGTCCTCCACCTCTGCAGTAGCAGCAGGAGCTACAGAAGCATCAACAGCAGTAGCAGCGGCACCAGGAGTTTGTCCTGGCTCAAGAGGAACATGCTGCGCTCGCCCTGCTGGATCGCGGCGTGGAGGTGGTTGTTGATGTTGTTGCAATGGTGTAACAGATGCGGGTGGTGGCTGTGGTAGACGTTCGAGTACTTCATCGAATTTGGCGTCCAACTTGGTGTCAATTGTCTTCTCAATGTCATCAATCCTCTCCAGTGCCTTTCCAAAGCTGGCCATCACGTCTTCCACCTGTTGACTCATCATTTGCTGAAATTTATCATGAAGCTCCTTCTTCGTTATGTTCTCCCAGTCAATCTCGTCGGCTTGTGATCCTGCCATGGTTAGCAGCAATAGAAACACACAAGAATATGATCCTACAGACTACTAAAAATTGGTGGTGGTGGGGTGTCACAAATCCGTCAAGCAAATCTCAAATTCTTACCAGTTCTTACCCAGCAGCAGGTGGTAATCGGCAACCGTTGTAGTCAAAACTCTCAAAGCTTGGATAGAGCGATTGTCAGGTGGTGTCAAATGCACGATGTACAAGTATGTGGAGCTGGGAAAGCTTATGATATGGTAGCAAAAATGTCAGCAATAATCAATTCAGAGATGAAAAGTTGAATAAACGCTCAACGACGGTACTGTGCTGGTCCTAGGCTAGATCATGCTAAAGACGTGAGCCTAGAACACTAACAAAATCATGGCACTGCACGTAAACAAGGGAGGAGCACACTCTAAATTTTTTTTTGAGTTTGGAACTATTTTTCTTTTGCGGGTGGCACGAAAGTTGGGGAGTCCCACTCTTTCATCGGAGTATGGCATGATCTGGAAATCGAAAACAAAGTAACAAATACTGGACTCGGACCGGTGGCGGAGATGAATCTTGTGGAACTCGGACTGGTGGCGGAGATATGTAGGTCGGTGGAACACGGACTGGTGGCGAATCTGTGATGGAGGTGGAATTGGATTAGCGTGATGGCGGCGGATATGTGGTATATGGCAGTGGCGATGACGATGGTGGTATATGACAGCGGTGACGACGATGGTGGTATATGGCAACAGTGGTGACGATGGTGGTATATGGGAGCGGTGGTGACGATGGTGCGGCGGCGGCGTGACAACTTGTGAACAGAACTCGAAATTCTAAAGGACTAGACATTAAGACCAGCAACTTGACACGACGATGTAAATGCAAATTGAACAAAGCAAAACTCTAAAAAGATTATGCAAAGGCTCATATTGGTTCGGATATGATGAACTAACCCTAATTTTTTTTGGCTTTTTCGTGGACTATAGGTATGAAGAACAGACTCGACCTAAACTATGAAAACTGGAAAATCTCATCGTGCAACCCGGAAATCTGACACCACTTGATAGAGGCACAGGTGTCCCATCTTTCGATGAGATGATGGTTATTGTTTTTGGTGAAGTAGACTTTGACGATCCAACTACGAACGTGCGAGGATGTCGCGCCTTAGCAACCGCAAAACCAACTCTGAGAGGTTATTGACCATGCCGGAGCACGATCAACCTGACCACGAGTGTCTGTTTCCTGCACGCAAATGGAGAACAAGCAAGAAACTGAAATTGCAATCTGGATATTGCGAATATAAGAGGAAAGCTTTATTAATGAAGGTGTGGTTCTGTGATGCCTTGGTCTGGTCGTTGAACACAAACGAAGTACGCGAAGTTGCAGCTATGGTGAACTTTTAATCTAAAAAAAACCCGCAGTCTAAACGACACCCTAAGGGTTGTATATATGGAGGAAGAGGGGGGAATATCGTGACCCTTGAAGGAGGGGTCCGAAACAAAACCCCAGCTCTTGTTTCCGCACACATACGGACTCTAAAAATAGCCTATACTCAAGTATTTCGAAATTACATGGGCCTGGCCCAAAAATAAGGTGGTGCAGCACCTATTCTAAGCTATGGATGAAATTTATGAAAGGGCATCCTGTATATTTCATCCATGTCCTTGTATGTCATAAAGGAGCCTTCAAAGTACAGAAATCTGCACTTGAAACGCCGTTCTGGTTCCCTTCGTGCGCGCCTTCATCTCCATGCTTGTTTCTACTCCAGTGTTCATCCCTCTTGTCCATGCTAGACCCTTCATTAGAACTCAACACAAATGTATCCAATGTAGGAAGCATCATATTCTCATGAACATTAGAATTGTTACCAAGAAACAAAAGTGCCTGGTAATTCAATTGGCGTGCACAAGCTCTAGTGATTGGTCCAGTATGTATAGCAGCAGGGGTTGTGGGTGTAACAATGCTATTGATGTCCTCATCAATTTGTGGCTCAGCCACCGTTCATCATTTTTATACATGTTACGCTAGATCATTGCACATCTTGGTACACCGCTAGAGGCATTCATATAGACTCATATTTTGTTCTAGTCTCGAGTTGTAAGTAAATAGAAGTGTGATGATCATCATTATTCATTATTAGAGCATTGCCCCAAGTGAGGAAAGGATGATGGAGACTATGATTCCGCCACAAATCAGGATAAGGAATCACAGGAAGAAAAAAGAGGCAAAAAAGAGGCCAACAAAAAGAAAGAAAAAAAGAGAAAAAAGAAAAGAAAAAATGAGAGAAGGGGCAATGTTACTACCCTTTCCACACTTGTTGATACGGGGCTAACCCGGTGTAGGCCGATCTTTCACGATTGGAGTGGATCCCCTCAAAGAACATGATGAACACGGGGAAGAACGGGGAGAAATCACAAGGGAAAACACTCAAGAACAAGTCCAATCACACATCCACTAGACAATCAAACACACAAGATCCACAAGGTACATGAACAACAAAAGGAAAGATACAAGGTAAAGTTCATCTCCATGAGGAGGTCTTGATGGTATCCTAGACGAATCTTCCCGTGAGGGGCCTTGATGATGTATATCCCGCAGGATCTTCTCACATGGAGGTCTTGAACTCCATGGGAGTGGTGGTCTCTCTCTCTCAAGAGTAGAGGTAGGTAGGAGCAAAGCTCACATACAAATGAGCTCTCACTTTGCTAACCCTAAAAATGAGGAGGAGGAGGTCTATTTATAGTCTAAGGGACGAAGGGGTAAGTTAGGTGGGCGAATGGGTACATGGGCCTCGGCCCAGAGTCATGCATGCAGGCAAGGCCGGATGATCCGGATGGGGGTCCGGATGATCCGGGCATTATCCGGATGATCCGGGACCTCATTCGGATGATCCGGCTCCACCGAGGAGATTCTGCAAGCTTCGGCCGTCGAGGTTGGGGAATTACCCGGATGATCCGAGTGGGCATCCGGATGATCCGGCTGAGCCTGGATGATCCGGCTCGGCGTCCGGATGTCCGGCTCCAGCTCACCAGCCGCTCCGTATTCTTCTCCTTTCTTTCATCTTCTCTTCCATGCTTCCCTCACGGATGGTGTAGACGTACACTTGCGCTCGCACTCCTCCTCGACATCCATGAAGCTCCGACAATACCTATGCATGCACACGGGAGAAGTGTCAAGTAGTATACCATCCTCGAAGGTGTCAAGTGAACATGTGTAAAGGAGATGATTCACCTTTGTGTATGTGAAGTAGATGTCGCATGTGTCACTTGCCAAACGGACTCTTGACATGGTGATGTCCGTAGGATGCTCCGCATCATGCCCTCCCCCTCGGGAAAGATCCGACCTCGGATCGAAAACCAAATCACCATGGGAAAGAGATGGCATCGTCGTGTAGAAGTGGACGATCACCAAGTACTCGTCATCTTGAAGCCCGAAATGGACAATCTCCAATGTCACACCATCTCGTGATTCCTTCAAAAGGAGCAAGGACAACAAACACTTGGAAAAACAAATGTGCTTAGCGTTAGTGCGAAACCAAGCATTCAAGCGGTGATTCACCCAACAAGTGTCATCATCAAGCATAGTATAAGGATTGACAAAGGATTGTAGCATGTCATGTAAGCATATGGATTGAGCAAAATCAAGGTCATCATGGAAACAAGCATGTAAATGTGAGGTAGTGATGCAAATATGTGTGACAAGAGAATAAGCATCTACCTCATCGTCATAGCAATCATGCATAAAGCACTCGACAAATGGTTGATGGTAGGCATAAGAATCATTCACAATACCAAATAAAAAGAAGTGTCTAAACACATGGGTCAATTGCAAGACAATCCAAGCATAACGTGCATAGGGTGTAGTGAAGATAGTGTGGCACTCAACACAATAGAAAGAGCAATTGTTCAACATGTGTGAGGCAATCAAGGCAAGCATGTAGCAATCAATGGGACATGGCATATGTGAAGTGATGACATTGTTGCAACCAAACATGTGATAGGAACAAGTAATCCAAGAATTGGATGCAACACACAAGGTATATATGTCATGAGGCATGTAAAGGTGAAAATGACAAGTCGAAGCAAGATCTCTAACATGTGTGCAATATGTCAAGGTGCAAGCAACACATGAAGTAGGATCCACAATATTCATGCTCATAGTTTGGGGGTTCTCAAAAGAGAAGGATATCACCTTGAAAGCATGTCCTTGTGCGTCCTTCACAATTCCGAAGCACAAGCAAGTGCGATGTAGAAGCAAGTCGGTCGCAAGTGGTTCCTCTCAAGACCTCGAATGTTCAACTCACGTGAAGTGGAAGTCGGCACAAAGTCCAAGTATCCTACACATGCACAAAACAAAGCAAAGAACGTATGTGCATGGTAGATAAACACATCATCCATCATGATGGTTCTCATCTTTTGCACATAACCATTAGAAGCACAAGTGCATGAATAATATGATGCAACAATGGCAATATTCATGGCACTAGGTATATGGTGCAAAGAAGTAAGACAAGCATGCTTCACAAGAAATATGTCAAAATCTCCAAATATATGTGAGAATGCTATGGGGGCAATCTTAGTAGAAAGACTAAAATCATTGTTGCACTCAATACATGGAAAATTATCTAGCATGAGAGAGGCAACATATGGAGATATATGACAAGAAGCAATAACAATCATGTGGAAAACATGGTAATGGTTGTCATCAACCGCATGAAGTGAGCAAGTATGAATCATTGCTGATGCAACATAATCAAGCATAGAAATCATGTCGTGCAAACTAGTGGGGCGAAGATGCAACACACTAGAGGAAATCATGGCAATCACGTCATGTGAGCAAATAGTGGATATAGGAAATGCACATGACATATCACAAGCACGAAGGCAAATCATGGTCAAAGTATCATCATAGGTATGGGTCACAAATGGAACATGGCAATAACAAGCAATATCTCCACCAAGCTTGCAAATACACATATAAGTAGTAGAATCAATCATCATGTGTAATGCAAAGCATGGGTCACAAATGCATGGTAAAAGCATAGGAATGAGCATATCATGCAAAGTGAACATGGCAATATGGGCAAATGATATATAATGGACAATAACCCATAACCATGTGAGGTCCATGTAGAAGAAATGCGCGAAGTCTTTGCACGAAGGTAGCGGTGGGAAAATCAATCCACGGGATCCCAAGTCATCGTTGCTCTCTAGAGCTCGTTTTGTCAACTCATGGGATTGTGAGGTTGACAAGTATTCATGGGTACCTACACAAAAGAGACACAAACCAAAGAAATTGTGTGCGTGGTAAATGTACACATCATCCATCATGATGTGTATGTGCATGTGAAAGTTAGCACAAGATAAGCATCGCTCAAAGAAATTTGATGCGTGGTATAAGAACATGTCATCCATCATGAAAGAATAGTTATTGTGTATAACACGATGGGGATGCAAATTGAGCATACTAGTATATGGCACATCAATATCATGTTCATTCATGGGGAGCATATTGTGCACATAATCATGGGAATCATGCAATGGATGGGAGTGATCAAAATCTCCTAAAATGTATGAGGAAACTATGGGGGTCTCCTCATGAGCAATATTGGAATCATAATATGGAGAAGTGGAACAACATCCAAAACAATGCATATCCGAAGCTAGGTGGTCATGGCATGGCATATGATTGAAATGATGCAAAGGTAGCATGCCAATAACATCACAAGAGAAACAAATGCCAATAACCATGGGCTTGTGATCTATGCCATATGTGCAAATTGGGTTTATTTTAATGGCATATGCATAGTTACTACGAAGAGATTGCAAATTGGACATATTGTTGATCTCATGCATAGCATATGACAAGTCAAGCGGATTGTCAAACATGATGTGACCTAAAGAATTGTCACAAGAAATCCTATGTAACATGGCATCACAACTAATAGACTCCACATGGCAATCATCAAATTCATCATAAATGGGTAAATCATTGCATGGGGAAGTCATACTAGCATGAATCATGGCCATAGGTGGATCAACATCATGCAAGCAATCAATGTCAAGAATGTCCACTAGTGGGACTAGAGCATCACCTTCACCTATGTTACCTTGTTCATTCCACTCAAGTGGTGTAGGTGAGGTGGGAAAGACCAAATGGTGGTCATCATCATCAACTTGATGGAACCATGTGGGGGGTGCATCATATTCCACCATGGCCATCATCTTGTCCAAAGGAAGGACGTAGTCGTCGCGAATCGGCGTGTCATCATATATGGGACCTAACACCAAATGAGAAGACACAATAGAGGTAGAGGCTAAGTCGTTAGAAATCGAAGTGGCCTCACATGCCCTATCAACTACCTCACTCTCTCTATGTGGTGGTTCACTCACTCCCTCAAAATAGGTGCACTCAATCTCACGTATGGTGGAGTCACTCATCTCACTCAAGTGGTGGGGGTTGTGGCTCTCCTCACATGGGAATTGGGGCAACTCGTCATATATGGGGCTAGTGGTGAAGTCACTCTCACTCTCAATATGGTGGCACAAGCCACTCAAGTCATCATATATCGCCGTGGTCGAAGGGAAAATCCCATGCTCAACCATCTCGTCACCGTAGCCGTGGATGAAGGCCGAAGATGGCACATCATCACTCTCGCCTCCTTAGATGGAAGCATCATCCTTGCTTGTCACTATGTCGCACGCCTCCAAAGCATGTTCCTTGATTGGCTCCATAGTCGTACTCATCGCCGCACCGTCTTGAAAAAGAGTCGAAGTAGACTCGGCATCATCAATGCCACAAAGAGGGATGGCGGTGAACTCGAACTTGGGAGTGTCGTCTTGGAGCTCGTCGGGCTTGGACATCTTGGTGGTAATATCCTCATGCTCGTTGTCGTGGAGCTTGGTCGTCGTGAAGTGTGCTTGGGGTGGAGAAGCCTTGGCTTTCATGAGTTCTTGTTCCGCCTTGAGAGCACCAATGTAGTAGTCGTCGAGGGACTTGTAGTTCTCGAGGAAGATAGTCTTGGAGATGTCGTTGTGCAATCCCATCATGAAGTGGAACTTCATCGAAATGGGGTCGTCCACGCCGGCTCGTCGCAAGGCAATCTTCATCTCCTTGAAGTACGCGTCGATGGACTTGGATCCTTTGATGGTGTTCTCCAATTAGCGTAGAAGTTGTTTCGTGTAGGTTGGAGGCACGAACTCTCGCCGCAAAGCTCTCTTTGTCTTTGGCCAACTCATGTCGTAGCTTTCCGAAGGTGTGTGAAGCCACCATGCCGATGCATAGTCGTGGAAGTTACTTGTGGTGCACTTCACTTGATCTTCGGGAGTAACTTGATGTAGCTTGAGGTAGTCGTCCATTAGGCGCTCCCACTCGAGATACTCCTCGGGTTCTTGAGTCCCATAGAAAGGAATCTTGTGGTCGGTGTCGAGGTCGTAGTAGCTCGTGGAAGTCGTGGACTTGAGCTTGGGGAGCTTCTCTTGAGCGTAATCTTGGGGTGCTTGTTGGCGAAGATGCCGTATGTCCGTAGGCGAAGATGCCTTGAAGTCTCTTGGCGAAGATGCCAAGGGAGATGGTGAAGTCATTGAGCGGTTGTTGGTGTTGAGCTCTTGACCTTCACGTTCTTGTTGGTGGTGGTGTCGATGCCGATGTGACCTTGCCGGAGATGGTAGCTTGGAAGGATGTGGACTTGAGCGTCTTCTCGAAGATGAGGAAGATCTCTTGTAGGACTTGATGATGGACTTGATCTCTTCCATTTGAGCATCCATCTTGTCGTCCAAGTTGTTTTTCATGGCACCGAACTCGTCGTTGTTGTTGTAGACCGAAGGAGGTGTGCTTTTCCTATCCATCACAAGACTCGAGTAGAGGTGAGTAGGAGATGAGATAAACAATACCAAGTTACCTTTTCCCAAAGTTGAGGATGTATCTCATTTCACTCAATGTGAAATGAAAGAATAGTGGAATTGGTACCGGACTTGTTCACTCACACCTATCAAGTAAAGCTTATGGAGTGGCTCGGTGAGGATAGTGACACAAAAATTTGATGCAAAATGTTAGCAAGAGTCAATAATGTTGAAAGAGATTCACAAATTCGCAAGTGAAACAAGTAGACCAATAGCAATGAATGGCACACGGAAACACACACACAGATAGATAAATGGGGTCGTGCAACCAAGGAATGAGCACAAAATGTGGAATCCACGGGAAACGCTCGTGTTGCACAACTCAAGAGAGATGCTAGCACGATTGCTCAATAGGCGGATACGACACTTGTGCACAACCTATAAGATGCAAAATGTATCAACTTTCTATCCCAAGTTTGCTATTATGTATGGTTCCCGGTGTTTCACACACGATGATCCAAGATGATCAATGATGGTATATGATATGCAATGTGGTGATGCTATGGCTATTGCTTACAAGCTCTTTGTTTCTCTTTGCTTAAAAGCTTATTCTTGTTTTTTTTTGAAAGGCCACGTTGCGAAATGCACACACCAAGATAGCAATTGTGTATATGCGGGAACAATCTTGTGACACAAGGAATGATATGATGATACCATTGATAGAGGCGAGGGTGTCCCGATCTTTCGATGAGATGATAGCTATCGTTTTTGGTGGAGTAGACTTTGACGAGCCGACTACGAACGTGCGAGGACGTCGCGCCTTAGCAATCACTAAACCAACTCCGAGAGGTTATTGACCACGCCGGAGCACAATCAACCTGACCACGAGGGTCTATCTCCTGCAAGCAAACGAAGAACAAGCAAGAAACTAAGATTTGCAATCTGGATATTGCGAATATAAGATGAAAGCTTTATTGATCAAGGTGGGGTTCTGTGACGTCTTGGTCTGGTCGTTGAACACAAACGAAGTACGCGAAGTTGCAGCTATGGCGAACTTTTAATCTAAACAAAACCCAAAGTCTAAACGGTGCCCTAAGGGCTGTATATATGGAGGAAGAGGAGGGGATTTCGTGGCCCTTGAAGGAGGGGTCCGAAACCAACCCTATCTCTTGTTTCCCCACACATACGGACTCTAAAAACAGCCTATACTCAAGTATTTCGAAAGTACATGGGCCTGGCCCAATAATAAGGTGACGCAGCACCTATAATAGCCTCTGGACGAAATTTATGAAGTGACATCTTGTATATTTCGTCCAAGGCTTCCTGCACTCATTATGGTGGCTTCAAAGTCCTGAAATCATCACTTGTAACTCCGTTCTTGTTCCCCTTGTGCATGCCATCATCTCCATGCTTGAACTTGCTCCAAGGTTCCTCTTTCTTGTCCAAGCTAGGCCCTTCATTTGTAAGCAAAACAAATGTATCCAATTTAGGCAGCATCATATTCTCATGAACTTTAGAATCATTACCAAGAAACGAAAGTACCTGATATTTTAATTGGCGTGCGCGAGCTCTAGTAATTGGTCCAGTATGTATAGAAGCAGGGGTTGTGGGTGTAACAATGGTATTGATGTCCTCATCATTCTCCATGCCATCTATCTTCTCCATGGCCTCTTCAAATCTGTTTAGCACATCTCCCACCTGGCCACTCATCATTTGCTGAAATTTATCATGCAACTCCTTGTTCGTCATGTTCTCCCAGTCAATCTCGTCGGCTTGTGATCCTGCCATGGTTAGCAGCAATAGAAACACACAAGAATATGATCCTACAGACTACTAGAAAGTGGTGGTGGTGTGGTGTGGTGTCACAAATCCGTCAAGCAAATCTCAAATTCTTACCAGTTCTTACCCAGCAGCAGGTGGTGATCGGCAACCTTTGTAGTCAAAACTCTCAGAGCTTGGACAGAGCGATTGCCAGGTGGTGTCAAACGCACGATGTAGATGTATGTGGAGCTGGGAAGGCTTATGATATGGTAGCAAAAAGGGTCAGCAATAATCAATTCAGAGATGCAATGTTGAATAAACTCTCAACGACGGTACTATGCTGGTCCTAGGCTAGACCGTGCTAGAGACGCGAGCCTAGAACACTAACAAAAATCACGGCGCTGCACGTAAACAAGGGAGGAGCACACTCTGAATTTTTTTCTTTTTTTCTTTTTTGCTCCGCAACAATTTTTTTTCGAAAAAGTCTACAAATGGTCTAAAAACTGCCTAGCCAGAATTTTCCAGACTTAGTTTTTTTTTTTTTGAAACTGGAACTATTTTTCTTCTGCGGGTAGCACGAAAATTGGGGAATCCGACTTGTTTACGACTCGTAGTATCGCGTGATCTGGAACTCTAAAATAAAGGAATAAATACTGGACTCGGACTAGGACTGGTGGCAGAGATGAATCTGGTGGAACTCGGACTGGTGATGGTATATGACGGTAGTATATGTGGGCTCGGATTGGTGGTGGTATATGGACTCGGATCGGTGGTGGTATATGGACTCAGAGAAATAGCAGATAAGCTGTGGTGGTATATGGTAGGGGCGATGATGATGGTGCGGCGGCGGCGTGACAACTTGTGAACAGAACTCGAAACTCTAAAGAACTAGACGCTAAGACCAGCAACTTGACACGACGATGCAACCGCAAATTCAACAAAGCAAAAACCCTAAAAAGATTATGCAAAGGCTCAGATTGGTTCGGATATGATGAACTAACCCTAAATTTTTTTTTTGGCTTTTTCCTGGACTGTAGGTATGAAGAACAGACTCGATCTAAACTACGAAAAACTGTAAATCTCACCGAGCAACCTGGGAATCTGATACCACTTGATAGAGGCGAGGGTGTCCCGATCTTTCGATGAGATGGTAACTATCGATTTGGTGGAGCCGACTTTGACGATCCGACTACAAACGTGCACGACGTTGCGCCTTAGCAATCGCTAAACCAATCTCCTGAGGTTACTGACGATGCTAGAAACACGATCAGCCTGACCACGAAGGTCTATTCCTGCACGCAATCGAAGAACAAGCAAGAATATGATAATGCAATCTGAATATTGCGAATATAGATGAAGTATTGATAATGGTGGGGATCCGAAAACGGTCTTGGTCTGGTCGTTGGACACAAACGAAGTACACGAAGTTGCAATGGCTAACTTTTAACTAAACAAATCCCAAAGTCTAAACGGTGCCCTAAGGGCTGTATATATGGAGGAAGAGGAGGGGATTTCGTGGCCCTTGAAGGAGGGGTCCGAAACCAACCCTATCTCTTGTTTCCCCACACATACGGACTCTAAAAACAGCCTATACTCAAGTATTTCGAAATTACATGGGCCTGGCCCAATAATAAGGTGACACAGCACCTATAATAGCCTCTGGACGAAATTTATGAAGTGACATCTTGTATATTTCGTCCAAGGCTTCCTGCACTCATTATGGTGGCTTCAAAGTCCTGAAATCATCACTTGTAACTCCGTTCTTGTTCCCCTTGTGCATGCCATCATCTCCATGCTTGAACTTGCTCCAAGGTTCCTCTTTCTTGTCCAAGCTAGGCCCTTCATTTGTAAGCAAAACAAATGTATCCAATTTAGGCAGCATCATATTCTCATGAACTTTAGAATCATTACCAAGAAACGAAAGTACCTGATATTTTAATTGGCGTGCGCGAGCTCTAGTAATTGGTCCAGTATGTATAGAAGCAGGGGTTGTGGGTGTAACAATGGTATTAATGTCCTCATCAACCATGATGATTTGGTGTATATGCAATGGAAGGTACGGATCACTAATGTGCACAAGTAACGTTGCCGGCAATACTCAATGGCTAGTCTCGATAGGCAAGTGACGCAAAATGGGCTAGGGGTTATCAATGCAATTGCAAGGGGAATATACAATGGTGTCGTCGAGGTTACCGTCAAAAGGATGAAGTGGTTAATGACGATGTCGAGACCGGGGCGATGATGAGTGGCGGTGGTGTCGATGTCGAATCGTTCCTAAGTAGCCGAAACACCTTAGGAAATAGAAAAACCGCGAACTCAAAATCTCAAATGTCAAATGGTGGTTGCGGAGGTATTGGTGGAAACCCGGTCAAAATGGGTTAAGGTGGTGGAAGGGTATGATGGGCTATATACGGTGTCGGAGTCGGAAGCACGGTCCCTAAGTAGCCGAAACACCTTAGGAGACACAACTCACAACACAAACAAAATTGGGTTAATTTAGGGTGGCGGAAGTGTATTGTGGGCAAGCCTATGCGGAAGTTATGGTGGTGATTGATGAAGAAGCAACCGTCCCTAAGTAGCCGAAACACCTTAGGAGACACGAATCACTACTCAAGCAACCACAAATGCGATGGTGAACAAAATGGGTTAGGTTGCGGAAGTCAGTGGTGGTAATGCGGATGATATGGTGGAGGGCCTAGGCAAACTTGCCAAATTTCAGAAAATATGATGGAGTCAAATGATGGTGGTGGTATTTTTGTGGGATGGGGGATGTCAAGAGCTTCAAAACGAGCTAAAGAACGTCAAAATCGGACTCCGGATGAATTAGTTATGACTAAAACAAAAATTCAGCCATGTCAGTTTCAGGATTACCCGGACATCCGGGAGGAGGTCCGGCTGATTCGGGTCAGGTCCGGATGATCCGGGTTCGTCAGCTCCGGTTCTGTTGTTCGGGTGCGTGGGTTATCCGGACGTCCGTGACAGGGTCCAGTTGATCCGGGAGGTGTCCGGATGATCCGGGAGCAGGTCCGGATGATCCGGGCAGGTCAAACTGCTCGGGATTTCCTCTCGGGGACGAATTTTTGGGCGGAAAATGGATGATTTTGGGGTCAAAATTGAGGAGATTTCATGGATGGAAGGTGGGGAAACTTGTGGGAAAGCTAGATCCACTTGAAACCAAGCAAATCCATGGATCAAAATCAACAAAACATCATCAAACCAACAAATCACGAAAAAAATTGGGGCTATTTTTGGTGAGGATTTTTGAAATTTAGGACGAAATCAAGCAGAAGAAGGCTAGAAAATGGTGGGAGGGGGGGACTCCAAATTCGTGATAAACGTGCCTCATGATACCAAATGATACGGGGCTAACCCGGTGATAGAGGCTAGGGTGTCCCGATCTTTCGATGAGATGATATCTATCGTTTTTGGTGGAGTAGACTTTGACGATCCGACTACGAACGTGCGAGGACGTCGCGCCTTAGCAATCGCTAAACCAACTCCGAGAGGTTATTGACCACGCCGGAGCACAATCAACCTGACCCCGAGGGTCTATCTCCTGCAAGCAAACGAAGAACAAGCAAGAAACTAAGATTTGCAATCTGGATATTGCGAATATAAGATGAAAGCTTTATTGATCGAGGTGGGGTTCTGTGACGTCTTGGTCTGGTTGTTGAACACAAACGAAGTACGCGAAGTTGCAGCTATGGCGAACTTTTAATCTAAACAAAACCCAAAGTCTAAACGGTGCCTTAAGGGCTGTATATATGGAGGAAGAGGGGGGGATTTCGTGGCCCTTGAAGGAGGGGTCCGAAACCAACCCTATCTCTTGTTTCCCCACACATACGGACTCTAAAAATAGCCTATACTCAAGTATTTCGAAATTACATGGGCCTGGCCCAATAATAAGGTGACGCAGCACCTATAATAGCCTCTGGACGAAATTTATGAAGTGGCATCTTGTATATTTCGTCCAAGGCTTCCTGCACTCCTTATGGTGGCTTCAAAGTCCTGAAATCATCACTTGTAACTCCGTTCTTGTTCCCCTTGCGCATGCCATCATCTCCATGCTTGAACTTGCTCCAAGGTTCATCTTTCTTGTCCAAGCTAGGCCCTTCATTTGTAAGCAAAACAAATGTATCCAATTTAGGCAGCATCATATTCTCATGAACATTAGAATCATTACCAAGAAACGAAAGTACCTGATAATTTAATTGGCGTGCGCGAGCTCTAGTAATTGGTCCAGTATGTATAGCAGCAGGGGCTGTGGGTGTAACAATGGTATTGATGTCCTCATCATCCTCCCCTTCTTGAAATGAAGTCGTCCTCGACGGAAGCTCATCTTCCTCACCCAAATAAGGCTTCAAATCTGCAATGTTAAAAGTGGGACTAACCCCAAAATCTGCAGGCAGCTCAAGTTTATATGCGTAATCATTTATTTTCTCTAACACCTTAAAAGGACCATCAGCACGTGGCATTAGCTTTGATTTGCGCAAATCAGGAAATCTATCCTTACGCAAATGTAACCAAACAAGATCTCCAGGTGCAAACACAACATGTTTTCTACCCTTATCTCCAGCAAGTTTATATTTAGCATTCATACGCTCAATGTTCTCCTTAGTTAACTCATGCATTTTTAAGATCAATTCAGCACGTTGTTTAGCATCAAAATTAACCTTCTCCGAAGATGGAAGAGGCAACAAATCAATAGGTGCACGAGGTAGGAATCCATATACAATTTCAAAAGGGCACATCTTAGTAGTAGAATGCAACGAACGATTATAAGCAAATTCAATATGAGGCAAGCATTCTTCCCACATTTTCTTGTTATTCTTCAAAACAGCCCTAAGCATAGTAGACAAAGTTCTATTGACTACTTCAGTTTGTCCATCAGTTTGGGGGTGACAAGTAGTACTAAAAAGCAGTTTAGTCCCCAACTTAGCCCATAAACATCTCCAAAAGTGGCTAAGAAATTTGGTATCACGATCTGAAACAATAGTATTTGGCACACCATGCAAGCGAATAATTTCACGAAAGAACAAATCAGCAACATTAGCAGCATCATCGCTTTTATGACATGGTATAAAGTGTGCCATTTTCGAGAACCTATCCACGACAACAAATATGCTATCCCTCCCCTTCTTTGTTCGAGGTAAACCCAAAACAAAGTCCATAGATATATCCTCCCATGGAACACTAGGTACAGGCAACGGCAAATATAAACCATGAGGATTGAGTCGTGACTTAGCTTTTTGACATGTAGTGCAGCGAGCAACAAAGCGCTCAACATCCCGTCTCATCTTTGGCCAAAAGAAATGTGTAGCAAGTACATCCTCCGTCTTCTTTACGCCAAAGTGTCCCATTAATCCTCCTCCATGCGCCTCCTGCAACAACAAAAGACGAACGGAGCTAGCTGGAATGCATAGCTTGTTAGCACGAAACACAAATCCATCGTTAACGACGAACTTGTTCCATGTTCTCCCTTCTTTACAATTCTGCAATACATCTTTAAATTCAGCATCATGCACATATTGATCTTTGATGGTCTCCAAACCAAATATTTTAAAGTCAAGTTGTGAAAGCATAGTATAACGACGAGACAATGCATCAGCAATAACATTTTCTTTACCCTTCTTGTGTTTAATGACATAAGGGAAAGTCCCAATGAATTCAACCCATTTAGCATGTCTACGGTTCAGTTTGGCTTGACTTTTAATATGTTTCAAAGATTCATGATCAGAATGAATAACAAATTCTTTGGGCCATAAATAATGTTGCCATGTTTCCAAAGTCCGAACAAGAGCATACTGGACCAATTACTAGAGCTCGCGCATGCCATGTTTCCAGTATGTGATGAGGACATCAATACCATTGTTACACCCACAGCCCCTGCTTCTATACATACTGGACCAATTACTAGAGCTCGCGCACGCCAATTAAAATATCAGGTACTTTCGTTTCTTGGTAATGATTCTAAAGTTCATGAGAATATGATGCTGCCTAAATTGGATACATTTGTTTTGCTTACAAATGAAGGGCCTAGCTTGGACAAGAAAGAGGAACCTTGGAGCAAGTTCAAGCATGGAGATGATGGCATGCGCAAGGGGAACAAGAACGGAGTTACAAGTGATGATTTCAGGACTTTGAAGCCACCATAAGGAGTGCAGGAAGCCTTGGACGAAATATACAAGATGCCACTTCATAAATTTCGTCCAGAGGCTATTATAGGTGCTGCGTCACCTTATTATTGGGCCAGGCCCATGTAATTTCGAAATACTTGAGTATAGGCTATTTTTAGAGTCCGTATGTGTGGGGAAACAAGAGATAGGGTTGGTTTCGGACCCCTCCTTCAAGGGCCACGAAATCCCCCCCCTCTTCCTCCATATATACAGCCCTTAGGGCACCGTTTAGACTTTGGGTTTTGTTTAGATTAAAAGTTCGCCATAGTTGCAACTTCGCGTACTTCGTTTGTGTTCAACAACCAGACCAAGACGTCACAGAACCCCACCTCGATCAATAAAGCTTTCATCTTATATTCGCAATATCCAGATTGCAAATCTTAGTTTCTTGCTTGTTCTTCGTTTGCTTGCAGGAGTTAGACCCTCGGGGTCAGGTTGATTGTGCTCCGGCGTGGTCAATAACCTCTCGGAGTTGGTTTAGCGATTGCTAAGGCGCGACGTCCTCGCACGTTCGTAGTCGGATCGTCAAAGTCTACTCCACCAAAAACGATAGACATCATCTCATCGAAAGATCGGGACACCCTCGCCTCTATCACCTTATCTCCAGCAAGTTTATATTTAGCATTCATACGCTCAATGTTCTCCTTAGTTAACTCATGCATTTTTAAGATCAATTCAGCACGTTGTTTAGCATCAAAATTAACCTTCTCCGAAGATGGAAGAGGCAACAAATCAATAGGTGCACGAGGTAGGAAACCATATACAATTTCAAAAGGGCACATCTTAGTAGTAGAATGCAACGAACGATTATAAGCAAATTCAATATGAGGCAAGCATTCTTCCCACATTTTCTTGTTATTCTTCAAAACAGCCCTAAGCATAGTAGACAAAGTTCTATTGACTACTTCAGTTTGTCCATCAGTTTGGGGGTGACAAGTAGTACTAAAAAGCAGTTTAGTCCCAACCTTAGCCCATAAACATCTCCAAAAGTGGCTAAGAAATTTGGTATCACGATCTGAAACAATAGTATTTGGCACACCATGCAAGCGAATAATTTCACGAAAGAACAAATCAGCAACATTAGCAGCATCATCGCTTTTATGACATGGTATAAAGTGTGCCATTTTCGAGAACCTATCCACGACAACAAATATGCTATCCCTCCCCTTCTTTGTTCGAGGTAAACCCAAAACAAAGTCCATAGATATATCCTCCCATGGAACACTAGGTACAGGCAACGGCATATATAAACCATGAGGATTGAGTCGTGACTTAGCTTTTTGACATGTAGTGCAGCGAGCAACAAAGCGCTCAACATCCCGTCTCATCTTTGGCCAAAAGAAATGTGTAGCAAGTACATCCTCCGTCTTCTTTACGCCAAAATGTCCCATTAATCCTCCTCCATGCGCCTCCTGCAACAACAAAAGACGAACGGAGCTAGCTGGAATGCATAGCTTGTTAGCACGAAACACAAATCCATCGTTAACGACGAACTTGTTCCATGTTCTCCCTTCTTTACAATTCTGCAATACATCTTTAAATTCAGCATCATGCACATATTGATCTTTGATGGTCTCCAAACCAAATATTTTAAAGTCAAGTTGTGAAAGCATAGTATAACGACGAGACAATGCATCAGCAATAACATTTTCTTTACCCTTCTTGTGTTTAATGACATAAGGGAAAGTCTCAATGAATTCAACCCATTTAGCATGTCTACGGTTCAGTTTGGCTTGACTTTTAATATGTTTCAAAGATTCATGATCAGAATGAATAACAAATTCTTTGGGCCATAAATAATGTTGCCATGTTTCCAAAGTCCGAACAAGAACATATAATTCCTTATCATAAGTAGAGTAATTCAGACTAGGCCCACTCAATTTTTCAGAAAAGTATGCAACAGGTTTGCCATCTTGTAATAACACACCTCCTAATCCAATTCCACTAGCATCACATTCAAGCTCAAAAGTCTTTAAAATCAGGAAGTTGGAGTAAAGGAGCATGTGTTAACTTATCTTTCAACACCGTGAAGGCTTCTTCCTGTGCGGTACCCCAAACAAAAGGCACATCCTTCTTTGTAAGCTCGTTGAGAGGTGCAGCAATGGTACTGAAATCTCTCACAAAACGCCTATAGAAACCAGCGAGGCCAAGGAAACTCCTCACTTGTGTGACCGTTTTGGGCTGCGGCCAACTCTCAATAGCTTCAATCTTGGCTTTATCAACTTCAATTCCCTGTGGAGTAACAACATAGCCAAGAAAAGATACTCGGTCGGTGCAAAAGGTGCACTTCCCAAGGTTACCAAACAAACGTGCATCACATAGAGCAATAAAAACAACACGTAAATGTTCCAAATGTTCCTCCAAAGATCTGCTATAAATCAATATATCATCAAAGTAAACTACCACAAATCGTCCAATGAAAGCACGTAAAACTTCGTTCATTAATCTCATGAAAGTACTAGGTGCATTAGTTAACCCAAAAGGCATGACTAACCACTCATATAAACCGAACTTAGTTTTAAATGCTGTTTTCCATTCATCTCCCAATTTCATACGAATTTGATGGTATCCACTACGCAAATCAACTTTGGAGAATATTGTAGAGCCACTCAATTCATCAAGCATATCATCTAGCCTAGGAATAGGATGACGATAACGAATAGTAATATTATTAATGCCTCTACAATCAACACACATACGCGATGTACCATCCTTTTTTGGCAATAGTATAATAGGAACAGCACAAGGACTAAGAGATTCGCGTATATAACCTTTGTCGAGCAGCTCCTGTACTTGACGCATAATCTCCTTCGTCTCCTCTGGATTGGTACGGTATGGCGCACGGTTTGGCAACGAAGCACCGGGAATTAAGTCAATCTGATGCTCAATCCCGCGAATAGGTGGTAATCCCGGTGGCACGTCTTGTGGAAAGACGTCAGCGAACTCCTGCAAATTGTTAGTGACCGCAGGAGGCAAAGAGGAAGGCACGTCCTCGAATGAAAATAACGCCTCTTTGCACACAAAAGCATAGCAAACAGAATTGCTGAAATCTAGCTCATCAATATCAGATTTGGTGGCAAGTAAGCATGCACTTTTCAATTTAATTTTAGAAGCAACACTAGATGGTTTATTATTAGGCTTCATTTGTTGCTCAAATTCTTTTGCCACAATCTGATTTTCACTCTTATTTTTCTCCTGCTTTGCTTTACTAGCTCTATTAATATCATCTTTCAAAATAGAATCAGGAGTCATAGGAAGCAAAGTAATATGTTTACCCTTATGAACAAGAGTATACTGATTGTTTCTACCATGGTGTACAGAATTTTTATCAAATTGCCATGGTCTACCAAGTAATAATGAACATGCTTGCATGGGTACCACATCACAATCAACATAATCAGCATATGTAGAGATACTAAAATGCACACGAACAGTACGTGTTACCTTAACCTTGCCGCTGTTGTTGAACCATTGGATATAGTAAGGATGTGGATGTGGTCTTGTGGTGAGAGATAGCTTCTCCACCATCTCCATGCTAGCCAAGTTGTTGCAGCTCCCTCCATCTATGATGACGCGAACAGAACATTCCTTCACAACTCCCTTTGTATGGAACAAATTATGCCTCTGATTTTGCTCAGCTTGTGTGACCTGCACACTCAAAACACGTTGAGCAACTAAACATTCATACCTGTCAGCGTCTTCAGGAGCCATGTATTGCGTCTCATGATCAGAATCATCTCCACCGTGTTCTTCACTTGTAATAAGAGCCAAAGTCTCCTCATCATAATCACTAGCGGACTCATACCCACCATCCTCAGTAGCAATCATAGCACGCGGAGATTGGCATTCTCTCGCATAATGACCTCTTCCCTTACAACGACGGCAAATAATATCATGTGTGTGCCCTGTTGATGCCATAGATGAAGAAGAGCTCTGGGCAGGCCCAGAAGGTGTACTCTTGGCAGATGGTGGTGGTGGTGCCTGTTTTCTTGTATCTCGGTTGGAATTGGCGGCTGAAGTCAGTGGTGCCGCAGTAGGACGTGTGGGAGTAGAGGAGGCACGCGGTGTCCATGATGAAGATCGACCTGCAGAAAAATTAGTTCGCGCCAATGCCTGTCGATCCTGCACTTCACGTTCAGCTTTACAAGCAAGATGGAATAAACGAGTGATATTATTATACTCCTTATACTCTAGAATGGTCTGAATCTCTCTATTTAATCCACCCATGAAACGTGCAAGCATAGCTTCATTCTCCTCAACAATACCACATCTAATCATGCCAGTTTGTAATTCCTGATAATATTCTTCTACAGAATTTTTTCCTTGTCTTAAGCGCTGCAATTTTTGAAGTAATTCATGTTGATAATATGGTGGAACCCAACGAGTACGCATAGCAGTTTTCAAAGCAGCCCACGTAGCTGGAATAGGATATAATCTACAATGTTCAGACCACCATACACATGCAAAACTAGTGAAAGCACAAACAGCAGCAGCAACACGTCGTTCCTCGGGATATTGTAAACATGTAAAATGTTGTTCAGTTTCTAACTCCCAAGTAAGATATATATCAGGAACATATCTACCCTCGAATGGTGGAATATTCAATTTTAATTTAGGAAGATGGTCATGATCTCGTACCTGAAGTGGTGGTGCAGGCCTACCATTGCGATTATTTGCATGTGGACGACCTGGTGCTGGTGGTTGCACGTAGTTATGATTTTGATCAACCTCATCCTCATAATCGCCCGCGTAATCATCCTCCTCCTCGGCACCAGCAGCAGCAGGAGCAGGAGCCAAAGAAGCATCAACAGTCGGTACAGCAGCACCAGAAGTTTGGCCATCCTCAAGAGGAACACGCTTCGCTCGTCCGAACTGATTTGGAAGGGGGCGTTGTTGTTGTCGTTGCAGAGGTGCGACAGGTGCAGCCGGTGGTGGTTGGGGAAGACGCGTGAGCAATTCATTAAACTTGTTATCCAGCTTTGTCTCGAACGACTTCTCCATGCCATCTATCTTCTCCATGGCCTCTTCAAATCTGTTTAGCACATCTCCCACCTGGCCACTCATCATTTGCTGAAATTTATCATGCAACTCCTTGTTCGTCATGTTCTCCCAGTCAATCTCGTCGGCTTGTGATCCTGCCATGGTTAGCAGCAATAGAAACACACAAGAATATGATCCTACAGACTACTAGAAAGTGGTGGTGGTGTGGTGTGGTGTCACAAATCCGTCAAGCAAATCTCAAATTCTTACCAGTTCTTACCCAGCAGCAGGTGGTGATCGGCAACCTTTGTAGTCAAAACTCTCAGAGCTTGGACAGAGCGATTGCCAGGTGGTGTCAAACGCACGATGTAGATGTATGTGGAGCTGGGAAGGCTTATGATATGGTTGCAAAAAGGGTCAGCGATAATCAATTCAGAGATGCAATGTTGAATAAACTCTCAACGACGGTACTGTGCTGGTCCTAGGCTAGACCGTGCTAAAGACGCGAGCCTAGAACACTAACAAAAATCACGGCGCTGCACGTAAACAAGGGAGGAGCACACTCTGAATTTTTTTCTCTTTTTTTTTGCACTTTTTTTTGCACTTTTTTTTTGCTCCGCAACAATTTTTTTTTCGAAAAAGTCTACAAATGGTCTAAAAACTGCCTAGCCAGAATTTTCCAGACTTAGTTTTTTTTTTTTTGAAACTGGAACTATTTTTCTTCTGCGGGTAGCACGAAAATTGGGGAATCCGACTTGTTCACGACTCGTAGTATCGCGTGATCTGGAACTCTAAAATAAAGGAATAAATACTGGACTCGGACTAGGACTGGTGGCAGAGATGAATCTGGTGGAACTCGGACTGGTGATGGTATATGACGGTAGTATATATGGACTCGGATCGGTGGTGGTATATGGACTCGGATCGGTGGTGGTATATGGACTCAGAGAAATAGCAGATAAGCTGTGGTGGTATATGGTAGGGGCGATGATGATGGTGCGGCGGCGGCGTGACAACTTGTGAACAGAACTCGAAACTCTAAAGAACTAGACGCTAAGACCAGCAACTTGACACGACGATGCAACCGCAAATTCAACAAAGCAAAAACCCTAAAAAGATTATGCAAAGGCTCAGATTGGTTCGGATATGATGAACTAACCCTAAATTTTTTTTTTGGCTTTTTCCTAGACTGTAGGTATGAAGAACAGACTCGATCTAAACTACGAAAAACTGTAAATCTCACCGAGCAACCTGGGAATCTGATACCACTTGATAGAGGCGAGGGTGTCCCGATCTTTCGATGAGATGATATCTATCGTTTTTGGTGGAGTAGACTTTGACGATCCGACTACGAACGTGCGAGGACGTCGCGCCTTAGCAATCGCTAAACCAACTCCGAGAGGTTATTGACCACGCCGGAGCACAATCAACCTGACCCCGAGGGTCTATCTCCTACAAGCAAACGAAGAACAAGCAAGAAACTAAGATTTGCAATCTGGATATTGCGAATATAAGATGAAAGCTTTATTGATCGAGGTGGGGTTCTGTGACATCTTGGTCTGGTTGTTGAACACAAACGAAGTACGCGAAGTTGCAGCTATGGCGAACTTTTAATCTAAACAAAACCCAAAGTCTAAACGGTGCCCTAAGGGCTGTATATATGGAGGAAGAGGGGGGGATTTCGTGGCCCTTGAAGGAGGGGTCCGAAACCAACCCTATCTCTTGTTTCCCCACACATACGGACTCTAAAAATAGCCTATACTCAAGTATTTCAAAATTACATGGGCCTGGCCCAATAATAAGGTGACGCAGCACCTATAATAGCCTCTGGACGAAATTTATGAAGTGGCATCTTGTATATTTCGTCCAAGGCTTCCTACACTCCTTATGGTGGCTTCAAAGTCCTGAAATCATCACTTGTAACTCCGTTCTTGTTCCCCTTGCGCATGCCATCATCTCCATGCTTGAACTTGCTCCAAGGTTCATCTTTCTTGTCCAAGCTAGGCCCTTCATTTGTAAGCAAAACAAATGTATCCAATTTAGGCAGCATCATATTCTCATGAACATTAGAATCATTACCAAGAAACGAAAGTACCTGATAATTTAATTGGCGTGCGCGAGCTCTAGTAATTGGTCCAGTATGTATAGCAGCAGGGGCTGTGGGTGTAACAATGGTATTGATGTCCTCATCACCCGGTGTAGGTCGATCTTTCACGATTGGAGTGGATTCTCTCAAAGAACACGATGAACACGGGGAAGAACTGGGAGAAATCTGATGAGGACATGACTACCTTGGATACGACCAAAAATATTGCATACATGTATATTTGTGAGGTGATTTCTAATGCAAACTATGCAATAATTTATTTGTGTCATCCACGACAAAAATACTTCACAAACTTTTGTGCCATGTCTAATTGCAGGTGTATGGGACATTTGTACAATTCACATATGAAGATAAGGGAAAAAGAGAAGTTTAGGTGCTGTTCAAAAAGTCCTCTCACGTCACTTTTGGGCCAAGAGAAGATAGAGTCCAAGTCTCTCACGTTCTGGATTCAGATTCGGACTGCACAGACATACCTGACTCAAAACGCCAAGAACTTTTTCATACGGACTCCGAATTGGGTGATTCTTTTTTTGTTGGAAAGTAGATTTCGTGCTCTTTCCAACCCAATTGGATTCACCTTAAAATTCGTCCGGAGCGTTGAGTTACCAATGAAACAATCTGACGCTGCAGCAGAATCCGAGTCAAACTACAAGTCCAAAGGTGTTGCATCACCTCCACTTGGGCCCATTGGCCTTGTACGACCTAGGGTTAGTTTTAGGCTGCCTTGGGACGTTCTCCTACCTCCTTGGCCACCACCCCTTGCTCCTATATAAGTAGATCCATCTAGTAGCTTTTTGCTTGGGTTTTGTTTAGATTAAAAGTTCGCCATAGCTGCAACTTCGCGTACTTCGTTTGTGTTCAACGACCAGACCAAGACGTCACAGAACCCCACCTTGATCAATAAAGCTTTCATCTTATATTCGCAATATCCAGATTGCAAATCTTAGTTTCTTGCTTGTTCTTCGTTTGCTTGCAGGAGATAGACCCTCGTGGTCAGGTTGATTGTGCACCGGCGTGGTCAATAACCTCTAGGAGTTGGTTTAGCGATTGCTAAGGCGCGACGTCCTCGCACGTTCGTAGTCGGATCGTCAAAGTCTACTCCACCAAAAACGATAGCTATCATCTCATGGAAAGATCGGGACACCCTCGCCTCTATCAAGTGGTATCAGTTTTCAGGTTGCTTGGTGAGAATTTCCAGTTTTCCCTAGGTTAGATTTATTTTCTTACCTGTTGTCCAGGAAAAAGCCACAAAAAAATAAGTTAGATCTATTCATCCTTTGTCCAAGCCAGTCTGAGCCTTTGCAATTTTCTTTTCATTGTTTGCATTATTGAATTATCGGTTGCATCGTCGTGTCGAGTTGCTGGTCTTAGTGTCTAGTTCCTTTAGAGTTTCGAGTTCTGTTCACATTAGTCACGCCGCCGCTGCTTCATTATCCCTTCCGCTGTCCACAACCTCTCATCCATCAAATTCCACCACGTGCTACCCACCGTTCATTGTCATAATCATAGCTGACGTCGTTCATATCTTCGCTTGATCCAATCTGCATCTTATCTAGTTTGTTTTGGAAAGAGAGAAAAAAAAGTCAAAAAAAAGAAAAAAAAAGTGAGATAAAAAAAAGAGAGAAGAAAAAAAATCACAAAATTCGGATCTATCTAGACTCACTCTCGTACCTGAATTCGGATTCGAATCTGTTTTGCGCATTGTTCAGTAAAACAGGCGTATCTTCCTCATACGAATTCCGTTTTGGCTCCGTGAGTACTCAAATTAAAGCTAGCGATGAGCCGCATCTAAATAGTTGCAGAAGCTAGTTCAATATTTGACACCTCAAAATCGGCTCCTAAATAGGTCTTTTTGCCCTCCAAAGTTCATGAACACAGCTTGTTCCAGTTTTTCAGGCCAATTTTAGAATTTTTGACTCCTCATATCAACTCGGAATTGAGTGATTCTTTTTGCATTTGAAAGCTTGAGTCAGTGCCATTCTTGAGAAAAAATTATCAGAAAATTGGCAAAAACTTTTCCAGAGGAAAGTTGGAGAGAAAGTTGTTGGTATATCCTACTTGGTAGTTGTTTCTCATCATTATCTTTACTGCCATTGTGATCTTCACTTATATTTTGCTGTCCAGAGCTACTTCATATCCTTTATTGATGCTAGTTGTGCTACGCCGTGACCTCATTAGTGTTCTAGGCTCGCGTCTCTAGTCCGGTCTAGCCTAGGACCAGCACAGTACCGTCGTTGAGCGTTTATTCAACATTGCATCTCTGAATTGATTATTGCTAATCTTTTGCTACCAAATATTTAAGCCTTCCAAGCTCCACATATTTCTACACCGTGTATACGTACGTTCTCCTGGCAATCGTTTTACTCAATCTTCGGAGTTATTTGACACCGCTGGTTGCCTGTCACCACCTGCTGCATGGTAAGAACTTGTAAGATATTGATATTTGCTACACTATGAGCGTTTTACCACCACATCCTAGTAGTTCATAGGAACATTATTCTTGGATTTTGTTTCTTGTTTTCTACTAACTATGGCAGGTTCCGGAGTTGTTAGTTCTTGGGCTTCATCGATCGTGGGAGATTTGCCATCACCTAAGAAAATACAACAACCGTCACAAGAGGAGCAACAACATCAGAATGCACATAATCAGGTTAATGTTTCCATGCCACCATTTACTGGTCGTTTTAGGCCTGATTTATATATTGAATGGGAGTACGAAATTAATGCTATATTTGCTTCCCATAATTTTGATGAGCGTGGAAAATTTCAAGCCGCGGTTAGTACTTTCAGTAGCTTTGCTTTAGTTTGGTGGAGTGAATACTGTCGGTTAAACCCTGATTATATACCTACTACTTGGGATGGTTTAAAACATGTCATGAGAGATAGATTCGTAGATGTTCATTATACTCGTGGCATGATTAGAAAACTACAACATTTAAAACAAGGTAGTGACACCGTAACAAAATATTTTGATGATTTACAAACTACCTTGTTGCACTCATTTTTAGAAGAAAGTGAAGAAGATTTTATGGATAGATTTTGGGGAGGATTAAACCGTGATATTCAAGAGATACTAATTCATGAAGAGTGTTATCCTATGGACCATTTGTTTCGTCTTGCTTGCAAAGCTGAACAGGAAATAAAACGACGTGTTGCCCACAAGGAGAACAAGCGTACGGTGCACATTCCAAGTGTTGATATAGATGTTTCTTCAACTACTAGGCGTACTATGACAACCACATCCGTTGTTGCGATGACTACATCATCTCCACCATGTGACACATCACCACCGAGAGTGCCTACATCATCTGAGTTGATCATAAGAGGTAATGACAAAGGTACATATTTTCCACTTTCACATGAGAATGATGCATGCCTAGTTAACTTGAATACATCATGTGTTGAGTTACCTATTGATTTGAATATTTTAGAGAATCGTGTTACTGTCATGAATGCATCATGTGATCAAACAGCTGAAATACCAACATTTTTGAGTGCACCCATTGAATTAACTGTTGATGCAAAAGAACCAATGTTTAATCATTTTGATATGACCTCTAATATTGGTGATGATTCTGTGTCAAATGACTTATTGCATGTTTGCTTATTTAAGCATGTTGTAGCATGTAAATTTGATGCAAGTAAGGTTTATTCACCAATGTTGGGATGGTTTAATGATGAACATTGTCAATCTTTTGATATGAATAAGAGCTTCACTTATATGTGCAAACTGAGTTGCAATATTTTCATGCCTTCTACATCTTGTGATAATATTTTGGCTTTATTATATTTTATGAACTATGGAAGTTACTCATGTATACATGTGTCATATGTGCAAAAATCAAAGGAAGTAAAAATGGGTGACATATACATATACAACATGTACACCTTGTCTCTTTTGTTAGCCACATTTCGGATTAAGCAACGCCGAGGATGGCTTTGTTTTCAAGAAGGGGAGGATGATGAGGACATGACTACCTTGGATACGACCAAAAATATTGCATACATGTATATTTGTGAGGTGATTTCTAATGCAAACTATGCAATAATTTATTTGTGTCATCCACGACAAAAATACTTCACAAACTTTTGTGCCATGTCTAATTGCAGGTGTATGGGACATTTGTACAATTCACATATGAAGATAAGGGAAAAAGAGAAGTTTAGGTGCTGTTCAAAAAGTCCTCTCATGTCACTTTTGGGCCAAGAGAAGATAGAGTCCAAGTCTCTCACGTTCTGGATTCAGATTCGGACTGCACAGACATACCTGACTCAAAACGCCAAGAACTTTTTCATACGGACTCCGAATTGGGTGATTCTTTTTTCGTTGGAAAGTAGATTTCGTGCTATTTCCAACCCAATTGGATTCACCTTAAAATTCGTCCGGAGCGTTGAGTTACCAATGAAACAATCTGACGCTGCAGCAGAATCCGAGTCAAACTACAAGTCCAAAGGTGTTGCATCACCTCCACTTGGGCCCATTGGCCTTGTACGACCTAGGGTTAGTTTTAGGCTGCCTTGGGACGTCCTCCCACCTCCTTGGCCACCACCCCTTGCTCCTATATAAGTAGATCCATCTAGTAGCTTTTTGCTTGGGTTTTGTTTAGATTAAAAGTTCGCCATAGCTGCAACTTCGCGTACTTCGTTTGTGTTCAACGACCAGACCAAGACGTCACAGAACCCCACCTTGATCAATAAAGCTTTCATCTTATATTCGCAATATCCAGATTGCAAATCTTAGTTTCTTGCTTGTTCTTCGTTTGCTTGCAGGAGATAGACCCTCGTGGTCAGGTTGATTGTGCTCCGGCGTGGTCAATAACCTCTAGGAGTTGGTTTAGCGATTGCTAAGGCGCGACGTCCTCGCACGTTCGTAGTCGGATCGTCAAAGTCTACTCCACCAAAAACGATAGCTATCATCTCATCGAAAGATCGGGACACCCTCGCCTCTATCAAAATCACAAGGGGAAACACTCAAGAATAAGTCCAATCACACATCCACTAGACAATCAAACACACAAGATCAACAAGGTACATGAACAACAAAAGGAAAGATACAAGGTAAAGTTCATCTCCATGAGGAGGTCTTGATGGTATCCTAGACGGATCTTCCTGTGAGGGGCCTTGACGATGTACATCCCGCAGGATCTTCCCACATGGAGGTCTTGAACTCCATGGGAGTGGTGGTCTCTCTCTCTCAAGAGTAGAGGTAGGTAGGAGCAAAGCTCACATACAAATGAGCTATCACTTTGCTAACCCTAAAAATGAGGAGGAGGAGGAGTCTATTTATAGTCTAAGGGGCGAAGGGGTAAGTTAGGTGGGCGAATGGGTACATGGACCTCGGCCCGGAGTCATGCACGCAGGCAAGGCCGGATGATCCGGATGGGGGTCCGGATGATCCGGGACCTCGTCCGGATGATCCGGCTCCGCCGAGGAGATTCTGCAAGCTTCGGCCGTCGAGGTTGGGGAATTACCCGGATGATCCGGGTGGGCATCCGGATGATCCGGCTGAGCCCGGATGATCCGGCTCGGCGTCCGGATGTCCGGCTCCAGCTCAGCAGCCGCTCCATCTTCTTCTCCTTTCTTCTGTCTTCTCTTCCATGCTTCCTTCGCGGATGGTGTAGACATACACTTGCGCTCGCACTCCTCCTCGACATCCGTGAAGCTCCGACAATACCTATGCATGCACATGGGAGAAGTGTCAAGTAGTATACCATCCTTGAAGGTGTCAAGTGAACACGTGTAAAGAAGATGATTCACCTTTGTGTATGTGAAGTAGATGTCGCATGTGTCACTTGTCAAACGGACTCTTGACATGGTGATGTCCATAGGATGCTCCGCATCACTTGTGCTTCAAAGTAGCACCATGTTTTTCATATAGAGAGCCTCCTGTGCTTATATTTACATATAACTAGTGGGAATTCATTATAGAACTTGGCTTGTATATTCCAATGATGGGATTTCTCAAATGCCTGAGGTCTTCATGGGCAAGCAAGTTGGATGCACACCCACTTAGTTTTCTTTTTGAGCTTTCATACACTTATAGCGCTTAGTGCATCCATTGCATGGCAATCCCTACTCCTTGCATTGACATCAATTGATGGGCATCTCCATAGCCCGTTGATTAGCCTCGTCGATGTGAGACTTTCTTCTTTTTTATCTTCCCCATATTGTGCTTCAAAGTAGCACCATGTTTTTCATATAGAGAGCCTCCTATGCTTATATTTACATATAACTAGTCGGAATTTTTCATTATAGAACTTGGCTTGTATATTCCAATGATGGGATTCCTCAAATGCCCGAGGTCTTCATGAGCAAGCAAGTTGGATGCACACCCACTTAGTTTTCTTTTTGAGCTTTCATACACTTATAGCGCTTAGTGCATCCGTTGCATGGCATTCCCTACTTCTTGCATTGACATCAATTGATGGGCATCTCCATAGCCCGTTGATTAGCCTCGTCGATGTGAGACTTTCTCCTTTTTTATCTTCTCCATATTATCTCTATCACCATACTCTATTCCACCCATAGTGTTGTATCCATGGCTTGCGCTCATGTATTGCGTGAGGGTTGAAAAAGCTGAAGCGCGTTAAAAAGTATGAACCAATTGCTCGGCTTGTCATTGGGGTTGTGCATGATAAATACTTTGTGTTAAGAAGATGGAGTATGACAAGGCTATATGATTTTTTATGGATAATGTTTTTTAGCATTGGTATTTTGAAAGGCATGATTGTTTGTTGGTATGCGTGAGTATTGATGTTTTAATGTCAAATTATAGACTATTGCTTTGAATCATCCGAATCTTAATATTCATGCCACAAAAGAGATTATATGATGAATATGATCGGTAGCATTCCACATCAAAAATTCTATTTTCATCCCCTCAATTTTTTTTCTATTTTCATCATTTACCTATTCGAGGACGAGCATGAATTAAGCTTGGGGATGCTTGATACGTCTCCAACATATCTATAATTTTTGATTGTTCTGTACTATTACAGTATCAATCTTGGATGTTTATTATGCAATTATATATAATTTTTTGGGGCTAACCTATTAACCAGGTGCCCCAGTGCCAGTTGCTGTTTTTTTTGCTAATTTTTGCTTTTCAGAAAATCAGTACTGAACGGAGTCCAAATGCTACAAAACTTTTTGATGATTTTTTCTGGACCAGAAGGGACCCTAGAAGCTTCCGGAGAAGACCTAAAGTGCCACGAGGCAGCGATAAGGCTTCCAGGTGCGCCCCAGGGGGCGCCCCCAGGCTTGTGGGCCCCCTCGTTGATGAGGACATCAATACCATTGTTACACCCACAGCCCCTGCTGCTATACATACTGGACCAATTACTAGAGCTTGCGCACGCCAATTAAATTATCAGGTACTTTCGTTTCTTGGTAATGATTCTAATGTTCATGAGAATATGATGCTGCCTAAATTGGATACATTTCTTTTGATTACAAATGAAGGGCCTAGCTTGGACAAGAAAGAGGAACCTTGGAGCAAGTTCAAGCATGGAGATGATGGCATGCGCAAGGGGAACAAGAACGGAGTTACAAGTGACGATTTCAGGACTTTGAAGCCACCATAATGAGTGCAGGAAGCCTTGGACGAAATATACAAGATGCCACTTCATAAATTTCGTCCAGAGGCTATTATAGGTGCTGCGTCACCTTATTATTGGGCCAGGCCCATGTAATTTCGAAATACTTGAGTATAGGCTGTTTTTAGAGTCCGTATGTGTGGGGAAACAAGAGATAGGGTTGGTTTCGGACCCCTCCTTCAAGGGCCACGAAATCCCCCCCTCTTCCTCCATATATACAGCCCTTAGGGCACCGTTTAGACTTTGGGTTTTGTTTAGAATAAAAGTTCGCCATAGCTGCAACTTCGCGTACTTCGTTTGTGTTCAACGACCAGACCAAGACGTCACAGAACCCCACCTTGATCAATAAAGCTTTCATCTTATATTCGCGATATCCAGATTGCAAATCTTAGTTTCTTGCTTGTTCTTCATTTCTTGCAGGAGATAGACCCTCGTGGTCAGGTTGATTGTGCTCCGGCGTGGTCAATAACCTCTCGGAGTTGGTTTAGCGATTGCTAAGGTGCGACGTCCTCGCACGTTCGTAGTCGGATCATCAAAGTCTACTCCACCAAAAATGATAGCTATCATCTCATCGAAAGATCGGGACACCTTCGACTCTATCACATATGCTATGCTCAAGAGAGAAGCCTCTAGCGAAAACTATGGCCTCGGGGTCTATTTTAATCATATATTAAAAGCCAAACATACCTTGCTGCAATTTATTTAATTTTATTTTATTTTTTATTTTTGTTTATCTATCTATCACTACGAGATTTGACCCTTGCAATTAACCCCAAGGGATTGACAACCCCTTGTTTGCGTTGGGTGCAAGTATTTGTTTTTTTGTGTGTCGGTACTGCTAATGAGGTGTTGCGTGGTTCTCCTACTGGAATTATAACCTTGGTTCTTAACTGAGGGAAATACTTATCTCTACTGTACTGCATCATCCTCTCCTCTTCGAGGAAATCCCAATGCATCTCACAAGTAGCACCTTGGTTATATTTCAATCTCATGGGAATCATTTTGGCATCCATTTGTTATATCTTATAACTGAAATATTTAATAATTGCTAGTTTAATCCGAACTGAATTTAAGTATTATTATGATGAGACAATCTCATCATTATCAATTCCTTGATCTTGTCATAAACTATTTGCAAGAAGTCAAGTATTATAAAACATTTTTATCTCTGCCAAGCTATTGATCCATCACTATACTTTATACTTTAAGTCTTTCAGAGGTCCATCAAGTTATAAACTTGAATTATGTGGATGGATACTATTTTGAATTATTTTGCCGTATATCCAATTCCAGAGTTAGGGCCCATCAACGCTTCTCGGTAAATTATAGGTTCATTGTTTGTTCAACACTATTTCATCTGCGCACCATGAAGGTTTGCACGAATTTTCCCAACCTATAGGGTTCCGTTGCAAGTTCGACCGAAGTCTCTATATCTCATGTAGAAGATTTTTGTATCAGTCGCTGTAGGAAATTCTAGAACCACTTCTAGCGTTTCTTTTCTTTGACCCGATCACGAAGATTTTGCAATCTCATCGATTTCTACTATCCTCCTATTCACTCTTTTGCAGGAAACAATTTCTTCAAAATTACAACACGCTCTGGCAAAACACTTTGCCTTGGCGTAATGATAGAGGGATACCCAACAATTTGGGATAACACTTATTGGACTTTTCAGTTTAAAAGACATAGTCTCTAAAGCATCACATTAAAAAGTATATTGGAAAAATAATTAATGTCATCTTTGATCGCACCATGTCATACATAGGTTGATTACATCTACTCAAAACACTCTACACTTGGTAGAGTTTCTAGGAGGTGCAAGCTATAAAATATTTTTCACAGCCCATCAGACAGTCGCTAAATTTGTAACTCAAATATTCTTTTCTGCAATCCAATTATAGAAACATAATTTTCTTGTTACAATAAATTCTACTTTATTCTGCAAATCTTTTGAAACATTTCAAAATATCCAGATTTATGTCTTAGTTAGTAAATATAAATATCTACTTGAGTCATCCTTGATGATAGATAAATCCACCGCTTGCAATAACACTTATTGGACTACATACATCTATTTGCATATTTCTAATTATTTTGTTGCTCGTTCTTTATGGCATGTGAACGGTTTTAGTTTACTTCACTATTTGGACGAAAGTTGCAAGTGTCAGATGATTCGTAATAATATGACTCCAAAATCCATCATTATGGAATTTCTCCATGCGGGTTTCTACAATGTGACTAAATGCGGTTGATGAGGACATCAATAACATTGTTACACCCACAGCCCCTGCTTCTATACATACTGGACCAATTACTAGAGCTCGCGCACGCCAATTAAATTATCAGGTACTTTCATTTCTTGGTAATGATTCTAAAGTTCATGAGAATATGATGCTGCCTAAATTGGATACATTTGTTTTGCTTACAAATGAAGGCCCTAGCTTGGACAAGAAAGAGGAACCTTGGAGCAAGTTCAAGCATGGAGATGATGGCATGCACAAGGGGAACAAGAACGGAGTTACAAGTGATGATTTCAGGACTTTGAAGCCACCATAATGAGTGCAGGAAGCCTTGGACAAAATATACAAGATGTCACTTCATAAATTTCGTCCAGAGGCTATTATAGGTGCTGCGTCACCTTATTATTGGGCCAGGCCCATGTAATTTCGAAATACTTGAGTATAGGCTGTTTTTAGAGTCCGTATGTGTGGGGAAACAAGAGATAGGGTTGGTTTCGGACCCCTCCTTCAAGGGCCACGAAATCCCCTCCTCTTCTTCCATATATACAGCCCTTAGGGCACCGTTTAGACTTTGGGTTTTGTTTAGATTAAAAGTTCGCCATAGCTGCAACTTCGCGTACTTCGTTTGTGTTCAACGACCAGACCAAGACGTCACAGAACCCCACCTTGATCAATAAAGCTTTCATCTTATATTCGCAATATCCAGATTGCAAATCTTAGTTTCTTGCTTGTTCTTCGTTTGCTTGCAGGAGATAGACCCTCGTGGTCAGGTTGATTGTGCTCCGGCGTGGTCAATAACCTCTCGGAGTTGGTTTAGCGATTGCTAAGGCGCGACGTCCTCGCACGTTCGTAGTCGGATCGTCAAAGTCTACTCCACCAAAAACGATAGCTATCATCTCATCGAAAGATCGGGACACCCTCGCCTCTATTACTATACATACTGGACCAATTACTAGAGCTCGCGCACGCCAATTAAAATATCAGGTACTTTCGTTTCTTGGTAATGATTCTAAAGTTCATGAGAATATGATGCTGCCTAAATTGGATACATTTGTTTTGCTTACAAATGAAGGGCCTAGCTTGGACAAGAAAGAGGAACCTTGGAGCAAGTTCAAGCATGGAGATGATGGCATGCACAAGGGGAACAAGAACGGAGTTACAAGTGATGATTTCAGGACTTTGAAGCCACCATAATGAGTGCAGGAAGCCTTGGACGAAATATACAAGATGTCACTACATAAATTTCGTCCAGAGGCTATTATAGGTGCTGCGTCACCTTATTATTGGGCCAGGCCCATGTAATTTCGAAATACTTGAGTATAGGCTGTTTTTAGAGTCCGTATGTGTGGGGAAACAAGAGATAGGGTTGGTTTCGGACCCCTCCTTCAAGGGCCACGAAATCCCCTCCTCTTCCTCCATATATACAGCCCTTAGGGCACCGTTTAGACTTTGGGTTTTGTTTAGATTAAAAGTTCGCCATAGCTGCAACTTCGCGTACTTCGTTTGTGTTCAACGACCAGACCAAGACGTCACAGAACCCCACCTTGATCAATAAAGCTTTCATCTTATATTCGCAATATCCAGATTGCAAATCTTAGTTTCTTGCTTGTTCTTCGTTTGCTTGCAGGAGATAGACCCTCGTGGTCAGGTTGATTGTGCTCCGGCGTGGTCAATAACCTCTCGGAGTTGGTTTAGCGATTGCTAAGGCGCGACGTCCTCATACGTTCGTAGTCGGATCGTCAAAGTCTACTCCACCAAAAACGATAGCTATCATCTCATCGAAAGATCGGGACACCCTCACCTCTATCAGCGGTGCCACACATATGTGATATTCTTTTAGTCTTGCGACATTTAGCGTCAGCGTTATGGATGTTCAATTCTATCATCAATATTCATAACTTACATCCTATTCTCAATAGGAGTATGGCCTTTTTGTTCGTTACATCGAACAACTATTGCTCTCTTATGAAAAACCTCCTTACAACTTCTATGCAATGGGCTAGAGTGTATAAAACTCTAAAATGAATTATGATAATAAATTCATAGGTAATATGTTCATGAAAAAGTATCATAACCTTTACAAAATTTTCAACACATATTTTAACCTCATTATTCTGTTGGTCATTAGGCTATAGTAGTTCTTGCATCGATTCACAGCAATATGCAATCGAGTCGGTATCCTTGTGATCAACTTTTAACCACAATGCCCGAAGAATTTAGTGTTTAACATTAGTCACAATTCTCAAGAATCACACTTTACTTGACCGACTTTCTCTACATCTTATAACTTGTATGACATTCATACCTGAGCTGGACATTCTAGTCTTCTTTTCTTTCCACCTCTAAACTTCTTATAGTTTCACTTTCAATATTTCTCCCACTGAACAGAAGAATCATCTAACTTTTTAAGAGTGGCGTTAGCCCCGAACTTCACTAGGCATGTAAGTCTCATTACATCCTTTGTTTTTTTTTTTGGTTTTTCTATTTAAGTTCTCACCATCAACTTATGACTGGCGTTCTTCCGAATCTTACACATTTAGTCTCAAACATAGTTGAACGCTTCACTAGAACTTGCAAACAAAGCACTTCTTTAGATATCATATATCTATTATCCTCTGTTTGTTTCTGAAAACAATTTTTAGTTCCAAGAATATCACATAACTATCCCAAATATATTGAAGTCCGGGTTTCTCGGAAGCAAGCAGACCGTAATGTAATTCTTAGCCTTTTGGATCGAAAGACGTAAGTCTCGTCATCCATACCATTAGCTAGAGAGTATTAAAAGTATGCAGCAGGACAAAATCCTTCTTGGCACTTTTAGAGGACGATCCTCTCATTATGTTTACCAATCATAAAGATTTAAACAGATAAATAACAGTCAATCAATTTCAACAACAAAAGTGGAACCACGAGCCATAATTCTACAACTATAATGCAAACTACACATATACATTGTTCATAATTAATTTGCACTAGTGATTAAACTTAATTAATACATAATTATGCTCCCACTAAAATCAATATCTCTCACAATTGATTTTAAGTGATTCAAGACCCTGATCTGATTCACAACCATTGATGTGGACATCACTGATGACGGGAACTTCAACTGGTAGGCAATCTTTGTTGATCATATCTCCATATCACTATGTTCATCTTTCGATTATTCGTGCTCTGAGCTCAGAATGATCCTGCCAGAACTTCAATACAACCGAGTGCTATTGATACGTCTCCAATGTATCTATAATTTTTTATTGTTCCATGCTATTATATTATCCATCTTGGATGTTTTATGTGCATTATTATGCTATTTTATATCATTTTTTGGGACTAACCTATTAACCTAGTGCCAGTTGCTATTTTTTCCATGTTTTGGTCTTCTTTAGAAAATCAATACCAAACGGAGTCCAAACGGAAGGAAACTTTTTGACTATTTTTCTTGGGCCAGAAGACAACTAGGAAGCTTCGGGAGGAGGCCAGAAGGTCGACGTGTGAGCAACAAGCTCATGAGGCGCACCCTAGGGGGGCGCACAATGAGCTTGTGGGCCCCACGTGGCTCCTCTAACCCTAATCTCAGCTCCATAAATACCCAAATATTCCCCGTATACTCGAGGGCACACCAAAAATACTTTTCCGCCGCCGCAAGTTTCTGTCCTCGTGAGATCGCATCTGGAGACCTGTTTCGATACCCTGCCGGAGGGGGATTCGATCATGGAGGGCCTCTACATCAACCTTGCTGCCCTTCCGATGATGTGTGAGTAGTTTACCACAGACCTACGGGTCCATAGCTAGTAGCTAGGTGGCTTCTTCTCTCTCTTTGATCTTCAATACAATGTTCTCCTTGATGTTCTTGGAGATCTATTCGATGTAATCTTCTTTTGCGGTGCATTTGTTGAGACCCGATGAATTGTGGATTTATGACCAGATTATCTATGAATATTATTTGAGTCTTCTCTGAACTCTTTTATGAATGATTAAGATAGCTTTGTATTTCTCTCCGATCTATTGATTTGGTTTGGCCAACTAGATTGATTTTTCTTGCAATGGGAGAGGTGCTTTGTATTGAGTTCAATCTTGCAGTGTCCTCACCCAGTGACAGTAGGGGTATTGAGGCACGTGTTTGTATTGTTGCCATTAAGGATAAAAAGGTGGGGTTTATTTCATATTGATTGGATCTATCCCTCTACATCATGTCATCTTGCTTAAGGCATTACTCCATTCTTGTTAACTTAATACACTAGATGCATGCTGGATAGCGATCGATGTGTGGAGTAATAGTAGTAGATGCAGGCAGGAGTCGGTCTACTTGTCATGGATGTGATGCCTATATTCATGATCATTGCCTTAGATATCGTCACAACTTTGAGCTTTTCTATCAATTGCTCAACAGTAATTTGTTTACCCACCGTATGCGTTCTTTCAAGAGAGAAGCCTCTAGTAAAAACTATGGCACCCGGGTCTATTTTTATCATATTATTTTCAGATCTATAAAACCAGAAACCCAAAAATATGTTGCTGCAATTTATTTACCTTTACTTTGTTTTGCACTTTTATTTATCTTTTATACTTATCTCTATTAGATCTCATCCTTGCAAGTAACCGTGAAGGGATTGGCAACCCCTTTATCGCGTTGGGTGCAAGTATTTGTTTGTTTGTGTAGGTCCAACCATTGGTGACTTGTGTGTTCCTCCTACTGGATTGATACCTTGGTTCTCAAACTGAGGGAAATACTTATCTCTACTTTGCTGCATCACCCTTTCCTCTTCAAGGAAAAAACCAACGCAAGCTCAAGAAGTGTAGCAGGAATAATTTCTGGCGCCGTTGCGAGGGAGGATCTACATCAAGCCTACCAAGTACCCATCATAAACGCTCATCTCTTGCCCTTACATTATTTGCCATTTGCCACTCATTTTCATCTCCCCCACTTCTAAAACATTTTTAGGAAAATACAAAAATATTTGTCATTTTATTTGCCTTTTTTCGTTTGCCTTTATGTCTTGGTTTATTTGCTTGTTCGCTTGGTATAATTGTATGTTTATTGAAAATTAGAAAACAAAATGCTTATGGATCCTCATCCACTTGCTAATTTTTTTAAAAGATCCAATTATTATGAACGAATTGCTAGTGAGTTGAGTCACTAGATTATCTTTATGAATGTTTGCTTGAAACTTGTGAATCTGAAAATTGTGATGAAGTGCTAAAGAAGAAATTTATAAAGTGATTCACGATAGCTCCTTGAATGAAAAGCATAATTGCAATGATGTTGTTATAAATTCTATTAATGTCAGATGTGCTAAGAATATGCAAAACCCCAAGCTTGGGGATGCTAATTTTGCTATGTCCACTACTTATTGCAATGATCATGATTGGGGTCATACTGCTTCTTATGATCTTGAAAATTTATTTAAGCCTCATGATGAATATGTTTGCCATAATATTGAAAGTGGGTTTGGACGAGTGTCAACTTTAGCTAAAAGTAAACCCACATATTTGGAGAATGATCAATCTTTTGAAATTTTTGATAAAAGTAGGCTTGGGGAGGTCATGACTTTATTTGATGATAATCCCACTATTTTGGAAGAGTGTCAACTTTGCATGCATGTGGATCATGTAGAGAATATGTTACGTGATAGCTATAATGTTGAATTTGAATATGATCCCACATGTAATTATTATGAGAGAGGGAAATATGGTTGTATAAATTTTCATGTTACTAAATTACCTCTCCTTATGTTGAGATTGCTATTATTTCTTTCTTCTTCCTTGCATATGATAGTTTTTGCTTGTCTTGATAAATCTTTTCCCTATAAAATGCCTATGCATAGGAAGTATGTTAGACTTAAACTTGTTTTTCACATGCTATATGATGCTCTCTTTGTTCTTCAATTTTTTGTCTTTCATGTGAGCATCATTAAAATTATCAACGCCTAGCTAAAAGGCTTTAAAGAAAAGCGCTTGTTGGGAGATAACCCAATATTTTTATTTTCTGTTTTTATGAGTTTACGCAATTATACCTCTATTATGATTGTGTTTTAATGTTTTAATTAGTTTTTGAGCCAAGTAAGACCTTTGGGATGATTTGGAAGATCATTGATTTGATTTTGCTGAAAAACATAAACTTTTCCATCCAATAGCAGAATTGTTAAAAAAAATTGGAACGTGGAAAAATTCTGAATGTTTTACACAAGATTTATATACAGATTGTCTATGTTGTCCTAATTTTTTAGAATTTGTGGAGTTACAGAAGTATGACTTTAATTCAGGTTTTTATAGACTGTTCGGTTTTTGACACATTCTGTTTTTGTTGTGTTGTTCGCTTATTTTGATGGATCTGTGGGTAGGGGGTATGAGCCATGGTGAAGTTAGAATACAGTAGATATAATGCAAATGTAAAATTTAAATGAGTTTATAACTGTACCTAAAAGTGGAGATTTGTTTTATCATACTAACAGATCTCACGAGTTTTTTGTTGAGTTTTGTGTTGTGAAGTTTTCAAGTTTTGGGTGAAGTTTCGATGGACTACGGAATAATGAGTGGCAAGAGCCTAAGCTTGGGGATGCTCGAGGCACCTCAAGGTAATATTCAAGGACAACCAAGCATCTAAGCTTGGAGATGCCCCGGATGGCATCACCTCTTTTGTCTTCAATCCATCGGTAAACTACTTGAGGCTATATTTTTATTCACCACATGATATGTGTTTTGCTTGGAGCGTCTTGTATTATATGAGTCTTTGCTTTTAGTTTGCCACAATCATCCTTGCTGTAAACACCTTTTGATAGGGACACACATTAATCCTGGATTTATTAGAATACTCTATGTGCGTCACTTATATCTTTTGAGCTAGGTAGTTGCTGTAGTGCTTCACTTGTATCTTTTTAGAGCATGACGGTGGTTTTATTTTGAAAAAATTGATGAACTCTCCAGCAAATACTACTATCCAGCAAATCTAGACAGCAGAGAAGAATACCAAATTCTACCAGAAAATAAAGGAGCTCAAAAGAAAAATAATGCAAAAAGAATTCGTTCATTTGGATTTGTAGTTTAGGAGATATTCATGGTCAAAGTTGAGTCAAATCTGGGTTAAAAAAATGAATTTAAACTGATTTCTGGAAATTCTAGAGAGGCTAACATTGAAGGCATATAACTAGAATACATCTTCACTTGAAAATGATTCGGAGGGGGAGTGAGAGGCTGACAGGTGGGGTCGGCCCATCAGTTTTAAAGAGAGAGAGAGGGAAGCACAGGACGGCGGCTCACCGGCGATGGCTGGCCGACGAGGAAGCGACGGCGGGGTTGGGAGACGTCGGGGATGGATCGGGCTCTACACAACGGAGTTAACCGTACTGTAGCTCGTGGGGAGGTGGCTAGATGACATCGGCCCCTTCGTCTTTGGCGGCAGCGTGCTTCGGGCACCGGCGAAGTCGACGACTCCGGCGAGGGTTTGGGCACCAGAGAGGCTAGCGAGGATTAGTGGACTCCAGGGAGGTCGATGGTGGAGCTGTGTCGGTGCAACAAACCCTGGTGTATGTTGCCCGGACTGTACACAGGCTCAAGAGCAAGGTTACAGCATCCAAGACAAGGACAAGCAAAAGATATAGCTCTTTGAGAAATAAAAGGGAAGATCAAGAAGACCAAGACAAGCCAAAGAGGCAAGATATCACTAAAGAAAAACCTCCCTTGCCAGGCAGGCGAGCATGGCAAGGTCGCGGTCACCCCAAAGACAAGTCTCAAGACTCCCCCGGCAAGCTTGCTGGGGTTGTCGAGGGCGGATCACCCCGCCAAGACACCACCGCTCCACCTCATAGCGACGCAAGTCACCTATCGGTGTGGTATCGAGCCCCCGAGTGATTAAGTGGTTGTTATTTGGCATGTGGCAGCCATTTCTGAGGAAGACCACCCCCAAATGACGCCCGTCCAGAGGCGTGTCACGCAGACAAGAGAGAAGGTGGATGAACAGCTCGGCAAGGCTTGCCGGGCTACCCCCACGATGTGACACTAAGCGGTGCATTTATTGCACCCTGTCCTGTCTGCAGAGTTAGGTGTGATAGCACTGTGGCTATCTAATCACTTGATAATGACTGTTTTGCCATTGTGGTAACCCCTTGACCTATAAAAGGAGGGCCGTGGCAACCTTAGAAAGGATTCGGACCCTTGTACACTCATACGCGCGTAGCTGTTCTCGTCCCAAGGCGACCTTGCCGGGTGATAGAGGCGAGGGTGTCCCGATCTTTCGATGAGATGATAGCTATCGTTTTTGGTGGAGTAGACTTTGACGATCCGACTACGAACGTGCGAGGACGTCGCGCCTTAGCAATCGCTAAACCAACTCCGAGAGGTTATTGACCACGCCGGAGCACAATCAACCTGACCACGAGGGTCTATCTCCTGCAAGCAAACGAAGAACAAGCAAGAAACTAAGATTTGCAATCTGGATATTGCGAATATAAGATGAAAGCTTTATTGATCAAGGTGGGGTTCTGTGACGTCTTGGTCTGGTCGTTGAACACAAACGAAGTACGCGAAGTTGCAGCTATGGCGAACTTTTAATCTAAACAAAACCCAAAGTCTAAACGGTGCCCTAAGGGCTGTATATATGGAGGAAGAGGGGGGGATTTTGTGGCCCTTGAAGGAGGGGTCCGAAACCAACCCTATCTCTTGTTTCCCCACACATACGGACTCTAAAAATAGCCTATACTCAAGTATTTCGAAATTACATGGGCCTGGCCCAATAATAAGGTGACGCAGCACCTATAATAGCCTCTGGAAGAAATTTATGAAGTGGCATCTTGTATATTTCGTCCAAGGCTTCCTGCACTCCTTATGGTGGCTTCAAAGTCCTGAAATCATCACTTGTAACTCCGTTCTTGTTCCCCTTGCGCATGCCATCATCTCCATGCTTGAACTTGCTCCAAGGTTCCTCTTTCTTGTCCAAGCTAGGCCCTTCATTTGTAAGCAAAACAAATGTATCCAATTTAGGCAGCATCATATTCTCATGAACATTAGAATCATTACCAAGAAACGAAAGTACCTGATAATTTAATTGGCGTGCGCGAGCTCTAGTAATTGGTCCAGTATGTATAGCAGCAGGGGCTATGGGTGTAACAATGGTATTGATGTCCTCATCATCCTCCCCTTCTTGAAATGAAGTCGTCCTCGACGGAAGCTCATCTTCCTCACCCAAATAAGGCTTCAAATCTGCAATGTTAAAAGTGGGACTAACCCCAAAATCTGCAGGCAGCTCAAGTTTATATGCGTTATCATTTATTTTCACTAACACCTTAAAAGGACCATCAGCACGTGGCATTAGCTTTGATTTGCGTAAATCAGGAAATCTATCCTTACGCAAATGTAACCAAACAAGATCTCCAGGTGCAAACACAACATGTTTTCTACCCTTATCTCCAGCAAGTTTATATTTAGCATTCATACGCTCAATGTTCTCCTTAGTTAACTCATGCATTTTTAAGATCAATTCAGCACGTTGTTTAGCATCAAAATTAACCTTCTCCGAAGATGGAAGAGGCAACAAATCAATAGGTGCACGAGGTAGGAAACCATATACAATTTCAAAAGGGCACATCTTAGTAGTAGAATGCAACGAACGATTATAAGCAAATTCAATATGAGGCAAGCATTCTTCCCACATTTTCTTGTTATTCTTCAAAACAGCCCTAAGCATAGTAGACAAAGTTCTATTGACTACTTCAATTTGTCCATCAGTTTGGGGGTGACAAGTAGTACTAAAAAGCAGTTTAGTCCCCAACTTAGCCCATAAACATCTCCAAAAGTGGCTAAGAAATTTGGTATCACGATCTGAAACAATAGTATTTGGCACACCATGCAAGCGAATAATTTCACGAAAGAACAAATCAGCAACATTAGCAGCATCATCGCTTTTATGACATGGTATAAAGTGTGCCATTTTCGAGAACCTATCCACGACAACAAATATGCTATCCCTCCCCTTCTTTGTTCGAGGTAAACCCAAAACAAATTCCATAGATATATCCTCCCATGGAACACTAGGTACAGGCAAAGGCATATATAAACCATGAGGATTGAGTCGTGACTTAGCTTTTTGACATGTAGTGCAGCGAGCAACAAAGCGCTCAACATCCCGTCTCATCTTTGGCCAAAAGAAATGTGTAGCAAGTACATCCTCCGTCTTCTTTACGCCAAAGTGTCCCATTAATCCTCCTCCATGCGCCTCCTGCAACAACAAAAGACGAACGGAGCTAGCTGGAATGCATAGCTTGTTAGCACGAAACACAAATCCATCGTTAACGACGAACTTATTCCATGTTCTCCCTTCTTTACAATTCTGCAATACATCTTTAAATTCAGCATCATGCACATATTGATCTTTGATGGTCTCCAAACCAAGTATTTTAAAGTCAAGTTGTGAAAGCATAGTATAACGACGAGACAATGCATCAGCAATAAAATTTTCTTTACCCTTCTTGTGTTTAATGACATAAGGGAAAGTCTCAATGAAATCAACCCATTTAGCATGTCTACGGTTCAGTTTGGCTTGACTTTTAATATGTTTCAAAGATTCATGATCAGAATGAATAACAAATTCTTTGGGCCATAAATAATGTTGCCATGCTTCCAAAGTCCGAACAAGAGCATATAATTCCTTATCATAAGTAGAGTAATTCAGACTAGGCCCACTCAATTTTTCAGAAAAGTATGCAACAGGTTTGCCATCTTGTAATAACACACCTCCTAATCCAATTCCACTAGCATCACATTCAAGCTCAAAAGTCTTATTAAAATCAGGAAGTTGGAGTAAAGGAGCATGTGTTAACTTATCTTTCAACACCGTGAAGGCTTCTTCCTGTGCGGTACCCCAAACAAAAGGCACATCCTTCTTTGTAAGCTCGTTGAGAGGTGCAGCAATGGTACTGAAATCTCTCACAAAACGCCTATAGAAACCAGCGAGGCCAAGGAAACTCCTCACTTGTGTGACCGTTTTGGGTTGCGGCCAACTCTCAATAGCTTCAATCTTCGCTTTATCAACTTCAATTCCCTGTGGAGTAACAACATAGCCAAGAAAAGATACTCGGTCGGTGCAAAAGGTGCACTTCCCAAGGTTACCGAACAAACGTGCATCACGTAGAGCAATAAAAACAGCACGTAAATGTTCCAAATGTTCCTCCAAAGATCTGCTATAAATCAATATATCATCAAAGTAAACTACCACAAATCGTCCAATGAAAGCACGTAAAACTTCGTTCATTAATCTCATGAAAGTACTAGGTGCATTAGTTAACCCAAAAGGCATGACTAACCACTCATATAAACCGAACTTAGTTTTAAATGCTGTTTTCCATTCATCTCCCAATTTCATACGAATTTGATGGTATCCACTACGCACATCAACTTTGGAGAATATTGTAGAGCCACTCAATTCATCAAGCATATCATCTAGCCTAGGAATAGGATGACGATAACGAATAGTAATATTATTAATGCCTCTACAATCAACACACATACGCGACGTACCATCCTTTTTTGGCACTAGTATAATAGGAACAGCACAAGGACTAAGAGATTCGCGTATATAACCTTTGTCGAGCAGCTCCTGTACTTGACGCATAATCTCCTTCGTCTCCTCTGGATTGGTACGGTATGGCGCACGGTTTGGCAACGAAGCACCGGGAATTAAGTCAATCTGATGCTCAATCCCGCGAATAGGTGGTAATCCCGGTGGCGCGTCTTGTGGAAAGACGTCAGCGAACTCCTGCAAAATGTTAGTGACCGCAGGAGGCAAAGAGGAAGGCACGTCCTCGAATGAAAATAACGCCTCTTTGCACACAAAAGCATAGCAAACAGAATTGCTGAAATCTAGCTCATCAATATCAGATTTGGTGGCAAGTAAGCATGCACTTTTCAATTTAATTTCAGAAGCAACACTAGATGGTTTATTATTAGGCTTCATTTGTTGCTCAAATTCTTTTGCCACAATCTGATTTTCACTCTTATTTTTCTCCTGCTTTGCTTTACTAGCTCTATTAATATCATCTTTCAAAATAGAATCAGGAGTCATAGGAAGCAAAGTAATATGTTTATCCTTATGAACAAGAGTGTACTGATTGTTTCTACCATGGTGTACAGAATTTTTATCAAATTGCCATGGTCTACCAAGTAATAATGAACATGCTTGCATGGGTACCACATCACAATCAACATAATCAGCTTATGTAGAGATACTAAAATGCACACGAACAGTACGTGTTACCTTAACCTTGCCGCTGTTGTTGAACCATTGGATATAGTAAGGATGTGGATGTGGTCTTGTGGTGAGAGATAGCTTCTCCACCATCTCTGATAGAGGCGAGGGTGTCCCGATCTTTCGATGAGATGATAGCTATCGTTTTTGGTGGAGTAGACTTTGACGATCCGACTACGAACGTGCGAGGACGTCGCGCCTTAGCAATCGCTAAACCAACTCCGAGAGGTTATTGACCACGCCGGAGCACAATCAACCTGACCACGAGGGTCTATCTCCTGCAAGCAAACGAAGAACAAGCAAGAAACTAAGATTTGCAATCTGGATATTGCGAATATAAGATGAAAGCTTTATTGATCAAGGTGGGGTTCTGTGACGTCTTGGTCTGGTTGTTGAACACAAACGAAGTACGCGAAGTTGCAGCTATGGCGAACTTTTAATCTAAACAAAACCCAAAGTCTAAACGGTGCCCTAAGGGCTGTATATATGGAGGAAGAGGGGGGGATTTCGTGGCCCTTGAAGGAGGGGTCCGAAACCAACCCTATCTCTTGTTTCCCACACATACGGACTCTAAAAATAGCCTATACTCAAGTATTTCGAAATTACATGGGCCTGGCCCAATAATAAGGTGACGCAGCACCTATAATAGCCTCTGGACGAAATTTATGAAGTGGCATCTTGTATATTTCGTCCAAGGCTTCCTGCACTCCTTATGGTGGCTTCAAAGTCCTGAAATCATCACTTGTAACTCCGTTCTTGTTCCCCTTGCGCATGCCATCATCTCCATGCTTGAACTTGCTCCAAGGTTCCTCTTTCTTGTCCAAGCTAGGCCCTTCATTTGTAAGCAAAACAAATGTATCCAATTTAGGCAGCATCATATTCTCATGAACTTTAGAATCATTACCAAGAAACGAAAGTACCTGATAATTTAATTGGCGTGCGCGAGCTCTAGTAATTGGTCCAGTATGTATAGAAGCAGGGGCTGTGGGTGTAACAATGGTATTGATGTCCTCATCACCGGGCTTGAGCACTGCGTCTCCACCACGGTCCTTTCATCAATCCACCAAAGCAGGAGTAGGGTTTTACGCCTCACGGTGGCCCGAACCTGGGTAAAAACTGCCCGTGTCATCACTGCCGTGCTGCTCTACGGTCTCCGCTCTTTGTGCAACGCGCCCTTCCCCCTTGCCGAACCACAAGGGGCCGATGGCCACATAGGTGGCCGTGTTGAACCATGACATCTTTGGCGTGCCAGGTAGAGGGAAGCGCCTTTGCGAACCCGAGGGTGTAAGCAGCGCGTCATCTTCATCATCATCTTCTTCATCGACGGCTCCATCATCCATGGCACCCAAGAAAAAGTCCGGCACTACGGCTCACCCGTCTACCTCGAAGGCCCCATCCCATGCAGCCACTGATGCCATGGGGGCTCCGGGGGCGCATGGGGACGTGGATGCCGCGAAGGTCATGACCGGCGCAGGCAGCGCCATCACCGTTCCCCCTGCAGCCGAAGCGGGAGCAGGAGGCGCCGGAGGAGGACAGCATGAACAGCATCCTAGCGACCATGCTCCACACGATGCAGGTGGGGAGAGCTTTCCATCTCCGCCTCTCCACCTCGCTGAAGGACACAGCCGCAGCGATGGCGCTTGCTCTGGTGCGAATCGCAACCCTCTGGCCGCCCCCGCTGCGGGTGCAGCTACGGGGCACGCGCCATCCCCAGGGCAAGCTGGCCAAGATGATGCACCAAATGGGGTCGTCAATCCCCAAGCACATCCACCTCATCGCCACGCCACTGATAGAGGCGAGGGTGTCCCGATCTTTCGATGAGATGATAGCTATCGTTTTTGGTGGAGTAGACTTTGACGATCCGACTACGAACGTGCGAGGACGTCGCGCCTTAGCAATCGCTAAACCAACTCCGAGAGGTTATTGACCACGCCGGAGCACAATCAACCTGACCACGAGGGTCTATCTCCTGCAAGCAAACGAAGAACAAGCAAGAAACTAAGATTTGCAATCTGGATATTGCGAATATAAGATGAAAGCTTTATTGATCAAGGTGGGGTTCTGTGACGTCTTGGTCTGGTCGTTGAACACAAACGAAGTACGCGAAGTTGCAGCTATGGCGAACTTTTAATCTAAAAAAAACCCAAAGTCTAAACGGTGCCCTAAGGGCTGTATATATGGAGGAAGAGGGGGGGGGATTTCATGGCCCTTGAAGGAGGGGTCCGAAACCAACCCTATCTCTTGTTTCCCCACACATACGGACTCTAAAAACAGCCTATACTCAAGTATTTCGAAATTACATGGGCTTGGCCCAATAATAAGGTGACGCATCACCTATAATAGCCTCTGGACGAAATTTATGAAGTGGCATCTTGTATATTTCGTCCAAGGCTTCCTGCACTCATTATGGTGGCTTCAAAGTCCTGAAATCATCACTTGTAACTCCGTTCTTGTTCCCCTTGCGCATGCCATCATCTCCATGCTTGAACTTGCTCCAAGGTTCCTCTTTCTTGTCCAAGCTAGGCCCTTCATTTGTAAGCAAAACAAATGTATCCAATTTAGGCAGCATCATATTCTCATGAACATTAGAATCATTACCAAGAAACGAAAGTACCTGATAATTTAATTGGCGTGCGCGAGCTCTAGTAATTGGTCCAGTATGTATAGCAGCAGGGGCTGTGGGTGTAACAATGGTATTGATGTCCTCATCATCCTCCCCTTCTTGAAATGAAGTCGTCCTCGACGGAAGCTCATCTTCCTCACCCAAATAAGGCTTCAAATCTGCAATGTTAAAAGTGGGACTAACCCTAAAATCTGCAGGCAGCTCAAGTTTATATGCGTTATCATTTATTTTCTCTAACACCTTAAAAGGACCATCAGCACGTGGCATTAGCTTTGATTTGCGTAAATCAGGAAATCTATCCTTACGCAAATGTAACCAAACAAGATCTCCAGGTGCAAACACAACATGTTTTCTACCCTTATCTCCAGCAAGTTTATATTTAGCATTCATACGCTCAATGTTCTCCTTAGTTAACTCATGCATTTTTAAGATCAATTCAGCACGTTGTTTAGCATCAAAATTAACCTTCTCCGAAGATGGAAGAGGCAACAAATCAATTGGTGCACGAGGAAGGAAACAATACACAATTTCAAAAGGACACATCTTAGTAGTAGAATGCAATGAACGATTATAAGCAAATTCAATATGAGGCAAGCATTCTTCCCACATTTTCTTGTTATTCTTCAAAACAGCCCTAAGCATAGTAGACAATGTTCTATTGACTACTTCAGTTTGTCCATCAGTTTGGGGGTGACATGTAGTACTAAAAAGCAGTTTAGTCCCCAGCTTAGCCCATAAACATCTCCAAAAGTGGCTAAGAAATTTAGTATCACGATCTGAAACAATAGTATTTGGCACACCATGCAAGCGTATAATTTCACGAAAGAACAAATCAGCAACATTAACAGCATCATCGCTTTTATGACATGGTATAAAGTGTGCCATTTTCGAGAACCTATCCACGACAACAAATATGCTATCCCTCCCCTTCTTTGTTCGAGGTAAACCTAAAACAAAGTCCATAGATATATCCTCCCAAGGAACATGATAGAGGCGAGGGTGTCCCGATCTTTCGATGAGATGATAGCTATCGTTTTTGGTGGAGTAGACTTTGACGATCCGACTACGAACGTGCGAGGACGTCGCGCCTTAGCAATCGCTAAACCAACTCCGAGAGGTTATTGACCACGCCGGAGCACAATCAACCTGACCACGAGGGTCTATCTCCTGCAAGCAAACGAAGAACAAGCAAGAAACTAAGATTTGCAATCTGGAGATTGCGAATATAAGATGAAAGCTTTATTGATCAAGGTGGGGTTCTGTGACGTCTTGGTCTGGTCGTTGAACACAAACGAAGTACGCGAAGTTGCAGCTATGGCGAACTTTTAATCTAAACAAAACCCAAAGTCTAAACGGTGCCCTAAGGGCTGTATATATGGAGGAAGAGGAGGGGATTTCGTGGCCCTTGAAGGAGGGGTCCGAAACCAACCCTATCTCTTGTTTCCCCACACATACGGACTCTAAAAACAGCCTATACTCAAGTATTTCGAAATTACATAGGCCTGGCCCAATAATAAGGTGACGCAGCACCTATAATAGCCTCTGGACGAAATTTATGAAGTGGCATCTTGTATATTTCGTCCAAGGCTTCCTGCACTCATTATGGTGGCTTCAAAGTCCTGAAATCATCACTTGTAACTCCGTTCTTGTTCCCCTTGCGCATGCCATCATCTCCATGCTTGAACTTGCTCCAAGGTTCCTCTTTCTTGTCCAAGCTAGGCCCTGATAATTTAATTGGCGTGCGCGAGCTCTAGTAATTGGTCCAGTATGTATAGCAGCAGGGGCTGTGGGTGTAACAATGGTATTGATGTCCTCATCATCCTCCCCTTCTTGAAATGAAGTCGTCCTCGACGGAAGCTCATCTTCCTCACCCAAATAAGGCTTCAAATCTGCAATGTTAAAAGTGGGACTAACCCCAAAATCTGCAGGCAGCTCAAGTTTATATGCGTTATCATTTATTTTCTCTAACACCTTAAAAGGACCATCAGCACGTGGCATTAGCTTTGATTTGCGCAAATCAGGAAATCTATCCTTACGCAAATGTAACCAAACAAGATCTCCAGGTGCAAACACAACATGTTTTCAACCCTTATCTCCAGCAAGTTTATATTTAGCATTCATACGCTCAATGTTCTCCTTAGTTAACTCATGCATTTTTAAGATCAATTCAGCACGTTGTTTAGCATCAAAATTAACCTTCTCCGAAGATGGAAGAGGCAACAAATCAATAGGTGCACGAGGTAGGAAACCATATACAATTTCAAAAGGGCACATCTTAGTAGTAGAATGCAACGAACGATTATAAGCAAATTCAATATGAGGCAAGCATTCTTCCCACATTTTCTTGTTATTCTTCAAAACAGCCCTAAGCATAGTAGACAAAGTTCTATTGACTACTTCAATTTGTCCATCAGTTTGGGGGTGACAAGTAGTACTAAAAAGCAGTTTAGTCCCCAACTTAGCCCATAAACATCTCCAAAAGTGGCTAAGAAATTTGGTATCACGATCTGAAACAATAGTATTTGGCACACCATGCAAGCGAATAATTTCACGAAAGAAGAAATCAGCAACATTAGCAGCATCATCGCTTTTATGACATGGTATAAAGCGTGCCATTTTCGAGAACCTATCCACGACAACAAATATGATATCCCTCCCCTTCTTTGTTCGAGGTAAACCCAAAACAAAGTCCATAGATATATCCTCCCATGGAACACTAGGTACAGGCAAAGGCATATATAAACCATGAGGATTGAGTCGTGACTTAGCTTGTTGACATGTAGTGCAGCGAGCAATAAAGCGCTCAACATTCCGTCTCATCTTTGGCCAAAAGAAATGTGTAGCAAGTACATCCTCCGTCTTCTTTACGCCAAAGTGTCCCATTAATCCTCCTCCATGCGCCTCCTGCAACAACAAAAGACGAACAGAGCTAGCTGGAATGCATAGCTTGTTAGCACGAAACACAAATCCATCGTTAACGACGAACTTGTTCCATGTTCTCCCTTCTTTACAATTCTGCAATACATCTTTAAATTCAGCATTATGCACATATTGATCTTTGATGGTCTCCAAACCAAATATTTTAAAGTCAAGTTGTGAAAGCATAGTATAACGACGAGACAATGCATCAGCAATAACATTTTCTTTACCCTTCTTGTGTTTAATGACATAAGGGAAAGTCTCAATGAATTCAACCCATTTAGCATGTCTACGGTTTAGTTTGGCTTGACTTTTAATATGTTTCAAAGATTCATGATTAGAATGAATAACAAATTCTTTGGGCCATAAATAATGTTGCCATGTTTCCAAAGTCCGAACAAGAGCATATAATTCCTTATCATAAGTAGAGTAATTCAGACTAGGCCCACTCAATTTTTCAGAAAAGTATGCAACAGGTTTGCCATCTTGTAATAACACACCTCCTAATCCAATTCCACTAGCATCACATTCAAGCTCAAAAGTCTTATTAAAATTAGGAAGTTGGAGTAAAGGAGCATGTGTTAACTTACCTTTCAACACCGTGAAGGCTTCTTCCTGTGCGGTACCCCAAACAAAAGGCACAACCTTCTTTGTAAGCTCGTTGAGAGGTGCAGCAATGGTACTGAAATCTCTCACAAAACGCCTATAGAAACCAGCGAGGCCAAGGAAACTCCTCACTTGTGTGACCGTTTTGGGCTGCGGCCAACTCTCAATAGCTTCAATCTTGGCTTTATCAACTTCAATTCCCTGTGGAGTAACAACATAGCCAAGAAAAGATACTCGGTCGGTGCAAAAGGTGCACTTCCCAAGGTTACCAAACAAACGTGCATCACGTAGAGCAATAAAAACAGCACGTAAATGTTCCAAATGTTCCTCCAAAGATCTGATATAAATCAATATATCATCAAAGTAAACTACCACAAATCGTCCAATGAAAGCACGTAAAACTTCGTTCAGTAATCTCATGAAAGTACTAGGTGCATTAGTTAACCCAAAAGGCATGACTAACCACTCATATAAACCGAACTTAGTTTTAAATGTTGTTTTCCATTCATCTCCTAATTTCATACGAATTTGATGGTATCCACTACGCAAATCAACTTTGGAGAATATTGTAGAGCCACTCAATTCATCAAGCATATCATCTAGCCTAGGAATAGGATAACGATAACGAATAGTAATATTATTAATGCCTCTACAATCAACACACATACGCGACGTACCATCCTTTTTTGGCACTAGTATAATAGGAACAGCACAAGGACTAAGAGATTCGCGTATATAACCTTTGTCGAGCAGCTCCTGTACTTGACGCATAATCTCCTTCGTCTTGATAGAGGCGGGGGTGTCCCGATCTTTCGATGAGATGATAACTATCGATTTGGTGGAGCCGACTTTGACGATCCGACTACAAACGTGCACGACGTTGTGCCTTAGTAATCGCTAAACCAATCTCCTGAGGTTACTGACGATGCTGGAAGCACGATCAGCCTGACCACGAAGGTCTATTCCTGCACGCAATCGAAGAACAAGCAAGAATATGACAATGCAATCTGAATATTGCGAATATAGATGAAGTATTGATAAAGGTGGGGATCCAAAAGCGGTCTTGGTCTGGTCGTTGGACACAACGAAGTACACGAAGTTGCAATGGCTAACTTTTAACTAAACAAATCCCAAGGAAAAAGCTACAAGATGGATCTACTTATATAGGAGTAAGGGGTGGCGGCCAAGGAGGTGGGAGGACGTCCTAAGGCAGCCTAAAACTAACCCTAGGTCGTACAAGGCTCATGGGCCCAAGTGGAGGTGATGCAACACCTTTGGACTTATAGTTTGACTCGGATTCTGCTGCAGTGTCAGATTGTTTCATTGATAACTCAACGCTCTGGACGAATTTTAAGGTGAATCCAATTGGGTTGGAAAGAGCACGAAATCTACTTTCCAACAAAAAAAGAATCACCCAATTCGGATTCCGTATGAAAAAGCTCTTGGCGTTTTGAGTCAGGTATGTCTGTGTAGTCCGAATCTGAATCCAGAACGTGAGAGACTTGGACTCTATCTTCCCTTGGCCCAAAAGTGACGTGAGAGGACTTTTTGAACAGCACCTAAACTTCTCTTTTTCCCTTATCTTCATATGTGAATTGTACAAATGTCCCATACACCTGCAATTAGACATGGCACAAAAGTTTGTGAAGTATTTTTGTCGTGGATGACACAAATAAATTATTGCATAGTTTGCATTAGAAATCACCTCACAAATATACATGTATGCAATATTTTTGGTCGTATCCAAGGTAGTCATGTCCTCATCATCCTCCCCTTCTTGAAAACAAAGCCGTCCTCGGCGTTGCTTAATCTGAAATGTCGCTAACAAAAGAGACAAGGTGTACATGTTGTATATGTATATGTCATCCATTTTTACTTCCCTTGATTTTTGCACGTATGACACATGTATACATGAGTAACTTTCATAGTTCATAAAATGTAAAGCCAAAATATTGTCACAAGTATTAGAAGACATGAAAATATTGCAACTCAATTTGCACATATAAGTGAAGCTCTTATTCATATCAAAGGATTGACAATGTTCATCATTAAACCATCCCAACATTGGTGAATAAACCTTACTTGCATCAAATTTACATGCTACAACATGCTTAAATAAGCAAACATGCAATAAGTCATTTGACACAAAATCATCACCAAGATTAGAGGTCATATCAAAATGATTAAACATTGTTTCTTTTGCATCAACAGTTAATTCATTGGGTGCACTCAAAATTGTTGATACTTCAACTCTTTGACCACATGATGCATTCATGACAGTAACACAATTCTCTAAAATAGCTGGTGTGCTCAAATCAATAGGTAACACAACACATGATGTATTCAGGTTAACTAGGCATGCATCATTCTCATGTGAAAGTTGAAAATCTGTACCTTTGTCATTACCTCTTATGATCAACTCAGACGATGTAGGCACTCTTGGAGGTGATGTGTCACATGATGGAGATGATGTAGTCCTCGCAACAACGGATGTGGTTGTCATAGTACGCCTAGTAGTTGAAGAAACATTTGTATCAACACTTGGAATGTGCATCGTGCGCTTGTTCTCCTTGTGGCCAACACGTCGTTTTATTTCCTGTTCAGCTTTGCAAGCAAGACGAAGCAAATGGTCCATAGGATAACACTCTTCATGAATTAGAATTTCTTGAATATCACAGTTTAATCCTCCCCAAAATCTATCCATAAAATCTTCTTCACTTTCTTCTAAAAATGAGTGCAATAATGTAGTTTGTAAATCATCATAGTATTTTGTTACCGTGTCAGTGCCTTGTTTTAAATGTTGTAATTTTTTAATCATGCCACGAGTATAATAAACATCAACGAATCTATCTCTCATGACAAGTTTTAAATCATCCCAAGTAGTAGGTATAAGATCAGGGTTTAACCGACAATATTCACTCCACCAAACTAAAGCAAAGCTACTAAAAGTACTAACAGCAGCTTGAAATTTTCCACGCTCATCAAAATTATGGGAAGCAAATATAGCATTTATTTCGTACTCCCATTCAATATATAAATCAGGCCTAAAATGACCAGTAAATGGTGGCATGGAAACATTAACCTGATTATGTGCATTCTGATGTAATTGCTCCTCTTGTGGCAGTTGTTGTATTTTCTTAGGTGATGGCAAATCTCCCACGATCGATGAAGCCCAAGAACTAACAACTCCGGAACCTGCCATGATTAGTAGAAACAAAAAAAAATCCAAGAATAATGTTCCTATGAACTACTAGGATGTGGTGGTAAAACGCTCACAGTGTAGCAAATATCAATATCTTACAAGTTCTTACCATGCAGCAGGTGGTGACAGGCAACCAGCGGTGTCAAATAACTCCGAAGATTGAGTAAAACGATTGCCAGGAGAACGTACGTATACACGGTGTAGAAATATGTGGAGCTTGGAAGGCTTAAATATTTGGTAGCAAAAGATTAGCAATAATCAATTTAGAGATGCAATGTTGAATAAACGCTCAACGACGGTACTGTGCTGGTCCTAGGCTAGACCGAACTAGAGACGCGAGCCTAGAACAGTAATGAGGGCACGGCGTAGCACAACTAGCATCAATAAAGGATATGAAGTAGCTCTGGACAGTAAGATAAAAGTGAATACCACAATAGCAGTAAAGATAATGATGTGAAATAACTGCCAAGCAGGATATACCAACAACTTTCTCTCCAACTTTTCTCTGGAAAAGTTTTTGCCAATTTTTTGATAATTTTTTCTCAAGAATGGCACTGACTCAAGCTTTCAAACGCAAAAAGAATCACTCAATTCCGAGTTGATATGAGGAGTCAAAAAATTCCAAAACTGGCCTGAAAAACTGGAACAAGCTGTGTTCATGAACTTCGGAGGGCAAAAAGACCTATTTAAAAGCCGATTTTGAGGTGTCAAATATTGAATTAATTTCTGCAACTATTTAGATGCGCCTCGTCGCTAGCTTTAATTTGAGTACTCACGGAGCCAAAACGGACTTCGTATGAGGAAGATACGCCTGTTTTACTGAACAGTGCGTAAAACAGATTCGAATGCGAATTCAGCTACGAGATTGAGTCTAGATAGATCCGAATTTTGTTTTTTTTTCTTCTCTCTTTTTTTTCTCACACTTTTTTTTTCTTTTTCTTTCTCTCTTTTTTTTCTCTTTTTTTTTGACTTTTTTTTTCTCTCTTTCCAAAACAAACTAGATAAGATGCAGATTGGATCAAGCGAAGATATGAACGGCGTCAGCTATGATTATGACAATGAACGGTGGGTAGCACGTGGTGAAATTTAATGGATGAGAGGTTGTGGACAGCGGAAGGGATAATGATGCAGCGGCGGCGTGACTAATGTGAACAGAACTTGAAACTCTAAAGGAACTAGACACTAAGACCAGCAACTCGACACGACGATGCAACCAATAATTCAATAACGCAAACAATGAAAAGAAAATTGCAAAGGCTTAGACTGGCTTGGACAAAGGATGAATAGATCTAACTTATTTTTTTGTGGCTTTTTCTTGGACAATAGGTAAGAAAAAAAATCTAACCTAGGGAAAACTGGAAATTCTCACCGAGCAACCTGAAAACTGATACCACTTGATAGAGGCGGGGGTGTCCCGATCTTTCGATGAGATGATAACTATCGATTTGGTGGAGCCGACTTTGACGATCCGACTACAAACGTGCACGACGTTGTGCCTTAGCAATCGCTAAACCAATCTCCTGAGGTTACTGACGATGCTGGAAGCACGATCAGCCTGACCACGAAGGTCTATTCCTGCATGCAATCGAAGAACAAGCAAGAATATGATAATGCAATCTGAATATTGCGAATATAGATGAAGTATTGATAAAGGTGGGGATCCAAAAGCGGTCTTGGTCTGGTCGTTGGACACAAACGAAGTACACGAAGTTGCAATGGCTAACTTTTAACTAAACAAATCCCAAGGAAAAAGCTACAAGATGGATCTACTTATATAGGAGTAAGGGGTGGCGGCCAAGGAGGTGGGAGGACGTCCTAAGGCAGCCTAAAACTAACCCTAGGTCGTACAAGGCTCATGGGCCCAAGTGGAGGTGATGCAACACCTTTGGACTTATAGTTTGACTCGGATTCTGCTGCAGCGTCAGATTGTTTCATTGATAACTCAACGCTCTGGACGAATTTTAAGGTGAATCCAATTGGGTTGGAAAGAGCACGAAATCTACTTTCCAACAAAAAAAGAATCACCCAATTCGGAGTCCGTATGAAAAAGCTCTTGGCGTTTTGAGTCAGGTATGTCTGTGCAGTCCGAATCTGAATCCAGAACGTGAGAGACTTGGACTCTATCTTCTCTTGGCCCAAAAGTGACGTGAGAGGACTTTTTGAACAGCACCTAAACTTCTCTTTTTCCCTTATCTTCATATGTGAATTGTACAAATGTCCTCATACACCTTCAATTAGACTGGCACAAAAGTTTGGGGTGAAGTATTTTGGCGTGATAACACCATAAATTATTGCATAGCTTTGGCATTAGAAATCAACCATCACCACCTCACAAATATACATGTATCAATATTTTTTGGTCGTATCAAAGGTAGTCATGTCCTCATCCTCCTCCCTTACTTGACAACAAACAAAGCTCACACCCAATCCAACCCTCACGTTCGCTACTAATTCTGAAATGTGGCTTAACAAATAGACAAGGTGTACATGTTGTATATGATAATGTCACCTACCCATCTTTACTTCCTTTGATTTTTGCACATGACACATGTAATACATGAAAGTAACTTCATAGGTCATAAATATAATACAGCCAAAATATTATCACAAGAATGTAGAGGCATGAAAATATTGCAACTCTTTTGCAACATCAGTGAAAGCTCCTTATCCATATCAAAGATTGACAATGTTCACAGTAAACCATTCCCAACATTGGTGAATCAACCTTACTTGTCATCAATAACATGCTACAACATCTTAAATAAGCAACATGCAAATAATTCACTTTGACCAGAAACGCATCTACCAATATTAGAGTCATATCAAAATGATTAAACATTGGTTTTCTTTTGCATCAACAGTTTAATTCAATGGGTGGAACTCAAAAATTTTTGTATTTTCAGCTGTTTTATACACATGATGCATTCATGACAGTAACACGATTCTCTAAAATTTCAATCAATGGTACCACTCAACACCTGATGTATTCAAGTTAACTAGGCTGGCATCATTCTCATGTGAAAGGGAAAATAATGTACCTTTTCATTACCCTCTTATGATCAAACTCAGATGATGTAGGACACTCTCGTGGTGATGTGTCCACATGGTGGAGATGATAAAGTTAAGTCCATCCAAGCACACACAACACAAAACAAAGAAAACGGATGTGGTTGTCATAGTAACGCCTAGCACAATAGTACAGAAGAAACATCTGTAATCAACACTTTGAATGTGCACCGGGCGCTTGTTCTCTTGTGGGCACAATCTTTTATTTCCTTAACACTCTTTTGAAGGGCATGCTGGTGAGGGGGGGGACTGGAACGGAAGGGGGGGTCCTAGGATAACCCACCGTCATGATTAGTATCTCTTGAATATCACGGTTAAATATCCTCCCCATCCTATCCAGAAAAGCTTCTCTTCCATCTCAATTCTAAAATGAGGCAATAAGGATGGGGTAAATCGCATCGTATTTTTTACCGTGGTCCGTGCCTTGGTTTTGAATGTTTGTAATTTCTTCATCTGCCACGAGTATAAACTCAACGAATCTATCTCCTGAATAAGTTTTAAATCATCCCAAGTATTAGGTATAAGATCAATGGTTTAACCGACACAACTAAATAACTCACCAGACACCACCAAACTAAAGCAAGCTCCCCCGACAACACAGTCTGCACTACCGACAATCGCAGCTTGAAATTTTCTCCATCTCTCATCAAATTAGAAGCAATATCAACATACTCAATTTGTAGCTCCCTTCATATATAAAAATCAGTCTAACGACCAGTAAATGGTGGCATGGAAACATTAACCGATTAGGTGCATTCTCATGTTGTTGCTCCTCTTGTGGACAGGTTGTTGTATTTTCTTTATGTGTGGCATCCCTCGCCACGATCGATTAAGCCCAAGAACTAACAACTCCGGAACCTGCCATGAATTTTAGTAGAAACAAAAAAAACTCGAGATAATGTTCTATGAACTACTAGGATGTGGTGGTAAAGCGCTCACAGTAAAGCAAATATCAATCTCTTACATTCTTACATGCAGCCTGTGTTGAACGGGCACCAGCGGTGTCAATAACTCCGCAGATTATAAAGCCGATTGCAGGCGAATGACGTAGACACGGTGTAAAATATGTGGAGGCTTGGGTTGCTATATATGGTAGCAAAAGATAGCAATATCAATTCAGAGATGCCATGTTGAACTTTACCAAAAAAAACAAAGTCAACGCCGGTAAACTGTGCTGGTCCTAGGCTAGAACCGTACTAAGACCTAGCCTAAGAACACTAATGAGTTCACGGTGTACACAACTAGCATCAATAAAGGATATGAGTAGCTCTTGACAGCAAAATATAATGAAGATCACATGGCTAAATATAATGATGAGAAACACTACGTGCAGTAGCCATATACCAACAATTCTCTCTCCAACTTTACTCTATAAAAGTTTGTGCAATTTTATGATAATTTTTTCTCAAGAAAGTCAACTGACTCAGCTTTCAAATGCAAAAAGAATCACTCAATTCCTGAGTTATATGAGGAGTCCAAAAAATTCTAAAAACTGGCCTGAAAACTGGAACAGCTGTGTTCGCGAACTTCGGAGGGGCAAAAGACCTATTTAGAAGCCGATTTTGAGGTTTCAATATTTAACTCGCTTCTGCACCTATTTAGATGCGGATCGTCGCTAGCTTTAATTGTTGAGTACTCCCCGAGCCAAACAGACTTCGTCAGAAAAAATATGGCCTGTTTTATTGAACACCGCCAAAACATATTCCAATTCCGAATTTCCAGCTACCGAGATTGAGTTAGATAGATCTCGAATTTGTTTTTTTTTCTTCTCGTGCTTTTTTTTCTCACACTTTTATTTCTTTTCTTTCTCTCTTTTTTTTGCTCTGTCTGACTTTTTTTTAAAACTTTTTTTTCTCTTTTTTTTCTCTCTCCCTCTTCCAAAACAACTATATAAGATGTAGATTGGATCAAGCACAGCTGTGAACGACCTCAACTATGATTAATACATGAACAGTGGGTAGCACCTTTGGAAATTTATGGTGGGATGGTGGATAAGCGGAAGGAATAACGTGCAGCGGCGGCGTGACTAATGTGAACCGAACTCGAAACTCTAAATAACTAGACCTAAGACCAGCAACTGGACACGCATGCACCGATAATTCCAATATGCAACAATGAAAAGAAAATTTGCAAAGGCTCGATGGCTTTGGACAAAGGATGAATAGATCTAACTTTTTTTTGTGGCTTTTTCCTTGAACAATAGGTAAAAAATAAATCTAATCTAGGGAAAACTGGAAATTCTCCACCGTAGCACTAAAACTGATACCACTTGATAGAGGCGGTGGTGTCCCGATCTTCGATGAGATGATACTATCGATTTGGGGAGCGACTTTGACGATCCGACTACAAGTGCACGACTTCGCTTAGCAAGTCGCTAAAACCAATCTCCTGACGTTACTACTGACGATGCTACACAACACGATCATCCTGACCACGAAGGTTCTATTCCTGCACGCAAATCGAAGAACATCAAGAATATGATAATGCACTCTGACTAAATTTTTTTGTTTGGGGCGAATCTAGATGAAGTAGATAATGGTGGTGATCCACAACGGTCTTGGTCTGGTCGTTGGACACAAACGAAGTAACGAAGTTGCAATGGCTAACTTTTACTAAACAAATCCCCCTGAAAAAGCTACTGATGGGATCTACTTTATATGGATTAAGGGGTGGCGGCCAAGAGGTGGGATGACGTCCCACGGGCAGCCTAAACTAACCCTAGGTCGTACAAGGCTCATGGGCCCAAGTGGAGGTGATCAACACCTTTGGACCTTTATAGTTTTGACTCATATTTCTGCTGCAGCGGCAAGATGTTTATTTAATTACTCAACGCTCCGAACGAATTTTAAGGATGAATCCAATGGGTCATGGAAAGAGCACGGAATCTACTTTTCCACCAAAAATAATCACCCAATCGGACTCCGTATGAAAAAGTTCTTGCGTTTTGAGTCAGGTATTTCTGTGCAGGTCCGAATCTGAATCCAGACCGTGGCGATACTTGGACCTATCTTCTCTTGGCCCAAAATGACGTGAGAGGACTTTTTGCAACAGCACCTAAACTTATCTTTTTCCTTATCTTCATATGTGAATTGTACAAATGTCCCAACACCTGCATTAGACATGGCACAAGTTTTGTGAAGTATTTTTTGTCGGGATGACCACAAATCAAATTATTTGCAATAGCTTGCTTAGAAAATCAATCACCACCTCACACAATATACATTTATGCAAAATTTTTTTGGTCGTATCAAAGGTAGTCATGTCCTCATCACTCCTCCCCTTCTTGAAACACAGCCGTCCTCGGCGTTTGCTTAATCCGTGAAACGTGGCTACAAAGAGACAAGGTGTACATGTTTGTATCATGTATATTCACCCATTTTTACTTCCTTGATGTTGCACCTATGACATGTATACAGGAGTACTTTCATAGTTCTAAAATACCCTAATACAGCCCAAAAATTATCACAAGATGTAGAAGGCATGAGAAATATTTGCAACTCAGTTTTTGCACATATAAGTGAAGCTATTTTCATATCCAAAGATTGACAATGTTCATCATTAAACCATCCAACATTGGTGAATAAAACCTTACTTGCCCCAAATCAAAGTGACATGCAGCACACATGCTTAACATAAGCAAACATGCAATAGTCTTTGACACAGAATCATCACCAATATTAGAGGTCTATCAAATGAATTAAACATTGTTTCTTTTGCATCAACAGTTAATTCAATGGGGCACTCAAAATTGTTGGTATTTTCATCGCCTTGGTTTGATTGATCACATGATGCATTCATGAACAGTAACACGATTCTCTAAATATATTCAAATCAATAGGTAACTCAATCACATGATGGATTCAAGTTATCTAGGCATGCAGCATTCTCATGTGAAATGGAAAATATGTACCACCTTTGGTCATTCACCTCTTATATCAACCAGATGATGTAGGGGCACTCTCGGTGGTGATGTGTCACAGTTGGAGATTGATTTGTCCATCGCAACCAACGGATGTGGTTGTCTAGTACGCCTAGTAGTTGAAGAAACATCTGTATCAACACTTGTAAATGTGCACCGTGCGCTTGTTCTCCTTTTGGCAACACGTCGTTTTATTTCCTTTCAGCTTTGCAAGCAGACGAAACAAATGGTGTCCATAGGATAACATCTTCATGACTTAGTATCTCTCCTCTTGAATATCACGGTGTTTAATCCCCCCAAAATCTATCCATAAAATCTGCTTTCACTTTCTCTAAAAATGAGTGCAATCATGTAGTTTGTAAATCATCATATATTTTGTTACGGTCAGTGCCTTGTTTGATGTTTAATTTCTTAATCATGCCCGAGTATAATAAACATCAACGAATCTATCTCTCATGATAAGTTTTTTAATCACATCCATAGTAGGTATAATATCAGGGTTTACCCTTACAATATGCACTCCCCAAACTAAAGCAAAGGCACCCGACAAGTACTAGCGCAGCTTGCAATTTTCCCACGCTCATTCAAAGTTATTTGTAAGCAAATATAGCACTTAATTTTGTACTCCCTTCAATATATAACCCAGGTCTAAAACGACCAGTAAATGGGTGGCATGGAAACATTAACCTGATTATGTGCATTCCTCAGTGTTTTTGGCTCCTCTTGTGGACGGTTGTTGTATTTTCTTAGTGGTGGGAAATTCCCACGCATCGTGAAGCCCAGACTAACAACTCCGAACCTGCCATGATTAGTAGAAACCCAAAAAAATCGAAATATGTTCTCTATGAACTACTAGTATGGTGGTGGTAAGCCCTCACAGTAAAGCAAATATCAATATCTTACCAAGGTTTCTTACCATGCAGCAACCTGCAGCGGTGTGGTGACGGCAACCAGCGGTGTCAAATAACTCCGAAGATTGAGTAAAGCGATTGCGCAGGCGAATTACGTATACACCGGTGTAAAAAAATTGGGGAGCTGGGTTGGCTATATATGGTACCAAAGATTGCAAATAATCAATTCAGAGATGCAATGTTGAATAACACGCTCACGACGGTACTGTTCGGTCCTAGCTAACGCGACTAGAAACGCGAGCCTAGACACTAATGATGTCACGGTGTAAGCACAACTGCATCAATAAGGATATGAGTAGCTCTGGACAGCAAATATAAGGTGAAGATCACAATGCATTGTAAAGATAATGTGATAAACACTACCAAGTAGCATATACCAACAATTCTCTCTCCAACTTTACTCTATCAAAGTTTGTGCCAATTTTATGATAATTTTTCTCAAGAGGCCGACTCAGCTTTCATTCAAATGCAAAAAATCACGTCAATTTCCGAGTTGATATGAGGAGTCAAAAAATTCTAACAACTGGCCCTGGAAAAACTGGAACAGCTTTGTTCGCGATCTTCGGAGGGCAAAAGACCTAAAGTTTTTTTTTTAGAAGCCTATTTTTGAGGTTCAAATAGTGAACTGCCTTCTTCTGCAAACGATTAAGGCGGAATCGTCGCTAGCTTTACTTTGAGTACTCTCACGAGCCAAAACATACTTCGTAATGAAAAAGATATGCCTGTTTACTGAACCCGCGCAAAACAGATGCCACTCCGGAATTCAGCTACGAGATTGAGTCTAGATAGATCCGAATTTTGTTTTTTTTTTCTTCTCTCCATCTCCTTTTTTTTCTCCACACTTTTTTTCTTTTTCTTTCTCTCTTTTTTTTCTCTGACTTTTTTTTTTTAACTTTTTTTCTCTTTTTTTCTCTCTCCCTCTTCACCACAACTAGATAAGAGTAGATTGGATTAAGCACAGTGTTGAAACGCCTCAACTATGAATTATGAACATGAACAGTGGTAGCACATGTGAAATGATGGTGGGATGGTGGATAGCGGAAGGAATAACGATGCAGCGGCGCAGCGTGACTATTGTGAACAGAACTACTCGACACTCTAAATGAACTAGACACTAAACCCAGCAACTGGAGACACGACGATGCAACGTAATTCAATAATGCACACAAGAAAAGAAATTGGGCACAGGCTCGACTGGCTGGACAAGGATGAATAGATCTAACTTTTTTTTGTGGCTTTTTCTTGAACAGGGTAAGAACATACATCTAATCTAGGACAACTGGGAAATTCTCACCGAGCAACCTAAAACTGTACCCAAACACTTGATATAGGCGGGGGGTGGTCCCGATCCTTCGATTATATGAAATACTATCGATTTGGTGGAGCGACTTGGACTTATCCGACTACAACGTGCACGAGACGTTGCGCCTTAGCAATCGCTAAACCATCTCCTGAGGTTACTGACGAGGCTAACAAACACGATCAGCCTGACCACGAAGGTCTATTCCTGCACGCAATCGAAGAACAAGCAAATATGATAATGCAATCTGAATATTGCGAATATAGAAGATGACGTATTGATAATGGGGGATCCAAACGTCTTGGTCGGGTCGTTGGACACAACGAATACATGAAGTTGTCAATGGCAACGTTTAACTAAACAAATCCCCCCGGAAAATGCCTACTCTATGGATCTACTCATAGGAGTAAGGGGTGGGCGGCCCAAGGAGGTGGGAGACGTCCCAAGGCAGCCTAAATAACCTAGGTCGTACAAGGCCGCATGGGCCCAATGAGTTGATGCAACACCTTTGGACTTAGTAGTTTGACTCAGATTCTGCTGCAGCGTCAGATTGTTTCCTTGATAACTCAACGCTCCGGCCAATTTTTACGTTGAATCCAATTGGGTTGGAAAGAGCACGGAATCTACTTCCAACAAAAAAAGATCACCCCAATTGACTGGGCCGTATGAAAAAGTTCTGGGCGTTTTTGAGTCAGGTTAATGTCTGTGCAGTCCCGAATCTGAAATCAGAACGGAGAGACTTGGATCTTATCTTCTCTTGGCCCAAAAGTGACTGAGAGGACTTTTTGACAGCACCTAACTTATCTTTTTCCTTATCTTCATATGTGAAAGTGTACAATGCTCCCATACACCTGGCAATTAACATGGCACAAAAGTTTTGTGAGTATTTTTGTCGTGGATGCACAAATAAATTATTGCATAGCTTTGCATTAATCAAATCACCTCACAAATATACATGTATGCAAATATTTTTGGTCGTATCAAGGTAGTCATGTCCTCATCATCCTCCCCTTCTTGAAAAACAGCCGTCCTCGGCGTTGGCTTCATCTGAAATGTTGGCTAACAAAAGAGACAGGTGTACATGTTGTACTATGTTATGTCACCCATTTTTACTTCCTTTGATTTTTGCACATATACACTTATACATAGTAACTTTCATAGTTCATAAAATATAATATCAGCCACAATATTATCACAAGATTTATAAGGCATGAAAATATTGCACCTCAGTTTGCACATATAATGAAGCCTTATTCCCTATCAACAGATTGACAAATTGTTCAGCATTAATCTCCCACATTTGTGAATAACCTTCACTTCATCAAATTTACTACATCCACACACACCTGCTTAAAAAATAAGCAAACTGCAATAAGTCTTTGACACAGAATCATCACCAATCGTAGAGTCATATCAAATGATTAAACATTTGGTGTCTTTTGCATCAACAGTTTAAATTCAATGGGGCACTCAAATGTTGGTACTTTCCCGCTGTGTGATCATACATGATTCATCATGACAGGAACACTGATTCTCTTTTCAATCTTGCAAATCATAGGTAAGCTCCACACATGATGTAGCAGTTAACTAGGCATGAGGCATCATTCTCATGTGAAAGTGGAAATATGTAATCCTTTGTCACTTACCGCTCTAGATCAACTCGATGATAGGCACTCCTCGGTGGTGATGTGTCACATTGTGTAGATATGTAGTCATAGCAACACTGCAACTACTAACTTCGCGTAACTTCGTTTGTTGTTCAACACCAGACCAAGACGTCACAGAACCCCACCTTGATCTAATAACAGCTTTCATCTAATTCGCAATATCCAGATTGCAATCTTGTTTCTTGCTTGTTCTTCGTTTGCCTTGCAGGAGATAGACCCTTTGTGTCATGTTGATTGTGCTCCGGCGTGGGTCCTAATAACCTCTCGGCGGTTGGTTTCCAGCGATTGCTAGCGCGACGATCCTCGCCGTTTCGTAGTCGGATCGTCAAGTCTATCCACCAAAAACGATAGCTTATATCTCACGAAAGATCGGGACATCCCTCCCTCTATCATTTGGGGAGGAAACATTTGGAACATTTACGTGTTGTTTTTAATTGCTCAACGTATGCCCGTTTGTTTTGTAACCTTGGTAAGTTCACCTTTTGCCAAACCGGACCGAGTATCTTTTTTCTTGGCTATGTTGTTACTCCACAGGGAAATTGAAGTTGATCAACTAAGATGGAAGCTATTGAGAGTTTGGGCCGCAGCCCAAAACGGTCCACACAATGAGGAGTTTCCTTGGCTCGCGGGTTTCTATAGTCATTTGGAGAGATTTTCAGTACCCTTGCGTGCACCTCTCACGAGCTTACAAAAAAGGATGGTGCCATTTGTTTTGGGTTACCGCAACAGAAGAACCTTCTACGGTGTTGAAAGGATAAGTTAACACATGCTCCTTTACTCCAACTTCCTGTTTAATAAGACTTTGGAGGCTTGAATGTGATGCAGTGAATTGGATTGGAGGTGTGTTTTACACAAGATGTCAACCTGTTGCATACTTTTTCTGTTTCTGAAAATTAGTGGGTTCCTATCCTGGAATTACGCTACTTGATTATAGGAATTATATCTCGTGTTCGTGACTTTGGAACATGCAGCCATATTTATGCCCAAGAATTTGTTATTCTTCTGATCATGGAATCTTTTGAAACATCTTAAAAGTCAAGCCAAATTGAACCGGTAGACATGCTAAATGGGTTTGAATTCATTCAGACTTTCCCCTTATGTCATTAAACACAAGAATGGTAAAGCAAAGATGTGTTTTGCTTGATATCATTGTCTCGTCGTTATACTATGCTTTCCAACTTGGACTTTAAACTCTTTGGTTTGAGACCATCAACGAGCAATATGTCATGATCTGAATTTAAAGATGTAGGCAGAATTGTAATAAGGGAGAACAGAACACAGTTCGTCGTGTAACTATGGATTTGTGTTTCGTGCTAAACAAGCTATGCATTCCAGCTAGCACTCCGTTCGTCTTTTGTTGTTGCATGGAGGTGCATGGACAAGGAGGATTAATGGGACACTTTGGCGTAAAGGAAAGACGGAGGATGTACTTCTACACATTTCTTTGGCCAAAGATGAGACGGGATGTTAGCTCTTGTTGCTCGCTGCACTACAATGTCAAAAGCTAGTCACGACTCAATCCTCATGGTTTAATATATGCCGTTGCCTGTACCTAGTGTTCGCATGGTAGGATATCATCTATGGACTTTGTTTTGGGTTTACCTCGACCAAGAAGGGGAGGGATAGCATATTTTGTTTGTCGTGGTAGGTTCTCGAAAATGGCACCTTTCTACCATGTCATAAAGCGATGATGCTGCTAATTGTTGCTGATTTGTTCTTTCGTGAAATTATTCGCTTGCATGGTTTGCCAAATACGTATTGTTTTCAGATCGTGATACCAAATTTCTTAGCCATTTTGGAGATTTTATGGGGCTAAGTTGGGGACTAAACGGCTTTTTAGTAACTACTTTGTCACCCAACCGGCCCAACTATGGACAACTGAAGTAGTCATAGAACTTTGTCTACTATATGCTTAGGGCTGGGTTCCAAACATTGAAGCAAAACGAAAATGTGGAAGAATGCTTGGCCTCATATTGATTTGCTATAATCCTTCGTTTGCATTCTACTCTTAAGGATGTGCCCCTTTTGAAATTGGTATTTGGTTTCCTACTCTCGTGCACCTATTGATTTGTTCCCTCTTCCATCTCGGAAAGGTTAATTTTGATGCAAACAACGTGCTGGAATTGAAATCTTAAAAATGCTGAGTTACTAGGAGAACACTTGAGCGTAGGAATGCCTAAATTATAAAACTTGCTGGAGACTAAGGGTAGAAAACATGTTGTGTTTGGCACCTGGAGATCTTGTTTGGTTTACATTTGTAAGGATAGATTCCTAATTTTAAGCAAATCAAGCTAATGCCCCCACGTGCTGTGGTCCTTTTAAGGTTGTTAGAGACAATAAATGGATAACGCATATAAACTTGAAGCTGCCTGCAGATTTTGGGTTAGTCCCACTTTAACATGCAGATTTGAAGGCCTATTTGGGTGAGGAAGATGAGCTTCCGTCGAGGCGACTTCAATTTCAGAAGGGGAGTATGTGAGGACATCACTACCATTGTTACACCCACAGGCCCGCCCCTGCTAGCTATACATACTGGACCATTACTAGCGCTCTCGCGCAATGCCAATTAATTATCAGTACTTTCGTTTCTTGGTATGATTCAAAAGTTCATGAGAATATGAATGCTGCTAAATTGGATACATTTGGTGTTTCTTACAAATGAAAGGGCCTAGCTTGGACAGAAAGAGGAACTGGAGCAAGTTCAGCATGGAGATGATGGCATGCGCAAGGGGAACAAGAACGGAGTTACAAGTGATGATTTGCAGGACTTTTAAGCCACCATAAGAGTGCAGGAGCCTTGGACGAAATATACAATTGCCACTTCATAAATTTCGGTCCAGATGCTATTATCGGTGCCTGCGTCACCTTATTATTGGGCCAGGCCATGGAATTTTCGAAATACTTGAGTACTAGGCAATTTTTAAGGTCCGTATGTGTTGGGAACAAGAGATAGAGTTTGGTTTCGGACCCCTCCTTCAAAGGGCCACGAATCCCCCCCCTCTTGCCTCCCTATATCAGCCCTTAGGGCACCGTTTGACGGGGGGGGGGGGGGGGGGGGGGTTTTGTTTAGATTTCAAGTTCGCACATAGCTGCACTTCGCGTACTCGTTTTGTGTCAACACCCAGACAGACGTCACAGAACCCCACTCCTTGATCAATAAAGCGTTCATCTTATATTCGCAATATCCAGATTTGCCAAATCTTTAGTTTCTTGCTTGTTCTTCGTTGCTTGCAGGAGATAGACCCTGTGGTCAGGGTTGATTGTGCTCCGGCGTGGTCCCTAACCTCTCGGAGTTGGTTTAAGCGATGGCTAAGGGCGCGACGTCCTCGCACGTTCGTAGTCGATCGTCAAGTTACTCCACCAAAAACGATAGCTATCATCTCATCGAAAGATCGTGACCCAACCCTTCGCGGCCTCTATCAGCACCTTCCGCGAGCATGTTGGCTTCTCTGCCACCCGTGCAACACGGGCCTTCGACCCCCGTGCACCGGCCTACTACACCCATTCACCCCGTGCCACACGGGCCATACGAGCCAGCATCTGCCGCAAGTATGCAGCTTTCTTTCGACTAGGGAGGCATCTTCGCCACGTGACTTCAAGGCACTTCGCTGTCCCATGGCGTCTACATCTTCGCCTACTCCATGAGCTCAGTCCACTACTTCCCACCACGAGCTACTATGACCTTTAGCCTGAGACGATGAGATTCCATTCTTTGGGACTCATGACCCTGAAGAGTACCCACGCTCGAGAGTGGGAGCGCAAGATGGACGACTACGTCAAGCTACACCAGTCCCCCTCCCTCCGAATATCAGTAAAGTGCGCCACAGTACCCCTTCCAGGACCACGCATCCAACATGGTGGCTTCATAGACTTCTACAAGCTCACGCATGACTTGGGCCCACGATGAAGAAAGCGATTATGCTAAAATTTGTGCCTTCCACCCTACCTGAACATCTTCAACGCCACTTGGAGAACACCATACAAGGATCCAAGCTCCTCGCCGAGTACTTCAGAACATGAAGAAAGCCTTACACAGCTGGTGTGGAGACCGACCCATTGGATGAAGTTCTACTTCATGATGGGATTGAACAACGACATCTTCCAAGACTACTCTTCCTCGAGAACAACAAGTCCCTCGACGCCAACTACCTTGGTGCTCTCAAGGCACAGAACTCAAGAGGCCCAAGTCTACTCGACCCCGAGCTCACTTCACGACGGCCCACTCCAAGATGGCGAGCATGAGGCTAGTACCCGACCGGATGCCAAGCCCTATGAGCTCCAAGACGATGGCTTTCCATTTCGACTTCAGCGCCCCCTCTTTTGTTGCATTGACGATGCCGATCTACATGACTTCCTTTTTCAAGACGGTGCATCTACGATTAACGATACGGAGCAACTCAAGGATCAGATGATGAGGACATCAATACCATTGTTACAAACAACACCCACAGCCCCCTGCTTCTCTACATACTGGACCAATTACTGAGCTCCGCACCGGCCACTTAAATTATCAGGGTACTTTCCGTTTCTCTTGGTAATGATTCTAACGTTCATGAGAATATGATGCTTCCTAAAATTGGATACATTTTGTTTGCTTACAAAATGACGGCCTAGCTTGGACAAGAAGAGGAACCTTGGAGGCAAGTTCAAGCATGGAGATGATGGCATGCGCAAAGGGGAACAAGAACAGAGTTACAGTGATGATTTCAGGACTTTGAAGCCACCATAAGGATAGGAAGCCTGACAAATAATACAAGATGCACTTCATAAATTTCGTCCAGAGGCTTATTTATGTGCTGCGTCACCTTTTAATTGGGCCAGGCCCATGTAATTTCGGAAATAGCTTGAGTATAGGCTATTTTTAGAGTCGTATGTGTGGGGAAACAAGAGATAGGGTTGTTCGGACCCCTCCTTCAAGGCCACGAATCCCCCCTCTTCCTCCAGATATACATCCCTTAGGGCACAACGCGTTTAGACTTTGGGTTTGGTTTTAGATTAAAGTTCGCATAGCTTGCAACTTTCGCGTACTTCGTTTGTGTTCAACGACCCGACAAGACGCCACAGAACCCACCTTGATCAATAAGCTTTCCTCTTATATTCGCATATCCAGATTGCAAATCTTAGTTTCTTGCTTGTTTCTCGTTTGCTTGCGGATACCCCCTCGTGGTCAGGTTGAATTGTGCTCCGGCGTGGTCAATAACCTCTAGGATTTGGTTTAGCGATTGCTAAGGCGCCCGTCCTCGCAACGTTCTATCGTATCGTCAAAGTCTACTCGCACCAAAAACGATAGCTATCACTCACATCGAAAGATCGGGACAGACCCTCGCCTCTATCAAGTGGTATCAGATTCCCAGGTTGCTCGTTGATATTACAGTTTTCGTATTTTAGATCGAGTCTGTTCTTCATAGCCTACAGTCTAGGAAAAAGCCACAAAAAATGTAGGGTGAGTTCATCATATCCGAAACCAATCTGAGCCTTTGCAATATCTTTTAGGTTTTTGCTTGTTGAATTTGCGGTTGCTCGTCTGTCAAGTTTGCTGGTCTTAGCTGTCTAGTTCTTTAGGAGTTTCGATTCTGTTCACAAGTTTGTCACGCCGCCCGCCTGTGCAGCAACCATCCTCATCGCCCCTCCCCCGTTATACGGCCCACCTAGCTTCTCTTCTCTTTCTCTCTCTTCTTCATCTCCCCCCCCCTATCCTCTTTCCCTCTCCCAAGGGCGAGGCCCCCCTCGTCCTGAGGATTTCGCTATACCACACACCCCCTCGGCTCTCCCCGCCGCTCTCCGTACCCTTCCTCTCCCCCGTCTCCCCCGGGAGTCCACCCCTTCCTCCTTTCCAGCCCTCTTTTCCTACTCTATTCCACCCAGCGTACCTCTTCCTTCGTTCCTTATATTATTCCTTGTATTTTGAGTTCAGATACGCGATACCCCGAGTCGTGAACAGTCGGATTCGCCAATTTTCGTGCTAACCCGCAGAAGAAAAATAGTTTCCAGTTTCAAAAAACAAACTAAGTCTGGAAATTCTGCTAGGGCAGTTTTTTAGCCCATTTGTAGACTTTTTTTCAAAAAAAATTGTTGCGGAGCAAAAAAAAAAAAGAGGAAACAAAAAGTGCAAAAAAAAAAAAGAAAAAAAAATTCAGAGTGTGCTCCTCCTTGTTGAGCGTGCAGCGCCCGTGATTTTTGTTAGTGTTCTAGCCTCGCGTCTCTAGCACGGTCTATAGGCCCTAGGACCAGCACCGTAACCGTCGTTGAGAAGTTTATTCAACATTGCATCTCTGAATTTGATTATTGCTGACCCTTTTTGCTAGCCGATAAAGTCATAAGCCTTCCCAGCTCCACATACCTCTACAATCGTGTGTTGACACCACCTGGCAATCGCTCTGTCCAAGCTCTGAGAGTTTTGACTACAACAGGTGCGATCACCACCTGCTGCTTGCGTAAGAACTGGGTAGAATTTGAGATTTGCTTGACGGATTTGTGACACCACACCACACCACCCACCCACGCACTTTCTCCTTAGTCTGTAGGTCATATTCCTTATGTGTTTCTATGCTTTGCTAACCATGGCAGGAGCACAATCGACGAGATTGACTGGAGAAACATGACGAACCAGGAGTTGTGTAATTTCAGCAAATGATGAGTGGACCATGTGGGAGATGTTTCTAGCAACATATTTGAGAGGCCCATGGAGAAGATAGAATGGCATGGGAGACGTCGTTCGCGACAAAGCTGGATAACACCTTTTAATGAATTGCTCACGTGTCTTCCCCAACCACCACCCGGCTCACCTGTCGCAACCTCTGGAACACAACAACAACTCCCCTTTTCTCCAACTCAGTTCGGCTACCGAGCGAACGCGTGTTTCCTCTTGAGGATGGCCAAACTTCTTTCTGTTGCTAGCTGCGTCCCTACTGTTGATGCTACTTTGGCTCCGCTTCCTGCTCCTGCTTGCTGCTGCTGGTGCCGAGGGGAGGATGATACGCGGGCGATATGAGGATGAGTGTTGATCAAAACATACTACGTGCAACCACTTTAGCACCCATGGGTCGTCCCACTTGCAAATAATCGCGATGGTAGCGTTCAACCACCACTTCAGGTACGAATCATGACCACTTCCTAAATTTTAAAAATTGAATATTCCACCGATCTCGAGGGTATATATGTTCCTGATATCTACTTACTTTGGAGGTAGAAAACTGAACAACGTTTTTTTTTACATGTTACAAATTCCCGAGGACCGCTTGTTGCGGTTTTTTCTGCTGTTTGTTGCTTTCAACTAGTTTTCATGTGGTATGGTGGTCTGAACATTGTATATTGATATCCGGATCCCGCTACGTGGCTGCTTTGAAAACTGCTATGCTTACTTGGTTGGGTCCACCAATATCAACCGGAAAAGCTACTAGATGATCTACTTATAATAGGATAAAGGGTTGGCGTCCAAGGAGGTGTGGATGACGTCCCAAGCAGCCTAAACTAACCCTAGGTCTGTAACAAGGCTCATGGGCCCAATGGAGGTGATGCACCCCTTTGGGACTTATAGTTTGACCTCAGATTCTGCTGCAAGCGTCAGATTGGTTTTCATTGATAACTCAACGCTTCCGGACGAATTTTAAGTGAATCCAATTGGGTTGGAAAAGCACGGAATCTACTTTCAACAAAAAAGAATCACCCAATTCGGACGCCGTATGAAAAAGTTCTTGGCGTTTTGCTCAGGTTATGTCTGTGCAGTCGCGAATCTGAATCCATAACGTGACGAGACTTGGACTCTATCTTCTTTGGCCCAAAGTGACGTTAGAGGACTTTTTGAACAGCACCTAACTTATCTTTTTTCCTATCTTCATACTGAATCTGTACAATTCCCATACACCTGCATTAGACATGGCACCAATTTGTGAAGTATTTTTGTCGTGGATGACCAAATAATTATTCATAGTTTTGCATTAGAATCACCTCACAAATATACAGGTAATGCACTAATTTTTGTCGTATCAGAGGTAGTCATGTCCTCACATCCTCCCCTTCTTACAACAAAGCCGTCCTCGGCGTTGCTTATCTGAAATGTGGCTACAAAAGAGACAATGTGTACATGTTGTATATGGATCTGTCACCCATTTTTACTACTTCCTTTGATTTTTTGCACATCTGACACATGTATCCATGAGTAAACTTTTCAATAGTTCATAAATATAATACAGCCCCAAAAGATTATCACAAAATGTACAGGCATGAAAGATTGCAACTCAGCTTGCACATATAGTGAAGCTCTTATTCCATCAAAGGATTACAATGTTCATCCATTAACATCCTCACATTGGTGAATAACCTTACTTGCATCAAATTTACATCTACAACCACTCGCTAAATAAGCTCAACTGCACCTACCTCACTTTGACCACAAATCATCACCAATAGATGAGGTCCATCTAAAATGATTACACATTGTTTCGTCTTTGCATCAACTAGTTAATTCAATGGGTGCAACGTCAAAATTGTTGGTATATTCCCTGTTTGATCCACATTATGCATTCATGACATAACCACATACTCTCAAAATGTGATTGCAAATCAGATAGTAACTACAATCACATGATGTATTCAGTTAACTATGCATTGCCATCATTCTCATGTGAAAGGGAAAATACTGTACCTTTGTCATTACACTTATATCACTTCAGACGATGTAGGCATCTCTTAGGTGGTGCTTTGTCACATGGTGGAGATGAATGTAGTCTCGGCAACAACTGGATGTGTTGTCATAGATCGCCTAGTGTTGAAGAACACATCTGGTATCCAACACTTTGAATGTGCATCCGTGCGCTTGTTCTCCCGCTTGTGGCACAACGTCGTTTTATTTCCTCGTTCACTTGGCAAGCAAGACGAACAATGGTCCCTAGGATAACCCTTCATGAATTAGTAATCTTCTTGATTCACATTTAATCCTCCCAAATACTTCCATAAAATCTTCTCACTTTCTCTAAAAATGATGCAATATGATGTTTGTAATTCATCAATAGTATTTTGTTAACCGTGTCAGTGCCTTTGTTTAAAATGTTTTAATTTTTAATATTTCCGCCAAGTATATAATAACCATCACGAATCTTTCTCTCATATCAATTTTTAAATCATCAAGTAGTAGGTAGAATGATAGGGTTTAACCGACAATATTCACTTTCAACCAACTAACAGCAAGCTACCGAATAGTACTAACAGCAGCTTGAAATTTTACCACGCTCAATCAAATTATGGGAAGCAAATATGCATTTATTTCGTACTCCCTTACAAATATATAAATCAGGCTCAACATGACCAGTAAATGTGTGGAATGGAACATTACCTTATTATGGTCATTCTGATGTGTTGCTCCTCTTGTGGCGGTTGTTGTAATTTCTTAGTGGAATGCAAATCTCCCACGATCGCTGAAGCCAAGAACTAGCAACTCCGGAAGCCTGCATGAATTAGTAGAACCAAAAAAAAAATCAAGAATAATGTTCCTATCACTACTAGGATTGTTGTTAAAGCGCTCACAGTAGTAGCAAATTCATATCTTACAAGTTTTCTTACCATGCAGCAGGTGGTGACAGTCAACCAGCGGTTGTCAAATAACTCCGAAGATTGAGTAACAGACGATTGCCAGGCGAACGTACGCGTATACACGGTGGTAAAATATTGGAGGCTTGGAAGTTCTAATATTTGGTAGCAAAAGATTTACAATAATCAATTCCAGAGATGCATGTTGAATAACGCTCAACGTACGGTACTGTGTCTGGTCCGAGGCTGAGACCGTACTAGAGACTGCGGCCTAGAACACGTCAATGATGGGCCGGGTAGCACAACTAGCATCAATACAAGGATACTGAGTAGCTCTGAAAGTACAGCATAAATTGGAATACCACAATAGCAGTAAAAATAATGAATGAGACACTACACTGAACAGCATAATACCACACAAGACTTTCCATCCCAACTTTTCTCTAAAAGTTTGATGGCCAAGTTTACGATAAGTTTTTTCTCAGAGAATGGCACTGACTCATCAAGCCTTTCAAAGCAAAAAGAAATCACTCAATTCCGGAGTTGAATGAGGAGTCCAAAATTCTAAACTGGCTGAAAAACTGGAACAGAAAAAAACAGAACAAACTTGATTCGAAATGAACTCTACGGAGGGTGCAAAAAGACCTATTCTAGAAGCCGATTTGAGGTGTCAATATTGGAACTAGCTTCTGAACTATTTAGATGCGGTGAACTCGTCGCTAGCTTAATTTGAGTACTCACCGGAGCCAAAACACTTCGTAATGAGAAGAGTAGCCTGTTTTAACTGAAACAGCTAAACAAATTCTCGAATCCGAATTCATCAGCTACGAGATTGAGTCTAGATAGATCCGAATTTTGTTTTTTTTTTCTTCCGCAATCTTTTTTTCTCTAATTCTTTTTTTCGTTTTTCTTTCTTCTTTTCTTTCTCTCTCTTTTTTTCTTACTTTTTTTCATCTTTCTTTTTTGACTTTCTTTTTTTCTCCTCCTATCTTTCCAAAACACAACTAATAAGATGAGATTGGATCAATCGAGATATGACGACCTAGCTATGATTATGACATGAACGGGGTAGCACGTGGCTAAATTTATGGATGGATAGGTGTGGGAGCGGAAGGGAAAACTATGCAGCGGTGCGTCGCGTGACTAATGTTGACAGAATCGAAACTCCTAAATGGGAACTAGACACTAAGACCAGCAATGCGACACGACGGAATGCAACCTAAGATTCAATAATGACAACAATGGAAACGAAAATGCAAAGGCTTTGACTAGGCTTGGCAAAGGAGGAATAGATCTAACTTTTTTTTTGTGGGGCTTTTTTCTTGAACAATTAGGTCTGAAAATAAATCTAAACCTAGGGAAACTAGGAAATTCTCACCGAGCGAAACCCTGAAACAAAAACTGATACCACTCTGATCGAGGCGGGGGTGGTCCCGTCTCTTTCGATGAGATGATAACTATCGATTTGGTGGAGCCTGACTTTGACGATCCGACTACAACGTGCACGACGTTGTGCCTTAGCAATCGCTAAACCCAATCTCCTGAGGTTTGCGATGCTAGAAGCCGATCAGCCTGCCACGAAGGTCTATTCCTGCACTCGCAGCATTCGAAAACAAGCAAGAATATATACATGCAATCTGACTATTGGCGAATATAGATGAAGTATTGATAAAGGTTGGGGATCAAAAAACGTCCTTTGGTCTGGTTCGTTGCGACAAACGAGTACACGAAGGTTGCAAATGGCTAACTTGTTAACTAACACCAAAAATCCCACGGAAAAAGCTACTCAGTATGGATCTACTTATATAGGAGTAGGGGTGGGCCAAGGAGGTGGAGGACGTCCAAGCAGCCTAAAACTCACCCTAGGTCGTACAGAGGGCTCTGGGCCCAGTGGAGGTGAGCAAACACCTTTGGACTTTAGTTTGACTCAGGATTCTGCTGCAGGCGTCAGATTGTTTTCATTGATAACTCAACGCTCTTGACGATTTTAGGTGAATCCATGGTTGGAAGAAGCACGAATCTACTTTCCAACAAAAAAAAAGAATCACCCAATTCGCTGACGTCCGTAGGAAAAAGTCTTGGCGTTTTGAGTCAGTATGTCTGTGCAGATCCGAATCTGAATCCAGAACGTGAGAGACTGGACTCTATCTTCTCTTGGCCCAAAATGACGTGAGGGACTTTTTGAACAGCCACTAAACTTTACTCTTTTTCGCCTTATCTTCATTGTGAATTGTTACAATTCCCCCATACACCTCAATTAGACATGGCACAAAAGTTTGGTGAAGTTTTTGGCGTGGATACACAATAAATTATTGCATAGTTTGGCATTAGAAATCACCATCACACTAAATATACATGTATCATATTTTTTGGTCGTATCAAGGTAGTCATGTCCTCATCTCCTCCCTTCTTGAAAAACAAAGCCACATCCACTCCGTTGCTATAATCTGAAATGTCGCTAACAAAAGAACAAGGTGTACATGTTTTGTATATGATAATGCACTCCATTTTACTTTCCTCTTGATTTTTTGCACGATGACACATGTATACATGAAGTAACTTTTCATAGGTTCATAAATTTAAAGCCAAAATAATTGTCACAAGTATGTAGAGCATGAAAATATTGCAACTCATTTTGCAACATTAAGTGAAGCTCCTTATCTCATATCAAAGATTGACAATGTTCATCAGTATAACCATCCCAACATTGGTGAATCAACCTTACTTGTCATCAATATTACATGCTACAATCATGCTTAATAAGCAAACATTGCAATAATTCATTTGACCAGAGCATCTACAACAAAGATTAGAGTCAGATCAAAATGATTAAACATTGGTTTCTTTTGCATCAACAGTTTTATTCATTGGGTGGAACTCAAAAATTTTGATTTTCACTCTTTAACCACTGATGCATTCATGACACGTAACACGATTCTCCTTAAAATGTTTCCAATCAATAGGTACCACTCACACACATGAGTATTCAAGTTAACTAGGCTGTAGGCATCATTCTCCATTGAAAGTAAAATCTGTACCTTTGTGCATTACTCTTTAGATCACCCGAACTAGGCACCTGGATGATGTCACATGAGACACTCGTGGTAGTGTGCCAATGTGAGGTAAATTAGCCTGCACACAAACAAAAGACGATGTGGTTGTCATAGTAAACCCTAGCCAATAGTCTGAAGAAACATCTTTATCAACACTTGAATGTAGCAACCGGCCTGTTCTCGCTTGTGGCCTACAGTCGTTTTATTTCCTTATCACTTTTTGCAAGCAGCTGGTAGGGAAGACGAAGAAGTGGTCCTAGGATACCACTCTTCATGATTAGTATCTCTCTGAATATCACCTTAATAATCCTCCCCATCACTATCCAAAAAGCTTCTTTCATCTCAATTTTCTAAAATGAGTGCAATAAGGATGGAGTTGTAATCCATCGCTATATTTTTAACCCCGGACGCGGTCGTGCCTTGTTTTAAATGTTGTAATTTTTTAATATCATGCCACGAGTATAAACTCAACGAATCATCTCTCATGAAAAGTTTTTAAATCATCCCAAGTATTAGGTATAAGATCATGGTTTAACCGACACATAATACTCACTCGCACACCAAACTAAGCAAGCTCCCCGACAAAAGTCGCACTACACATCGCAGCTTAAATTTTTCCACGCTCATCAAAATTATGGAACAAATCAAGCATCTAATTTCGTACTCCCATTCATATATAAAATCAGTCTAACTGACCAGTAACATGGTGGCATGGAAACATTAACCCGATTATGTGCATTCTGATGTAGTTGCTCCTCTTGTGGCGGTTGTTGTATTTTCTTATGTGTGGCAATCCTCCCACGATCGATTAAGCCCAAGAACTAACAACTCCGGAAACCCTGGCCATGAATTTTAGTAAAGAAACAAAAAAAAATCCATAATAATGTTCTATGAGACTACTAGGTGTGGTGGTAAAGACGCTCACAGTAAGTGCAAATATCAATTCTTACATTCTTACCATGCAGCCTAGGTTGAACGAGGCACCAGCGGTGTCAATAACTCCCAAGAGTTATAAAGCGATTGCATGCGAATCGTACGTAGACACGGTGTAAATATGTGGAGGCTGGAGCTTGCTAAATATTGTAGCAAAAGATTAGCAATATCAATTCAGCGATGCCAATGTTGAACTACAAAAACAGCTCAAACGACCGGTAAACTGTTGCTGGTCCTAGGCTAGACCGACTAAGACCTAGCCTAGAACACTAATGAGGCACGGCGTAGCACAACTAGCATCAATAAAGGATATGAGTACTCTTGGACAGAAAAATGAATGAAGCATCACATGGTAAAATAATGATGGAACATACTGCCAAGCCAGTATACCAACACAATTTCTCTCCAACTTTATCTACTGAAAAGTTTGTGCCAATTTTATTGATAATTTTTCTCAAAAGTCAACTGACCTCAAGCTTTCAAGCAAAAAGAATCACTCAATCCGATTATATGGGAGTCAAAAAATTCTACAAAACTGGCCTGAAAACTTGGAACAGCTGTGTTCGAGAACTTCGGAGGGGCAAAAAGACCTATTTAGAAGCCGTTTTGAGGTGTCAATATTTAATCTACTTCTGCACTATTTAGATGCGGCCTCGTCGCGCTAAGCTTTAATTGTTGATACTCCCGGAAGCCAAAAGACTTCGTCAAATAAAGGATATGCGCCTGTTTTATGATGCGAACACGCAAATTCCGAATTCGAATTTCAGCTACGAGATTGAGTTAGATAGATCTCGAATTTTTTTTTTTTCTCTCGAACTCTTTTTTTTCTCAATTTTTCTTCTCTCTCTTTTTTTTGCTCTGCTTTTTCTGACTTTTTTTTTTTTTTTTAACTTTTTTTTTCTCCTCCTTTCCAAAACAACTGATAAATGAGATTGGATCAAGCGACAGCTGTGAACGGCGTCAAGCTATGATTAATACAATGAACAGTGGGTAGCACCTGTGGGAAATATTATGGATGGAGGTGTACAGCGGAAGGATAACGATGCAGCGGGCGCGTGACTAATGATGGAACCAACTGAAACTCTAAATAACTAGACACTAAGACCAGCAACTCGACACGCATTCGACCGAATAATGCAATACGCAAACAATGAAAAGAAAATTTGCAAAGGCTAGACTGGCTTGGACAAAGGATGATAGATCTAACTTATTTTTTGTGGCTTTTTCCTTGACCAATAGGTAAAAATAAATCTAACTAGGGAAAAACTGGAAATTCTCCACCGTGCACTAAAACTATACCACTTGATAGAGCGGGGGGGTGTCCCGATCTTTCGAGAGATGATAACTATCGATTTGGTGAGCGACTTTGACGATCCGACTACAACCGTGCACGACTTGCTCTAGCATCGCTAAAAAAACACCAACTCTCCTGACGTTCCTGACGATGCTACAAGCACGATCACCGACCACGAAGGTCTATTCCTGCACAGCAAATCGAAGAACTAAGCAAATATGATAATTCACTCTACTAATATTTTTGTGGCGAATTAGATGAAGTAGTATAATAGGTGGGATCCACAAGCGTCTTGGTCCTGGTCGTTGGACACAAACGAAGTACACGAATTTGCAATGGCTAACTTTTAACTAAACAAATCCCTAAGGGAAAAAGCTACTAAAGATGGATCTACTTTATATAGGAAGTAAGGGGTGGGCGGCCAAGAGGTGGGAGACGTCCTCTAGAGGCATCCTAACACTAACCCTAGGTCGTACAAGGCTTCATGGGCCCAGTGGAGGTGAATCAACACCTTTGGACTTATAGTTTTGACTCTGTTCTGCTGCAGCGGTCAAGTGTTTCATTTATAACTCAAACGCTCCTGAACGAATTTAAGGTGAATCCAATTGGGTCATGGAAAGAGCACGGAAATCTACTTTTCCACAAAAAAATCACCCAATCGGAGTCGTAATGAAAAAGTCTCTTGCGTTTTGAGTCAGTATTCTGTGCAGGTCCCGAACTGAATCCTGAGACGTGAGAGACTTGGACCTATCTTCTCTTGGCCCAAAATGACCCGTGAGAGGACTTTTTGAACATCACTAAACTTCTCTTTTTCCTTATCTCATATGTGAAATTGTACAAATGTTCCCATACACCTGCCATTAGACATGGCACACAGTTTTGTGAAGTATTTTTGTCGTGGATGACACAAATCAAATTATTTGCAATAGCTTGCTTAGAAAATCAATCACCCTCACACAATATACATTTATGCAATATTTTTTTGGTCGTATCATAAGGTAGTCATGTCCTCATCACTCCTCCCCTTCTTGAAAACAGCGTCCTCGGCGTTGCCTTAATCCGTGAAACGTGGTCTAACAAAAGAGACAAGGTGTTACATGTTGTATCATATATTCACCATTTTTACTTCCTTGATTTGCACGTATGACCATTTATACAGTGAGTAACTTTCATAGTTCTCAAAATAAACCCTAATACATATGTCCCACAAATTATAATTAGAAGGCATGAAATATTGCAACTCATATTGCACATATAAGTGAAGCTTTATTCATATCAAAGATTGACAATGTTCATCATTAACCATCCCAACATTGGGGAATAAACCTTACTTGCCCAATCAAATACATGCGTCACACATGCCTTTAAATAAGCAACATGCAATAAGTCTATTGACACAAAATCATCACCAATATTAGAGGTCAATATCAAAATGATTAAACATTGTTTCTTTTGCATCACAGTTAATTGCAATTGGTGCACTCAAAATTGTTGGATATCTTTCATCTGTTTGATTGTCCACATGAATGCATTCATGAACGTAACACAATTCTCTAAATATAGCTGTTCCAAATCAACTAGGTAACTCAATCACATGATGTATTCAGGTTATCTAGGCATGCACATTCTCATGTGCATGTGAAAATTGTACACTTTGGTCATTACCCTCTTATGATCAACCAGATGATGTAGGGCACTCTCGGTAGGTGATGTGTCACAGTTGAGATTGATTTCGTCCATCGCACCAACGGATGGTGGTTGTCTAGTACGCCTAGTAGTTTTGAAGAAACATCTTATCAACACTGTAAGATGTGCACGTGCGCTTGTTTCTCCTTTTGGCCAACACGTCGTTTTATTTCCTGTTCAGCTTTGCAAGCAAGACGAACAAATGGTGTCCATAGGATAACACTCTTCATGACTTAGATCTTCTTGAATATCACGGTGTTTAATCCTCCCCAAAATCTATCCTAAAATCGCTTTCACTTTCTTCTAAAAATGAGTGCAATAATGTAGTTTGTAAATCATCATAGTATTTTGTTACCGTTTACCCACGTGCAATCTTGTTTGTAATGTTTATATTTTTTAATCATGCCCGAGTAAATAAACAAAACGAATCTTCTCTCATGAAAGTTTAATCACATCCCAGTAGTAGGTATAAGATCAGGGTTTACCTGACAATATTCACTCCCCAAACTAAAGCAAACGCACCTACAAAGTACTAACAGCAGCTTGAAATTTTCCCACGCTCATCAAAGTATTTGTGAAGCAAATATAGCACTTATATTTCGTACTCCCTTCAATATATAACTCAGGTCTAAAAATGACCAGTAAATGGGTGGCATGGAACATTAACCTGTTATGTGGCATTCTCATGTGTTTCTGCTCCTCTTTGTGGACGGTTTGTTGTATTTTCTTAGTGATGGGCAAATTTCCCACGATCGTGAAAAGCCCCCCCAGGCAACTAACAACTACCCGGAACCTGCCATGATTAGTATGAAACCAAAAAAAAATCAAATAATGTTCTCTATGAACTACTAGATGTGGTGGTAAGCCCTCACAGTAAAGCAAATATCAATATCTTACCAAGGTTTCTTACCATGCAGCAACCTGCAGCGGTGTGGTGACGGCAACCAGCGGTGTCAAATAACTCCGAAGATTGAGTAAAGCGATTGCGCAGGCGAATTACGTATACACCGGTGTAAAAAAATTGGGGAGCTGGGTTGGCTATATATGGTACCAAAGATTGCAAATAATCAATTCAGAGATGCAATGTTGAATAACACGCTCACGACGGTACTGTTCGGTCCTAGCTAACGCGACTAGAAACGCGAGCCTAGACACTAATGATGTCACGGTGTAAGCACAACTGCATCAATAAGGATATGAGTAGCTCTGGACAGCAAATATAAGGTGAAGATCACAATGCATTGTAAAGATAATGTGATAAACACTACCAAGTAGCATATACCAACAATTCTCTCTCCAACTTTACTCTATCAAAGTTTGTGCCAATTTTATGATAATTTTTCTCAAGAGGCCGACTCAGCTTTCATTCAAATGCAAAAAATCACGTCAATTTCCGAGTTGATATGAGGAGTCAAAAAATTCTAACAACTGGCCCTGGAAAAACTGGAACAGCTTTGTTCGCGATCTTCGGAGGGCAAAAGACCTAAAGTTTTTTTTTTAGAAGCCTATTTTTGAGGTTCAAATAGTGAACTGCCTTCTTCTGCAAACGATTAAGGCGGAATCGTCGCTAGCTTTACTTTGAGTACTCTCACGAGCCAAAACATACTTCGTAATGAAAAAGATATGCCTGTTTACTGAACCCGCGCAAAACAGATGCCACTCCGGAATTCAGCTACGAGATTGAGTCTAGATAGATCCGAATTTTGTTTTTTTTTTCTTCTCTCCATCTCCTTTTTTTTCTCCACACTTTTTTTCTTTTTCTTTCTCTCTTTTTTTTCTCTGACTTTTTTTTTTTAACTTTTTTTCTCTTTTTTTCTCTCTCCCTCTTCACCACAACTAGATAAGAGTAGATTGGATTAAGCACAGTGTTGAAACGCCTCAACTATGAATTATGAACATGAACAGTGGTAGCACATGTGAAATGATGGTGGGATGGTGGATAGCGGAAGGAATAACGATGCAGCGGCGCAGCGTGACTATTGTGAACAGAACTACTCGACACTCTAAATGAACTAGACACTAAACCCAGCAACTGGAGACACGACGATGCAACGTAATTCAATAATGCACACAAGAAAAGAAATTGGGCACAGGCTCGACTGGCTGGACAAGGATGAATAGATCTAACTTTTTTTTGTGGCTTTTTCTTGAACAGGGTAAGAACATACATCTAATCTAGGACAACTGGGAAATTCTCACCGAGCAACCTAAAACTGTACCCAAACACTTGATATAGGCGGGGGGTGGTCCCGATCCTTCGATTATATGAAATACTATCGATTTGGTGGAGCGACTTGGACTTATCCGACTACAACGTGCACGAGACGTTGCGCCTTAGCAATCGCTAAACCATCTCCTGAGGTTACTGACGAGGCTAACAAACACGATCAGCCTGACCACGAAGGTCTATTCCTGCACGCAATCGAAGAACAAGCAAATATGATAATGCAATCTGAATATTGCGAATATAGAAGATGACGTATTGATAATGGGGGATCCAAACGTCTTGGTCGGGTCGTTGGACACAACGAATACATGAAGTTGTCAATGGCAACGTTTAACTAAACAAATCCCCCCGGAAAATGCCTACTCTATGGATCTACTCATAGGAGTAAGGGGTGGGCGGCCCAAGGAGGTGGGAGACGTCCCAAGGCAGCCTAAATAACCTAGGTCGTACAAGGCCGCATGGGCCCAATGAGTTGATGCAACACCTTTGGACTTAGTAGTTTGACTCAGATTCTGCTGCAGCGTCAGATTGTTTCCTTGATAACTCAACGCTCCGGCCAATTTTTACGTTGAATCCAATTGGGTTGGAAAGAGCACGGAATCTACTTCCAACAAAAAAAGATCACCCCAATTGACTGGGCCGTATGAAAAAGTTCTGGGCGTTTTTGAGTCAGGTTAATGTCTGTGCAGTCCCGAATCTGAAATCAGAACGGAGAGACTTGGATCTTATCTTCTCTTGGCCCAAAAGTGACTGAGAGGACTTTTTGACAGCACCTAACTTATCTTTTTCCTTATCTTCATATGTGAAAGTGTACAATGCTCCCATACACCTGGCAATTAACATGGCACAAAAGTTTTGTGAGTATTTTTGTCGTGGATGCACAAATAAATTATTGCATAGCTTTGCATTAATCAAATCACCTCACAAATATACATGTATGCAAATATTTTTGGTCGTATCAAGGTAGTCATGTCCTCATCATCCTCCCCTTCTTGAAAAACAGCCGTCCTCGGCGTTGGCTTCATCTGAAATGTTGGCTAACAAAAGAGACAGGTGTACATGTTGTACTATGTTATGTCACCCATTTTTACTTCCTTTGATTTTTGCACATATACACTTATACATAGTAACTTTCATAGTTCATAAAATATAATATCAGCCACAATATTATCACAAGATTTATAAGGCATGAAAATATTGCACCTCAGTTTGCACATATAATGAAGCCTTATTCCCTATCAACAGATTGACAAATTGTTCAGCATTAATCTCCCACATTTGTGAATAACCTTCACTTCATCAAATTTACTACATCCACACACACCTGCTTAAAAAATAAGCAAACTGCAATAAGTCTTTGACACAGAATCATCACCAATCGTAGAGTCATATCAAATGATTAAACATTTGGTGTCTTTTGCATCAACAGTTTAAATTCAATGGGGCACTCAAATGTTGGTACTTTCCCGCTGTGTGATCATACATGATTCATCATGACAGGAACACTGATTCTCTTTTCAATCTTGCAAATCATAGGTAAGCTCCACACATGATGTAGCAGTTAACTAGGCATGAGGCATCATTCTCATGTGAAAGTGGAAATATGTAATCCTTTGTCACTTACCGCTCTAGATCAACTCGATGATAGGCACTCCTCGGTGGTGATGTGTCACATTGTGTAGATATGTAGTCATAGCAACACTGCAACTACTAACTTCGCGTAACTTCGTTTGTTGTTCAACACCAGACCAAGACGTCACAGAACCCCACCTTGATCTAATAACAGCTTTCATCTAATTCGCAATATCCAGATTGCAATCTTGTTTCTTGCTTGTTCTTCGTTTGCCTTGCAGGAGATAGACCCTTTGTGTCATGTTGATTGTGCTCCGGCGTGGGTCCTAATAACCTCTCGGCGGTTGGTTTCCAGCGATTGCTAGCGCGACGATCCTCGCCGTTTCGTAGTCGGATCGTCAAGTCTATCCACCAAAAACGATAGCTTATATCTCACGAAAGATCGGGACATCCCTCCCTCTATCATTTGGGGAGGAAACATTTGGAACATTTACGTGTTGTTTTTAATTGCTCAACGTATGCCCGTTTGTTTTGTAACCTTGGTAAGTTCACCTTTTGCCAAACCGGACCGAGTATCTTTTTTCTTGGCTATGTTGTTACTCCACAGGGAAATTGAAGTTGATCAACTAAGATGGAAGCTATTGAGAGTTTGGGCCGCAGCCCAAAACGGTCCACACAATGAGGAGTTTCCTTGGCTCGCGGGTTTCTATAGTCATTTGGAGAGATTTTCAGTACCCTTGCGTGCACCTCTCACGAGCTTACAAAAAAGGATGGTGCCATTTGTTTTGGGTTACCGCAACAGAAGAACCTTCTACGGTGTTGAAAGGATAAGTTAACACATGCTCCTTTACTCCAACTTCCTGTTTAATAAGACTTTGGAGGCTTGAATGTGATGCAGTGAATTGGATTGGAGGTGTGTTTTACACAAGATGTCAACCTGTTGCATACTTTTTCTGTTTCTGAAAATTAGTGGGTTCCTATCCTGGAATTACGCTACTTGATTATAGGAATTATATCTCGTGTTCGTGACTTTGGAACATGCAGCCATATTTATGCCCAAGAATTTGTTATTCTTCTGATCATGGAATCTTTTGAAACATCTTAAAAGTCAAGCCAAATTGAACCGGTAGACATGCTAAATGGGTTTGAATTCATTCAGACTTTCCCCTTATGTCATTAAACACAAGAATGGTAAAGCAAAGATGTGTTTTGCTTGATATCATTGTCTCGTCGTTATACTATGCTTTCCAACTTGGACTTTAAACTCTTTGGTTTGAGACCATCAACGAGCAATATGTCATGATCTGAATTTAAAGATGTAGGCAGAATTGTAATAAGGGAGAACAGAACACAGTTCGTCGTGTAACTATGGATTTGTGTTTCGTGCTAAACAAGCTATGCATTCCAGCTAGCACTCCGTTCGTCTTTTGTTGTTGCATGGAGGTGCATGGACAAGGAGGATTAATGGGACACTTTGGCGTAAAGGAAAGACGGAGGATGTACTTCTACACATTTCTTTGGCCAAAGATGAGACGGGATGTTAGCTCTTGTTGCTCGCTGCACTACAATGTCAAAAGCTAGTCACGACTCAATCCTCATGGTTTAATATATGCCGTTGCCTGTACCTAGTGTTCGCATGGTAGGATATCATCTATGGACTTTGTTTTGGGTTTACCTCGACCAAGAAGGGGAGGGATAGCATATTTTGTTTGTCGTGGTAGGTTCTCGAAAATGGCACCTTTCTACCATGTCATAAAGCGATGATGCTGCTAATTGTTGCTGATTTGTTCTTTCGTGAAATTATTCGCTTGCATGGTTTGCCAAATACGTATTGTTTTCAGATCGTGATACCAAATTTCTTAGCCATTTTGGAGATTTTATGGGGCTAAGTTGGGGACTAAACGGCTTTTTAGTAACTACTTTGTCACCCAACCGGCCCAACTATGGACAACTGAAGTAGTCATAGAACTTTGTCTACTATATGCTTAGGGCTGGGTTCCAAACATTGAAGCAAAACGAAAATGTGGAAGAATGCTTGGCCTCATATTGATTTGCTATAATCCTTCGTTTGCATTCTACTCTTAAGGATGTGCCCCTTTTGAAATTGGTATTTGGTTTCCTACTCTCGTGCACCTATTGATTTGTTCCCTCTTCCATCTCGGAAAGGTTAATTTTGATGCAAACAACGTGCTGGAATTGAAATCTTAAAAATGCTGAGTTACTAGGAGAACACTTGAGCGTAGGAATGCCTAAATTATAAAACTTGCTGGAGACTAAGGGTAGAAAACATGTTGTGTTTGGCACCTGGAGATCTTGTTTGGTTTACATTTGTAAGGATAGATTCCTAATTTTAAGCAAATCAAGCTAATGCCCCCACGTGCTGTGGTCCTTTTAAGGTTGTTAGAGACAATAAATGGATAACGCATATAAACTTGAAGCTGCCTGCAGATTTTGGGTTAGTCCCACTTTAACATGCAGATTTGAAGGCCTATTTGGGTGAGGAAGATGAGCTTCCGTCGAGGCGACTTCAATTTCAGAAGGGGAGTATGTGAGGACATCACTACCATTGTTACACCCACAGGCCCGCCCCTGCTAGCTATACATACTGGACCATTACTAGCGCTCTCGCGCAATGCCAATTAATTATCAGTACTTTCGTTTCTTGGTATGATTCAAAAGTTCATGAGAATATGAATGCTGCTAAATTGGATACATTTGGTGTTTCTTACAAATGAAAGGGCCTAGCTTGGACAGAAAGAGGAACTGGAGCAAGTTCAGCATGGAGATGATGGCATGCGCAAGGGGAACAAGAACGGAGTTACAAGTGATGATTTGCAGGACTTTTAAGCCACCATAAGAGTGCAGGAGCCTTGGACGAAATATACAATTGCCACTTCATAAATTTCGGTCCAGATGCTATTATCGGTGCCTGCGTCACCTTATTATTGGGCCAGGCCATGGAATTTTCGAAATACTTGAGTACTAGGCAATTTTTAAGGTCCGTATGTGTTGGGAACAAGAGATAGAGTTTGGTTTCGGACCCCTCCTTCAAAGGGCCACGAATCCCCCCCCTCTTGCCTCCCTATATCAGCCCTTAGGGCACCGTTTGACGGGGGGGGGGGGGGGGGGGGGGTTTTGTTTAGATTTCAAGTTCGCACATAGCTGCACTTCGCGTACTCGTTTTGTGTCAACACCCAGACAGACGTCACAGAACCCCACTCCTTGATCAATAAAGCGTTCATCTTATATTCGCAATATCCAGATTTGCCAAATCTTTAGTTTCTTGCTTGTTCTTCGTTGCTTGCAGGAGATAGACCCTGTGGTCAGGGTTGATTGTGCTCCGGCGTGGTCCCTAACCTCTCGGAGTTGGTTTAAGCGATGGCTAAGGGCGCGACGTCCTCGCACGTTCGTAGTCGATCGTCAAGTTACTCCACCAAAAACGATAGCTATCATCTCATCGAAAGATCGTGACCCAACCCTTCGCGGCCTCTATCAGCACCTTCCGCGAGCATGTTGGCTTCTCTGCCACCCGTGCAACACGGGCCTTCGACCCCCGTGCACCGGCCTACTACACCCATTCACCCCGTGCCACACGGGCCATACGAGCCAGCATCTGCCGCAAGTATGCAGCTTTCTTTCGACTAGGGAGGCATCTTCGCCACGTGACTTCAAGGCACTTCGCTGTCCCATGGCGTCTACATCTTCGCCTACTCCATGAGCTCAGTCCACTACTTCCCACCACGAGCTACTATGACCTTTAGCCTGAGACGATGAGATTCCATTCTTTGGGACTCATGACCCTGAAGAGTACCCACGCTCGAGAGTGGGAGCGCAAGATGGACGACTACGTCAAGCTACACCAGTCCCCCTCCCTCCGAATATCAGTAAAGTGCGCCACAGTACCCCTTCCAGGACCACGCATCCAACATGGTGGCTTCATAGACTTCTACAAGCTCACGCATGACTTGGGCCCACGATGAAGAAAGCGATTATGCTAAAATTTGTGCCTTCCACCCTACCTGAACATCTTCAACGCCACTTGGAGAACACCATACAAGGATCCAAGCTCCTCGCCGAGTACTTCAGAACATGAAGAAAGCCTTACACAGCTGGTGTGGAGACCGACCCATTGGATGAAGTTCTACTTCATGATGGGATTGAACAACGACATCTTCCAAGACTACTCTTCCTCGAGAACAACAAGTCCCTCGACGCCAACTACCTTGGTGCTCTCAAGGCACAGAACTCAAGAGGCCCAAGTCTACTCGACCCCGAGCTCACTTCACGACGGCCCACTCCAAGATGGCGAGCATGAGGCTAGTACCCGACCGGATGCCAAGCCCTATGAGCTCCAAGACGATGGCTTTCCATTTCGACTTCAGCGCCCCCTCTTTTGTTGCATTGACGATGCCGATCTACATGACTTCCTTTTTCAAGACGGTGCATCTACGATTAACGATACGGAGCAACTCAAGGATCAGATGATGAGGACATCAATACCATTGTTACAAACAACACCCACAGCCCCCTGCTTCTCTACATACTGGACCAATTACTGAGCTCCGCACCGGCCACTTAAATTATCAGGGTACTTTCCGTTTCTCTTGGTAATGATTCTAACGTTCATGAGAATATGATGCTTCCTAAAATTGGATACATTTTGTTTGCTTACAAAATGACGGCCTAGCTTGGACAAGAAGAGGAACCTTGGAGGCAAGTTCAAGCATGGAGATGATGGCATGCGCAAAGGGGAACAAGAACAGAGTTACAGTGATGATTTCAGGACTTTGAAGCCACCATAAGGATAGGAAGCCTGACAAATAATACAAGATGCACTTCATAAATTTCGTCCAGAGGCTTATTTATGTGCTGCGTCACCTTTTAATTGGGCCAGGCCCATGTAATTTCGGAAATAGCTTGAGTATAGGCTATTTTTAGAGTCGTATGTGTGGGGAAAAGAATAATGTTCCTATGAACTACTAGGATGTGGTGGTAAAACGCTCACAGTGTAGCAAATATCAATATCTTACAAGTTCTTACCATGCAGCAGGTGGTGACAGGCAACCAGCGGTGTCAAATAACTCCGAAGATTGAGTAAAACGATTGCCAGGAGAACGTACGTATACACGGTGTAGAAATATGTGGAGCTTGGAAGGCTTAAATATTTGGTAGCAAAAGATTAGCAATAATCAATTTAGAGATGCAATGTTGAATAAACGCTCAACGACGGTACTGTGCTGGTCCTAGGCTAGACCGAACTAGAGACGCGAGCCTAGAACAGTAATGAGGGCACGGCGTAGCACAACTAGCATCAATAAAGGATATGAAGTAGCTCTGGACAGTAAGATAAAAGTGAATACCACAATAGCAGTAAAGATAATGATGTGAAATAACTGCCAAGCAGGATATACCAACAACTTTCTCTCCAACTTTTCTCTGGAAAAGTTTTTGCCAATTTTCTGATAATTTTTTCTCAAGAATGGCACTGACTCAAGCTTTCAAACGCAAAAAGAATCACTCAATTCCGAGTTGATATGAGGAGTCAAAAAATTCCAAAACTGGCCTAAAAAACTGGAACAAGCTGTGTTCATGAACTTCGGAGGGCAAAAAGATCTATTTAGAAGCCGATTTTGAGGTGTCAAATATTGAATTAACTTCTGCAACTATTTAGATGCGCCTCGTCGCTAGCTTTAATTTGAGTACTCACGGAGCCAAAACGGACTTCGTATGAGGAAGATACGCCTGTTTTACTGAACAGTGCGTAAAACAGATTCGAATGCGAATTCAGCTACGAGATTGAGTCTAGATAGATCCGAATTTTGTTTTTTTTTCTCACACTTTTTTTTCCTTTTTCTTTCTCTCTTTTTTTTCTCTGACTTTTTTTCTCTTTTTTTTTGACTTTTTTTTTCTCTCTTTCCAAAACAAACTAGATAAGATGCAGATTGGATCAAGCGAAGATATGAACGGCGTCAGCTATGATTATGACAATGAACGGTGGGTAGCACGTGGTGAAATTTAATGGATGAGAGGTTGTGGACAGCGGAAGGGATAATGATGCAGCGGCGGCGTGACTAATGTGAACAGAACTTGAAACTCTAAAGGAACTAGACACTAAGACCAGCAACTCGACACGACGATGCAACCAATAATTCAATAACGCAAACAATGAAAAGAAAATTGCAAAGGCTTAGACTGGCTTGGACAAAGGATGAATAGATCTAACTTATTTTTTTGTGGCTTTTTCTTGGACAATAGGTAAGAAAATAAATCTAACCTAGGGAAAACTGGAAATTCTCACCGAGCAACCTGAAAACTGATACCACTTGATAGAGGCGGGGGTGTCCCGATCTTTCGATGAGATGATAACTATCGATTTGGTGGAGCCGACTTTGACGATCCGACTACAAACGTGCACGACGTTGTGCCTTAGCAATCGCTAAACCAATCTCCTGAGGTTACTGACGATGCTGGAAGCACGATCAGCCTGACCACGAAGGTCTATTCCTGCACGCAATCGAAGAACAAGCAAGAATATGATAATGCAATCTGAATATTGCGAATATAGATGAAGTATTGATAAAGGTGGGGATCCAAAAGCGGTCTTGGTCTGGTCGTTGGACACAAACGAAGTACACGAAGTTGCAATGGCTAACTTTTAACTAAACAAATCCCAAAGTCTAAACGGTGCCCTAAGGGCTGTATATATGGAGGAAGAGGGGGGGATTTCGTGGCCCTTGAAGGAGGGGTCCGAAACCAACCCTATCTCTTGTTTCCCACACATACGGACTCTAAAAATAGCCTATACTCAAGTATTTCGAAATTACATGGGCCTGGCCCAATAATAAGGTGACGCAGCACCTATAATAGCCTCTGGACGAAATTTATGAAGTGGCATCTTGTATATTTCGTCCAAGGCTTCCTGCACTCCTTATGGTGGCTTCAAAGTCCTGAAATCATCACTTGTAACTCCGTTCTTGTTCCCCTTGCGCATGCCATCATCTCCATGCTTGAACTTGCTCCAAGGTTCCTCTTTCTTGTCCAAGCTAGGCCCTTCATTTGTAAGCAAAACAAATGTAACCAATTTAGGCAGCATCATATTCTCATGAACATTAGAATCATTACCAAGAAACGAAAGTACCTGATAATTTAATTGGCGTGCGCGAGCTCTAGTAATTGGTCCAGTATGTATAGCAGCAGGGGCTGTGGGTGTAACAATGGTATTGATGTCCTCATCATCCTCCCCTTCTTGAAATGAAGTCGTCCTCGACGGAAGCTCATCTTCCTCACCCAAATAAGGCTTCAAATCTGCAATGTTAAAAGTGGGACTAACCCCAAAATCTGCAGGCAGCTCAAGTTTATATGCATTATCATTTATTTTCTCTAACACCTTAAAAGGACCATCAGCACGTGGCATTAGCTTTGATTTGCGCAAATCAGGAAATCTATCCTTACGCAAATGTAACCAAACAAGATCTCCAGGTGCAAACACAACATGTTTTCTACCCTTATCTCCAGCAAGTTTATATTTAGCATTCATACGCTCAATGTTCTCCTTAGTTAACTCATGCATTTTTACGATCAATTCAGCACGTTGTTTAGCATCAAAATTAACTTTCTCCGAAGATGGAAGAGGCAACAAATCAATAGGTGCACGAGGTAGGAAACCATATACAATTTCAAAAGGGCACATCTTAGTAGTAGAATGCAACGAACGATTATAAGCAAATTCAATATGAGGCAAGCATTCTTCCCACATTTTCTTGTTATTCTTCAAAACAGCCCTAAGCATAGTAGACAAAGTTCTATTGACTACTTCAGTTTGTCCATCGGTTTGGGGGTGACAAGTAGTACTAAAAAGCAGTTTAGTCCCCAACATAGCCCATAAACATCTCCAAAAGTGGCTTAGAAATTTGGTATCACGATCTGAAACAATAGTATTTGGCACACCATGCAAGCGAATAATTTCACGAAAGAACAAATCAGCAACATTAGCAGCATCATCGCTTTTATGACATGGTATAAAGTGTGCCATTTTCGAGAACCTATCCACGACAACAAATATGCTATCCCTCCCTGATGAGGACATCAATACCATTGTTACACCCACAGCCCCTGCTTCTATACATACTGGACCAATTACTAGAGCTCGCGCACGCCAATTAAATTATCAGGTACTTTCGTTTCTTGGTAATGATTCTAAAGTTCATGAGAATATGATGCTGCCTAAATTGGATACATTTGTTTTGCTTACAAATGAAGGCCCTAGCTTGGACAAGAAAGAGGAACCTTGGAGCAAGTTCAAGCATGGAGATGATGGCATGCACAAGGGGAACAAGAACGGAGTTACAAGTGATGATTTCAGGACTTTGAAGCCACCATAATGAGTGCAGGAAGCCTTGGACGAAATATACAAGATGTCACTTCATAAATTTCGTCCAGAGGCTATTATAGGTGCTGCGTCACCTTATTATTGGGCCAGGCCCATGTAATTTCGAAATACTTGAGTATAGGCTGTTTTTAGAGTCCGTATATGTGGGGAAACAAGAGATAGGGTTGGTTTCGGACCCCTCCTTCAAGGGCCACGAAATCCCCTCCTCTTCCTCCATATATACAGCCCTTAGGGCACCGTTTAGACTTTGGGTTTTGTTTAGATTAAAAGTTCGCCATAGCTGCAACTTCGCGTACTTCGTTTGTGTTCAACGACCAGACCAAGACGTCACAGAACCCCGCCTTGATCAATAAAGCTTTCATCTTATATTCGCAATATCCAGATTGCAAATCTTAGTTTCTTGCTTGTTCTTCGTTTGCTTGCAGGAGATAGACCCTCGTGGTCAGGTTGATTGTGCTCCGGCGTGGTCAATAACCTCTCGGAGTTGGTTTAGCGATTGCTAAGGCGCGACGTCCTCGCACGTTCGTAGTCGGATCGTCAAAGTCTACTCCACCAAAAACGATAGCTATCATCTCATCGAAAGATCGGGACACCCTCGCCTCTTCATATGTGGATTGTACAAATCTCCCATACACCTGCAATTAGACATGGCACAAAAGTTTGTGAAGTATTTTTGTCTTGGATGACATAAATAAATTATTGCATAGTTTGCATTAGAAATCACCTCACAAATATACATGTATGCAATATTTTTGGTCGTATCCAAGGTAGTCATGTCCTCATCATCCTCCCCTTCTTGAAAACAAAGCCGTCCTCGGCGTTGCTTAAGCTGAAATGTGGCTAACAAAAGAGACAAGGTGTACATGTTGTATATGTATATGTCATCCAGTTTTACTTCCCTTAGTTTTTGCATATATGACACATGTATACATGAGTAACCTTCATAGTTCATAAAATCTAAAGCCAAAATATTATCACAAGTATTAGAAGACATGAAAATATTGTAACTCAATTTGCACATGTAAGTGAAGCTCTTATTCATATCAAAGGATTGACAATGTTCATCATTAAACCATCCCAACATTGGTGAATAAACCTTACTTGAATCAAATTTACATGCTACAACATGCTTAAATAAGCAAACATATAATAAGTCATTTGACACAAAATCATCACCAAGATTAGAGGTCATATCAAAATGATTAAACATTGTTTCTTTTGCATAAACAGTTAATTCATTGGGTGCACTCAAAATTGTTGATACTTCAACTCTTTGATCACATGATGCATTCATGACAGTAACACAATTCTCTAAAATAGCTGGTGTGCTCAAATCAATAGGTAACACAACACATGATGTATTCAAGTTAACTAGGCATGCATCATTCTCATGTGAAAGTTGAAAATCTGTACCTTTGTCATTACCTCTTATGATCAACTCAGACGATGTAGGCACTCTTGGAGGTGATGTGTCACATGATGGAGATGATGTAGTCCACGCAACAACGGATGTGGTTGTCATAGTACGCCTAGTAGTTGAAGAAACATCTGTATCAACACTTGGAATGTGCACCGTGCGCTTGTTCTCCTTGTGGCCAACACGTCGTTTTATTTCCTGTTCAGCTTTGCAAGCAAGACGAAACAAATGGTCCATAGGATAACACTCTTCATGAATTAGAATCTCTTGAATATCACAGTTTAATCCTCCCCAAAATCTATCCATAAAATCTTCTTCACTTTCTTCAAAAAATGAGTGCAATAATGTAGTTTGTAAATCATCATAGTATTTTGTTACCGTGTCAGTGCCTTGTTTTAAATGTTGTAATTTTTTAATCATGCCACGAGTATAATAAACATCAACGAATCTATCTCTCATGACAAGTTTTAAATCATCCCAAGTAGTAGGTATAAGATCAGGGTTTAACCGACAATATTCACTCCACCAAACTAAAGCAAAGCTACTAAAAGTACTAACCGCAGCTTGAAATTTTCCACGCTCATCAAAATTATGGGAAGCAAATATAGCATTTATTTCGTACTCCCATTCAATATATAAATCAGGCCTAAAACGACCAGTAAATGGTGGCATGGAAACATTAACCTGATTATGTGCATTCTGATGTAATTGCTCCTCTTGTGGCGGTTGTTGCATTTTCTTAGGTGATGGCAAATCTCCCACGATCGATGAAGCCCAAGAACTAACAACTCCGGAACCTGCCATGATTAGTAGAAACAAAAAAAAAATCGAGAATAATGTTCCTATGAACTACTAGGATGTGGTGGTAAAGCGCTCACAGTAAAGCAAATATCAATATCTTACAAGTTCTTACCATGCAGCAGGTGGTGACGGGCAACCAGCGGTGTCAAATAACTCCGAAGATTGAGTAAAGCGATTGCCAGGTGAACGTATGTATACACGGTGTAGAAATATATGGAGCTGGGTTGGCTATATATGGTAGCAAAAGATTAGCAATAATCAATTCAGAGATGCAATGTTGAATAAACGCTCAACGACGATACTGTGCTGGTCCTTGTCTAGACCGGACTAGAGACGCGAGCCTAGAACACTAATGAGGTCACGGCGTAGCACAACTAGCATCAATAAAGGATATGAAGTAGCTCTGGATAGCAAGATATAAGTGAAGATCACAATGGCAGTAAAGATAATGATGAGAAACAACTACCAAGTAGGATATACCAACAACTTTGTCTCCAACTTTCCTCTGGAAAAGTTTTTGCGAAATTTCTGATAATTTTTCTCAAGAATGGCACTGACGCAAGCTTTCAAACGCAAAAAGAATCACTAAATTCCGAGTTGATATGAGGAGTCAAAAAATTCTAAAACTGGCCTGAAAATCTGGAACAAGCTGTGTTCGCGAACTTCGGAGGGCAAAAAGACCTATTTAGAAGCCGATTTTGAGGTCTCAAATATTGAACAAGCTTCTGCAACTATTTAGATGCGGCTCGTCACTAGCTTTAATTTGAGTACTCACGGAGCCAAAACAGACTTCGTCCGAAAAAGATATGCCTGTTTTACTGAACACTGCGCAAAACAGTTTCCAATCCGAATTCAGCTATGAGATTGAGCCTAGATAGATCCGAATTTTGTTTTTTTTTTCTGCTCTCTTTTTTTCCTCACACTTTTTTTCTTTTTCTTTCTCTTTTTTTTTCTCTGACTTTTTTTTACCTTTTTTTTCTCTCTCTTTTTTTTCTGTCTTTTTTTCTCTCTTTCTTTTCAAAACAAACTAGATAAGATGCAGATTGGATCAAGCAAAGATGTGAACGACCTCAACTATGATTATGACAATGAACAGTGGGTAGCACGATTTGGAAATTGATGGGATGGGATGGTGGACAGCGGAAGGAATAAGGATGCAGCGGCGGCGTGACTAATGTGAACAGAACTCGAAACTCTAAACGAACTAGACACTAAGACCAGCAACTGAACACGACGATGCAACCGATAATTCAATAATGCAAACAATGAAAAGAAAATTGCAAAGGCTCAGACTGGCTTGGACAAAGGATGAATAGATCTAACTTTTTTTTGTGGCTTTTTCTTGGACAATAGGTAAGAAAATAAATCTAATCTAGGGAAAACTGGAAATTCTCACTGAGCAACCTGAAAACTGATACCACTTGATAGAGGAAGGGGTGTCCCGATCTTTCGATGAGATGATAACTATCGATTTGGTGGAGTCGACTTTGACGATCCGACTACAAACGTGCACGACGTTGTGCCTTAGCAATCGCTAAACCAATCTCCCGAGGTTACTGACGATGCTGAAAGCACGATCAGCCTGACCACGAAGGTCTATTCCTGCACGCAATCGAAGAACAAGCAAGAATATGATAATGCAATCTGAATATTGCGAATATAGATGAAGTATTGATAAAGGTGGGGATCCGAAAGCGGTCTTGGTCTGGTCGTTGGACACAAACGAAGTACACGAAGTTGCAATGGCTAACTTTTAACTAAACAAATCCCAAGGAAAAAGCTACTAGATGGATCTACTTATATAGGAGCAAGGGGTGGTGGCCAAGGAGGTGGGAGGACGTCCCAAGGCAGCCTAAAACTAACCCTAGGTCGTACAAGGCTCATGGGCCCAAGTGGAGGTGATGCAACACCTTTGGACTTGTAGTTTGACTCGGATTCTGTTGCAGCGTCAGATTGTTTCATCGAGAACTCAATGCTCCGGACGAATTTGAAGGTGAATCCAACTGGGTTGAAAAGAGCACGAAATCTACTTTCCAACAAAAAAAGAATCACCCAATTCGGAGTCCGTATGAAATAGTTCTTGGCGTTTTGAGTCAGGTATGTCTGTGCAGTCCGAATCTGAATCCAGAACGTGAGAGACTTGGACTCTATCTTCTCTTGGCCCAAAAGTGACGTGAGAGGACTTTTTGAACAGCAGCTAAACATCTCTTTTCCCCTTATCTTCATATGTGGATTGTACAAATGTCCCATACACCTGCAATTAGACATGACACAAAAGTTTGTGAAGTATTTTTGTCCTGAATGACATAAATAAATTATTGCATAGTTTGCATTAGAAATCACCTCACAAATATACAAGTATGCAATATTTTTGGTCGTATCCAAGGTAGTCATGTCCTCATCATCCTCCCCTTCTTGAAAACAAAGCCGTCCTCGGCGTTGCTTAAGCTGAACTGTGGCTAACAAAAGAGACAAGGTGTACATGTTGTATATGTATATGTCATCCAGTTTTACTTCCCTTAGTTTTTGCATATATGACACATGTATACATGAGTAACCTTCATAGTTCATAAAATCTAAAGCCAAAATATTATCACAAGAAGTAGAAGGCATGAAAATATTGCAACTCAGTTTGCACATATAAGTGAAGCACTTATTCATTTCAAAAGGTTGACAATGTTCATCATTAAACCATCCTAACATTGGTGAATAAACCTTAGTTGCATCAAATTTACATGCTACAACATGCTTAAATAAGCAAACATAGTCATTGGTCATAGAATCATCACCAAGATTAGAGGTCATATCAAAATGATTAAACATTGGTTCTTTTGCATCAACAGTTAATTCAATGGGTGCACTCAAAATTGTTGGTATTTCAGTTGTTTGATCACATGACGCATTCATGACAGTAACACAATTCTCTAAAATAGGTGACGTGCCCAAATCAATAGGTAACTCAACACATGATGTATTCAAGTTAACTAGGCATGCATCATTCTCATGTGAAAGTGGAAAATATGTACCTTTGTCATTACCTCTTATGATCAACTCAGATGATGTAGGCACTCTCGGTGGTGATGTGTCACATGGTGGAGATGATGTAGTCATCGCAACAACGGATGTGGTTGTCATAGTACGCCTAGTAGTTGAAGAAACATCTGTATCAACACTTGGAATGTGCACCGTGCGCTTGTTCTCCTTGTGGGCAACACGTCGTTTTATTTCCTGTTCAGCTTTGCAAGCAAGACGAAACAAATGGTCCATAGGATAACACTCTTCATGAATTAGTATCTCTTGAATATCACGGTTTAATCCTCCCCAAAATCTATCCATAAAATCTTCTTCACTTTCTTCTAAAAATGAGTGCAATAATGTAGTTTGTAAATCATCATAGTATTTTGTTACCGTGTCAGTGCCTTGTTTTGAATGTTGTAATTTCTTAATCATGCCACGAGTATAATAAACATCAACGAATCTATCTCTCATGATAAGTTTTAAATCATCCCAAGTAGTAGGTATAAGATCAGGGTTTAACCGACAATATTCACTCCACCAAACTAAAGCAAAGCTACCGAAAGTACTAATCGCAGCTTGAAATTTTCCACGCTCATCAAAATTATGGGAAGCAAATATAGCATTAATTTTGTACTCCCATTCAATATATAAATCAGGTCTAAAACGACCAGTAAATGGTGGCATGGAAACATTAACCTGATTATGTGCATTCTCATGTTGTTGCTCCTCTTGTGACGGTTGTTGTATTTTCTTAGGTGGTGGCAAATCTCCCACGATCGATGAAGCCCAAGAACTAACAACTCCGGAACCTGCCATGATTAGTAGAAACAAAAAAAAATCGAGAATAATGTTCCTATGAACTACTAGGATGTGGTGGTAAAGCGCTCACAGTAAAGCAAATATCAATATCTTACAAGTTCTTACCATGCAGCAGGTGGTGACGGGCAACCAGCGGTGTCAAATAACTCCGAAGATTGAGTAAAGCGATTCCCAGGCGAATGTACGTATACACGGTGTAAAAATATGTGGAGCTGGGTTGGCTATATATGGTAGCAAAAGATTAGCAATAATCAATTCAGAGATGCAATGTTGAATACACGCTCAACGACGGTACTGTGCTGGTCCTAGGCTAGACCGGACTAGAGACGCGAGCCTAGAACACTAATGAGGTCACGGTGTAGCACAACTAGCATCAATAAAGGATATGAAGTAGCTCTGGACAGCAAAATATAAGTGAAGATCACAATGGCAGTAAAGATAATGATGAGAAACAACTACCAAGTAGCATATACCAACAATTCTCTCTCCAACTTTACTCTATAAAAGTTTGTGCCAATTTTATGATAATTTTTCTCAAGAAAGGCACTGACTCAAGCTTTCAAATGCAAAAAGAATCACTCAATTCCGAGTTGATATGAGGAGTCAAAAAATTCTAAAACTGGCCTGAAAAACTGGAACAAGCTGTGTTCGCGATCTTCGGAGGGCAAAAAGACCTATTTAGAAGCCGATTTTGAGGTGTCAAATATTGAACTTGCTTCTGCAACTATTTAGATGCGGATCGTCGCTAGCTTTAATTTGAGTACTCACGGAGCCAAAACAGACTTCGTATGAAAAAGATATGCCTGTTTTACTGAACACCGCGCAAAACAGATTCCAATCCGAATTCAGCTACGAGATTGAGTCTAGATAGATCCGAATTTTGTTTTTTTTTCTTCTCTCTTTTTTTTCTCACACTTTTTTTCTTTTTCTTTCTCTCTTTTTTTTCTCTGACTTTTTTTTTTAACTTTTTTTCTCTTTTTTTTCTCTCTCCCTCTTTCCAAAACAAACTAGATAAGATGTAGATTGGATTAAGCACAGATGTGAACGACCTCAACTATGATTATGACAATGAACAGTGGGTAGCACGATGTGGAAATTGATGGATGGGATGGTGGATAGCGGAAGGAATAACGATGCAGCGGCGGCGTGACTAATGTGAACAGAACTCGAAACTCTAAATGAACTAGACACTAAGACCAGCAACTGGACACGACGATGCAACCGATAATTCAATAATGCAAACAATGAAAAGAAAATTGCAAAGGCTCGACTGGCTTGGACAAAGGATGAATAGATCTAACTTTTTTTTTGTGGCTTTTTCTTGAACAATAGGTAAGAAAATAAATCTAATCTAGGGAAAACTGGAAATTCTCACCGAGCAACCTGAAAACTGATACCACTTGATAGAGGCGGGGGTGTCCCGATCTTTCGATGAGATGATAACTATCGATTTGGTGGAGCCGACTTTGACGATCCGACTACAAACGTGCACGACGTTGCGCCTTAGCAATCGCTAAACCAATCTCCTGAGGTTACTGACGATGCTACAAACACGATCAGCCTGACCACGAAGGTCTATTCCTGCACGCAATCGAAGAACAAGCAAGAATATGATAATGCAATCTGAATATTGCGAATATAGATGAAGTATTGATAATGGTGGGGATCCAAAAACGGTCTTGGTCTGGTCGTTGGACACAAACGAAGTACATGAAGTTGCAATGGCTAACTTTTAACTAAACAAATCCCCCGGAAAAAGCTACTAGATGGATCTACTTATATAGGAGTAAGGGGTGGCGGCCAAGGAGGTGGGAGGACGTCCCAAGGCAGCCTAAAACTAACCCTAGGTCGTACAAGGCTCATGGGCCCAAGTGGAGGTGATGCAACACCTTTGGACTTATAGTTTGACTCAGATTCTGCTGCAGCGTCAGATTGTTTCATTGATAACTCAACGCTCCGGACGAATTTTAAGGTGAATCCAATTGGGTTGGAAAGAGCACGGAATCTACTTTCCAACAAAAAAAGAATCACCCAATTCGGACTCCGTATGAAAAAGTTCTTGGCGTTTTGAGTCAGGTATGTCTGTGCAGTCCGAATCTGAATCCAGAACGTGAGAGACTTGGACTCTATCTTCTCTTGGCCCAAAAGTGACGTGAGAGGACTTTTTGAACAGCACCTAAACTTATCTTTTTCCCTTATCTTCATATGTGAATTGTACAAATGTCCCATACACCTGCAATTAGACATGGCACAAAAGTTTGTGAAGTATTTTTGTCGTGGATAACACAAATAAATTATTGCATAGCTTGCATTAGAAATCACCTCACAAATATACATGTATGCAATATTTTTGGTCGTATCAAAGGTAGTCATGTCCTCATCATCCTCCCCTTCTTGAAAACAAAGCCGTCCTCGGCGTTGCTTAATCTGAAATGTGGCTAACAAAAGAGACAAGGTGTACATGTTGTATATGTATATGTCACCCATTTTTACTTCCTTTGATTTTTGCACATATGACACATGTATACATGAGTAACTTTCATAGTTCATAAAATATAATACAGCCAAAATATTATCACAAGATGTAGAAGGCATGAAAATATTGCAACTCAGTTTGCACATATAAGTGAAGCTCTTATTCATATCAAAAGATTGACAATGTTCATCATTAAACCATCCCAACATTGGTGAATAAACCTTACTTGCATCAAATTTACATGCTACAACATGCTTAAATAAGCAAACATGCAATAAGTCATTTGACACAGAATCATCACCAATATTAGAGGTCATATCAAAATGATTAAACATTGGTTCTTTTGCATCAACAGTTAATTCAATGGGTGCACTCAAAATTGTTGGTATTTCAGCTGTTTGATCACATGATGCATTCATGACAGTAACACGATTCTCTAAAATATTCAAATCAATAGGTAACTCAACACATGATGTATTCAAGTTAACTAGGCATGCATCATTCTCATGTGAAAGTGGAAAATATGTACCTTTGTCATTACCTCTTATGATCAACTCAGATGATGTAGGCACTCTCGGTGGTGATGTGTCACATGGTGGAGATGATGTAGTCATCGCAACACTGCAACTTCGCGTACTTCGTTTGTGTTCAACAACCAGACCAAGACGTCACAGAACCCCACCTTGATCAATAAAGCTTTCATCTTATATTCGCAATATCCAGATTGCAAATCTTAGTTTCTTGCTTGTTCTTCGTTTGCTTGCAGGAGATAGACCCTTGTGGTCAGGTTGATTGTGCTCCGGCGTGGTCAATAACCTCTCGGAGTTGGTTTAGCGATTGCTAAGGCGCGACGTCCTCGCACGTTCGTAGTCGGATCGTCAAAGTCTACTCCACCAAAAACGATAGCTATCATCTCATCGAAAGATCGGGACACCCTCGCCTCTATCATTTGGAGGAACATTTGGAACATTTACGTGTTGTTTTTATTGCTCTACGTGATGCACGTTTGTTTGGTAACCTTGGGAAGTGCACCTTTTGCACCGACCGAGTATCTTTTCTTGGCTATGTTGTTACTCCACAGGGAATTGAAGTTGATAAAGCTAAGATGGAAGCTATTGAGAGTTGGCCGCAGCCCAAAACGGTCACACAAGTGAGGAGTTTCCTTGGCCTCGCTGGTTTCTATAGGCATTTTGTGAGAGATTTCAGTACCATTGCTGCACCTCTCAACGAGCTTACAAAGAAGGATGTGCCATTTGTTTGGGGTACCGCACAGGAAGAAGCCTTCACGGTGTTGAAAGATAAGTTAACACATGCTCCTTTACTCCAACTTCCTGATTTTAATAAGACTTTGGAGCTTGAATGTGATGCTAGTGGAATTGGATTAGGAGGTGTGTTATTACAAGATGGCAAACCTGTTGCATACTTTTCTGAAAAATTGAGTGGGCCTAGTCTGAATTACTCTACTTATGATAAGGAATTATATGCTCTTGTTCGGACTTTGGAAACATGGCAACATTATTTATGGCCCAAAGAATTTGTTATTCATTCTGATCATGAATCTTTGAAACATATTAAAAGTCAAGCCAAACTGAACCGTAGACATGCTAAATGGGTTGAATTCATTGAGACTTTCCCTTATGTCATTAAACACAAGAAGGGTAAAGAAAATGTTATTGCTGATGCATTGTCTCGTCGTTATACTATGCTTTCACAACTTGACTTTAAAATATTTGGTTTGGAGACCATCAAAGAGCAATATGTGCATGATGCTGAATTTAAAGATGTATTGCAGAATTGTAAAGAAGGGAGAACATGGAACAAGTTCGTCGTTAACGATGGATTTGTGTTTCGTGCTAACAAGCTATGCATTCCAGCTAGCTCCGTTCGTCTTTTGTTGTTGCAGGAGGTGCATGGAGGAGGATTAATGGGACACTTTGGCGTAAAGAAGACGGAGGATGTACTTGCTACACATTTCTTTTGGCCAAAGATGAGACGGGATGTTAAGCGCTTTGTTGCTCGCTGCACTACATGTCAAAAAGCTAAGTCACGACTCAATCCTCATGGTTTATATATGCCGTTGCCTGTACCTAGTGTTCCATGGGAGGATATATCTATGGACTTTGTTTTGGGTTTACCTCGAACAAAGAAGGGGAGGGATAGCATATTTGTTGTCGTGGATAGGTTCTCGAAAATGGCACACTTTATACCATGTCATAAAAGCGATGATGCTGCTAATGTTGCTGATTTGTTCTTTCGTGAAATTATTCGCTTGCATGGTGTGCCAAATACTATTGTTTCAGATCGTGATACCAAATTTCTTAGCCACTTTTGGAGATGTTTATGGGCTAAGTTGGGGACTAAACTGCTTTTTAGTACTACTTGTCACCCCCAAACTGATGGACAAACTGAAGTAGTCAATAGAACTTTGTCTACTATGCTTAGGGCTGTATTGAAGAATAACAAGAAAATGTGGGAAGAATGCTTGCCTCATATTGAATTTGCTTATAATCCTTCGTTGCATTCTACTACTAAGATGTGCCCTTTTGAAATTGTATTTGGTTTCCTACCTCGTGCACCTATTGATTTGTTGCCTCTTCCATCTTCGGAGAAGGTTAATTTTGATGCTAAACAACGTGCTGAATTGATCTTAAAAATGCATGAGTTAACTAAGGAGAACATTGAGCGTATGAATGCTAAATATAAACTTGCTGGAGATAAGGGTAGAAAACATGTTGTGTTTGCACCTGGAGATCTTGTTTGGTTACATTTGCGTAAGGATAGATTTCCTGATTTACGCAAATCAAAGCTAATGCCACGTGCTGATGGTCCTTTTAAGGTGTTAGAGAAAATAAATGATAACGCATATAAACTTGAGCTGCCTGCAGATTTTGGGGTTAGTCCCACTTTTAACATTGCAGATTTGAAGCCTTATTTGGGTGAGGAAGATGAGCTTCCGTCGAGGACGACTTCATTTCAAGAAGGGGAGGATGATGAGGACATCAATACCATTGTTACACCCACAGCCCCTGCTGCTATACATACTGGACCAATTACTAGAGCTCGCGCACGCCAATTAAATTATCAGGGCCTAGCTTGGACAAGAAAGAGGAACCTTGGAGCAAGTTCAAGCATGGAGATGATGGCATGCGCAAGGGGAACAAGAACGGAGTTACAAGTGATGATTTCAGGACTTTGAAGCCACCATAAGGAGTGCAGGAAGCCTTGGACGAAATATACAAGATGCCACTTCATAAATTTCGTCCAGAGGCTATTATAGGTGCTGCGTCACCTTATTATTGGGCCAGGCCCGTGTAATTTCGAAATACTTGAGTATAGGCTATTTTTAGAGTCCGTATGTGTGGGGAAACAAGAGATAGGGTTGGTTTCGGACCCCTCCTTCAAGGGCCACGAAATCCCCCCCTCTTCCTCCATATATACAGCCCTTAGGGCACCGTTTAGACTTTGGGTTTTGTTTAGATTAAAAGTTCGCCATAGCTGCAACTTCGCGTACTTCGTTTGTGTTCAACAACCAGACCAAGACGTCACAGAACCCCACCTTGATCAATAAAGCTTTCATCTTATATTCGCAATATCCAGATTGCAAATCTTAGTTTCTTGCTTGTTCTTCGTTTGCTTGCAGGAGATAGACCCTTGTGGTCAGGTTGATTGTGCTCCGGCGTGGTCAATAACCTCTCGGAGTTGGTTTAGCGATTGCTAAGGCGCGACGTCCTCGCACGTTCGTAGTCGGATCGTCAAAGTCTACTCCACCAAAAACGATAGCTATCATCTCATCGAAAGATCGGGACACCCTCGCCTCTATCAGCAGCCTTCCGCGAGCATGTTGGCTTCTCTGCCAACCCCGTGCACACGGGCCTTCGACCCCCGTGCACACGGCCTACTACACCCCCGTGCACACGGGCCATACAGAGCCACGACATCTGCCGCAAGGATGCAGCTTCTTCGACTAGGATGGCATCTTCGCCAAGTGACTTCAAGGCAGCTTCGCTTTCGGGCGTACGACATCTTCGCCTACTCCATGAGCTCAAGTCCACTACTTCCACGAGCTACTATGACCTTACCGACGACGATGAGATTCCATTCTTTGGGACTCATGACCCTGAAGAGTACCTCGAGTGGGAGCGCAAGATGGACGACTACGTCAAGCTACACCAAGTCCCCTCCGAAGATCAAGTAAAGTGCGCCACAAGTACCTTCCAGGACCACGCATCAACATGGTGGCTTCATAGACCTTCGACAAGCTTCACCATGACTTGGCCCACGATGAAGAAAGCGATGAGGCGAGAATTTGTGCCTTCCACCTACACGGAACATCTTCAACGCCACTTGGAGAACACCATACAAGGATCCAAGTCCCTCGACGAGTACTTCAAGAACATGAAGAAAGCCTTACGACAAGCTGGTGTGGACGACCCCATTTGGATGAAGTTCTACTTCATGATGGGATTGAACAACGACATCTCCAAGACTATCTTCCTCGAGAACAACAAGTCCCTCGACGCCAACTACATTGGTGCTCTCAAGGCACAGAACAGCTCAAGAAGGCCAAGTCTACTCGACCCCGAGCTCACTTCACGACGGCCACACTCCAAGATGGCGAGCATGAGGCTAGTACCACCGAGATGTCCAAGCCCGATGAGCTCCAAGACGATGCTTCCAAGTTCGACTTCAGCGCCATCCCTCTTTGTGGCATTGACGATGCCGAGTCTACCATGACTCTTTTTCAAGACGGTGCATCGACGAGTACGACTACGGAGCAACTCAAGGATCAAGATGATGAGGACATCAATACCATTGTTACACCCACAGCCCCTGCTTCTATACATACTGGACCAATTACTAGAGCTCGCGCACGCCAATTAAATTATCAGGTACTTTCGTTTCTTGGTAATGATTCTAAAGTTCATGAGAATATGATGCTGCCTAAATTGGATACATTTGTTTTGCTTACAAATGAAGGGCCTAGCTTGGACAAGAAAGAGGAACCTTGGAGCAAGTTCAAGCATGGAGATGATGGCATGCGCAAGGGGAACAAGAACAGAGTTACAAGTGATGATTTCAGGACTTTGAAGCCACCATAAGGAGTGCAGGAAGCCTTGGACGAAATATACAAGATGCCACTTCATAAATTTCGTCCAGAGGCTTATTATAGGTGCTGCGTCACCTTATTATTGGGCCAGGCCCATGTAATTTCGAAATACTTGAGTATAGGCTATTTTTAGAGTCCGTATGTGTGGGGAAACAAGAGATAGGGTTGGTTTCGGACCCCTCCTTCAAGGGCCACGAAATCCCCCCCTCTTCCTCCATATATACAGCCCTTAGGGCACCGTTTAGACTTTGGGTTTTGTTTAGATTAAAAGTTCGCCATAGCTGCAACTTCGCGTACTTCGTTTGTGTTCAACGACCAGACCAAGACGTCACAGAACCCCACCTTGATCAATAAAGCTTTCATCTTATATTCGCAATATCCAGATTGCAAATCTTAGTTTCTTGCTTGTTCTTCGTTTGCTTGCAGGAGATAGACCCTCGTGGTCAGGTTGATTGTGCTCCGGCGTGGTCAATAACCTCTAGGAGTTGGTTTAGCGATTGCTAAGGCGCGACGTCCTCGCACGTTCGTAGTCGGATCGTTAAAGTCTACTCCACCAAAAACGATAGCTATCATCTCATCGAAAGATCGGGACACCCTCGCCTCTATCAAGTGGTATCAGATTCCCAGGTTGCTCGGTGAGATTTACAGTTTTTCGTAGTTTAGATCGAGTCTGTTCTTCATACCTACAGTCCAGGAAAAAGCCAAAAAAAAATTAGGGTTAGTTCATCATATCCGAACCAATCTGAGCCTTTGCATAATCTTTTTAGGGTTTTTGCTTTGTTGAATTTGCGGTTGCATCGTCGTGTCAAGTTGCTGGTCTTAGCGTCTAGTTCTTTAGAGTTTCGAGTTCTGTTCACAAGTTGTAACGCCGCCGCCGCACCATCATCATCGCCCCTACCATATACCACCACAGCTTATCTGCTATTTCTCTGAGTCCATATACCACCACCGATCCGAGTCCATATACCACCACCGATCCGAGTCCATATACCACCACCAATCCGAGCCCACATATACTACCGTCATATACCATCACCAGTCCGAGTTCCACCAGATTCATCTCTGCCACCAGTCCTAGTCCGAGTCCAGTATTTATTCCTTTATTTTAGAGTTCCAGATCACGCGATACTACGAGTCGTGAACAAGTCGCATTCGCCAATTTTCGTGCTACCCGCAGAAGAAAAATAGTTCCAGTTTCAAAAAAATTCAGAGTGTGCTCCTCCCTTGTTTACGTGCAGCGCCGTGATTTTTGTTAGTGTTCTAGGCTCGCGTCTCTAGCACGGTCTAGCCTAGGACCAGCACAGTACCGTCGTTGAGAGTTTATTCAACATTGCATCTCTGAATTGATTATTGCTGACCCTTTTTGCTACCATATCATAAGCCTTCCCAGCTCCACATACATCTACATCGTGTGTTTGACACCACCTGGCAATCGCTCTGTCCAAGCTCTGAGAGTTTTGACTACAAAGGTTGCCGATCACCACCTGCTGCTGGGTAAGAACTGGTAAGAATTTGAGATTTGCTTGGCGGATTTGTGACACCACACCACACCACCACCACTTTCTAGTAGTCTGTAGGATCATATTCTTGTGTGTTTCTATTGCTGCTAACCATGGCAGGATCACAAGCCGACGAGATTGACTGGGAGAACATGACGAACAAGGAGTTGCATGATAAATTTCAGCAAATGATGAGTGGCCAGGTGGGAGATGTGCTAAACAGATTTGAAGAGGCCATGGAGAAGATAGATGGCATGGAGAAGTCGTTCGAGACAAAGCTGGATAACAAGTTTAATGAATTGCTCACGCGTCTTCCCCAACCACCACCGGCTGCACCTGTCGCACCTCTGCAACGAGAACAACAACGCCCCCTGATGAGGACATGACTACCTTGGATACGACCAAAAATATTGCATACATGTATATTTGTGAGGTGATTTCTAATGCAAACTATGCAATAATTTATTTGTGTCATCCACGACAAAAATACTTCACAAACTTTTGTGCCATGTCTAATTGCAGGTGTATGGGACATTTGTACAATTCACATATGAAGATAAGGGAAAAAGAGAAGTTTAGTTGCTGTTCAAAAAGTCCTCTCACGTCACTTTTGGGCCAAGAGAAGATAGAGTCCAAGTCTCTCACGTTCTGGATTCAGATTCGGACTGCACAGACATACCTGACTCAAAACGCCAAGAACTTTTTCATACGGACTCCGAATTGGGTGATTCTTTTTTTGTTGGAAAGTAGATTTCGTGCTCTTTCTAACCCAATTGGATTCACCTTAAAATTCATCCGGAGCTATGAGTTATCGACGAAACAATCTGACGCTGTAGCAGAATCCGAGTCAAACTACAAGTCCAAAGGTGTTGCATCACCTCCACTTGGGCCCATGAGCCTTGTACGACCTAGGGTTAGTTTTAGGCTGCCTTGGGACGTCCTCCCACCTCCTTGGCCGCCACCCCTTACTCCTATATAAGTAGATCCATCTAGTAGGTTTTTCCTTGGGATTTGTTTAGTTAAAAGTTAGCCATTGCAACTTCGTGTACTTCGTTTGTGTCCAACGACCAGACCAAGACCGCTTTCGGATCCCCACCATTATCAATACTTCATCTATATTCGCAATATTCAGATTGCATTATCATATTCTTGCTTGTTCTTCGATTGCGTGCAGGAATAGACCTTCGTGGTCAGGTTGATCGTGCTTCCAGCATCGTCAGTAACCTCAGGAGATTGGTTTAGCGATTGCTAAGGCGCAACGTCGTGCACGTTTGTAGTCGGATCGTCAAAGTCGGCTCCACCAAATCGATAGTTACCATCTCATCGAAAGATCGAGACACCCTCGCCTCTATCAAGTGGTATCAGTTTTCAGGTTGCTCGGTGAGAATTTCCAGTTTTCCCTAGATTAGATTTATTTTCTTACGTATTGTCCAAAAAAAAAGCCACAAAAAAAAAATTAGGGTTAGTTCATCATATCCGAACCAATCTGAGCCTTTGCATAATCTTTTTAGGGTTTTTGCTTTGTTGAATTTGCGGTTGCATCGTCGTGTCAAGTTGCTGGTCTTAGCGTCTAGTTCTTTAGAGTTTCGAGTTCTGTTCACAAGTTGTCACGCCGCCGCCGCACCATCATCATCGCCCCTACCATATACCACCACAGCTTATCTGCTATTTCTCTGAGTCCATATACCACCACCAATCCGAGTCCATATACCACCACCGATCCGAGTCCATATACCACCACCAATCCGAGCCCACATATACTACCGTCATATACCATCACCAGTCCGAGTTCCACCAGATTCATCTCTGCCACCAGTCCTAGTCCGAGTCCAGTATTTATTCCTTTATTTTAGAGTTCCAGATCACGCGATACTACGAGTCGTGAACAAGTCGGATTCCCCAATTTTCGTGCTACCCGCAGAAGAAAAATAGTTCCAGTTTCAAAAAAAAAAGTGCAAAAAAAAAAGAAAAAAATTCAGAGTGTGCTCCTCCCTTGTTTACGTGCAGCGCCGTGATTTTTGTTAGTGTTCTAGGCTCGCGTCTCTAGCACGGTCTAGCCTAGGACCAGCACAGTACCGTCGTTGAGAGTTTATTCAACATTGCATCTCTGAATTGATTATTGCTGACCCTTTTTGCTACCATATCATAAGCCTTCCCAGCTCCACATACATCTACATCGTGTGTTTGACACCACCTGGCAATCGCTCTGTCCAAGCTCTGAGAGTTTTGACTACAAAGGTTGCCGATCACCACCTGCTGCTGGGTAAGAACTGGTAAGAATTTGAGATTTGCTTGACGGATTTGTGACACCACACCACACCACCACCACTTTCTAGTAGTCTGTAGGATCATATTCTTATGTGTTTCTATTGCTGCTAACCATGGCAGGATCACAAGCCGACGAGATTGACTGGGAGAACATGACGAACAAGGAGTTGCATGATAAATTTCAGCAAATGATGAGTGGCCAGGTGGGAGATGTGCTAAACAGATTTGAAGAGGCCATGGAGAAGATAGATGGCATGGAGAAGTCGTTCGAGACAAAGCTGGATAACAAGTTTAATGAATTGCTCACGTGTCTTCCCCAACCACCACCGGCTCCACCTGTCGCACCTCTGGAACGACAACAACAACGCCCCCTTCCAAATCAGTTCGGACGAGCGAAGCGTGTTCCTCTTGAGGATGGCCAAACTTCTGGTGCTGCTGTACCTACTGTTGATGCTTCTTTGGCTCCTGCTCCTGCTGCTGCTGGTGCCGAGGAGGAGGATGATTACGCGGGCGATTATGAGGATGAGGTTGATCAAAATCATAACTACGTGCAACCACTAGCACCAGGTCGTCCACTTGCAAATAATCGCAATGGTAGGCTTGCACCACCACTTCAGGTACGAGATCATGACCATCTTCCTAAATTAAAATTGAATATTCCACCATTCGAGGGTAGATATGTTCCTGATATATATCTTACTTGGGAGTTAGAAACTGAACAACGTTTTACATGTTTACAATATCCCGAGGAACGACGTGTTGCTGCTGCTGTTTGTGCTTTCACTAGTTTTGCATGTGTATGGTGGTCTGAACATTGTAGATTATATCCTATTCCAGCTACGTGGGCTGCTTTGAAAACTGCTATGCGTACTTGTTGGGTTCCACCATATTATCAACGTGAATTACTTCAAAAATTGCAGCGCTTAAGACAAGGAAAACATTCTGTAGAAGAATATTATCAGGAATTACAAACTGGCATTATTAGATGTGGTATTGTTGAGGAGAATGAAGCTATGCTTGCACGTTTCATGGGTGGATTAAATAGAGAGATTCAGACCATTCTAGAGTATAAGGAGTATAATAATATCACTCGTTTATTCCATCTTGCTTGTAAAGCTGAACGTGAAGTGCAGGATCGACAGGCATTGGCGCGAACTAATTTTTCTGCAGGTCGATCTTCATCATGGACACCGCGTGCCTCCTCTACTCCCACACGTCCTACTGCGGCACCACTGACTTCAGCCGCCAATTCCAATCGAGATACAAGAAAACAGGCACCACCACCACCATCTGCCAAGAGTACACCTTCTGGGCCTGCCCAGAGCTCTTCTTCATCTATGGCATCAACAGGGCACACACATGATATTATTTGTCGTCGTTGTAAGGGAAGAGGTCATTATGCGAGAGAATGCCAATCTCCGCGTGTTATGATTGCTACTGAGGATGGTGGGTATGAGTCCGCTAGTGATTATGATGAGGAGACTTTGGCTTTTATTACAAGTGAAGAACACGGTGGAGATGATTCTGATCATGAGACGCAATACATGGCTCCTGAAGACGCTGACAGGTATGAATGTTTAGTTGCTCAATGTGTTTTGAGTGTGCAGGTCACACAAGCTGAGCAAAATCAGAGGCATAATTTGTTCCATACAAAGGGAGTTGTGAAGGAACGTTCTGTTCGCGTCATCATAGATGGAGGGAGTGATGAGGACATGAATACCTTGGATACGACCAAAAATATTGCATACATGTATATTTGTGAGGTGATTTCTAATGCAAACTATGCAATAATTTATTTGTGTCATCCAGGACAAAAATACTTCACAAACTTTTGTGCCATGTCTAATTGCAGGTGTATGGGACATTTGTACAATTCACATATGAAGATAAGGGAAAACGAGAAGTTTAGGTGCTGTTCAAAAAGTCCTCTCACGTCACTTTTGGGCCAAGAGAAGATAGAGTCCAAGTCTCTCACGTTCTGGATTCAGATTCGGACTGCACAGACATACCTGACTCAAAACGCCAAGAACTTTTTCATACGGACTCCGAATTGGGTGATTCTTTTTTTGTTGGAAAGTAGATTTCGTGCTCTTTCCAACCCAATTGGATTCACCTTAAAATTCATCCGGAGCTATGAGTTATCGACGAAACAATCTGACGCTGTAGCAGAATCCGAGTCAAACTACAAGTCCAAAGGTGTTGCATCACCTCCACTTGGCCCCATGAGCCTTGTACGACCTAGGGTTAGTTTTAGGCTGCCTTGGGACGTCCTCCCACCTCCTTGGCCGCCACCCCTTAGTCCTATATAAGTAGATCCATCTAGTAGCTTTTTCCTTGGGATTTGTTTAGTTAAAAGTTAGCCATTGCAACTTCGTGTACTTCGTTTGTGTCCAACGACCAGACCAAGACCGCTTTCGGATCCCCACCATTATCAATACTTTATCTATATTCGCAATATTCAGATTGCATTATCATATTCTTGCTTGTTCTTCGATTGCGTGCAGGAATAGACCTTCGTGGTCAGGCTGATCGTGCTTCCAGCATCGTCAGTAACCTCAGGAGATTGGTTTAGCGATTGCTAAGGCGCAACGTCGTGCACGTTTGTAGTCGGATCGTCAAAGTCGGCTCCACCAAATCGATAGTTACCATCTCATCGAAAGATCGGGACACCCCCGCCTCTATCAAGTGGTATCAGTTTTCAGGTTGCTCGGTGAGTATTTCCAGTTTTCCCTAGATTAGATTTATTTTCTTACCTATTGTCCAAAAAAAAGCCACAAAAAAAAAGTTAGACCTATTCATCCTTTGTCCAAGCCAGTCTGAGCCTTTGCAATTTTCTTTTCATTGCTTGCATAGTTGAATTATCGGTTACATCGTCGTGTCGAGTTGCTGGTCTTAGTGTCTAGTTCGTTTAGAGTTTCGAGTTCTGTTCACATTAGTCACGCCGCCGCTGCATCGTTATTCCTTCCGCTGTCCACCATCCCATCCATCAATTTCCAAATCGTGCTACCCACCATTCATTGTCATAATCATAGTTGAGGTCGTTCACATCTGTGCTTGATCCAATCTACATCTTATCTAGTTTGTTTTGGAAAGAGGGAGAGAGAAAAAAAAAGAAAAAAAAAGTAAAAAAAAAGTCAGAAAAAAAAAGAGAGAAAGAAAAAGAAAAAAAGTGTGAGGAAAAAAAGAGAGCAGAAAAAAAAACAAAATTCGGATCTATCTAGACTCAATCTCGTAGCTGAATTCGGATTGGAAACTGTTTTGCGCAGTGTTCAGTAAAACAGGCATATCTTTTTCGTACGAAGTCTGTTTTGGCTCCGTGAGTACTCAAATTAAAGCTAGTGACGAGCCGCATCTAAATAGTTGCAGAAGCTAGTTCAATATTTGAGACCTCAAAATCGGCTTCTAAATAGGTCTTTTTGCCCTCCGAAGTTCGCGAACACAGCTTGTTCCAGTTTTTCAGGCCAGTTTTAGAATTTTTTGACTCCTCATATCAACTCGGAATTTAGTGATTCTTTTTGCGTTTGAAAGCTTGAGTCAGTGCCATTCTTGAGAAAAAATATCAGAAAATTGGCAAAAACTTTTTCAGAGGAAAGTTGGAGACAAAGTTGTTGGTATATCCTATTTGGTAGTTGTTTCTCATCATTATCTTTACTGCCATTGTGATCTTCACTTATATCTTGCTGTCCAGAGCTACTTCATATCCTTTATTGATGCTACTTGTGCAACGCCGTGACCTCATTAGTGTTCTAGGCTCGCGTCTCTAGTCCGGTCTAGCCTAGGACCAGCACAGTACCGTCGTTGAGCGTTTATTCAACATTGCATCTCTGAATTGATTATTGCTAATCTTTTGCTACCAAATATTTAAGCCTTCCGAGCTCCACATATTTCTACACCGTGTATACGTACGTTCTCCTGGCAATCGTTTTACTCAATCTTCGGAGTTATTTGACACCGCTGGTTGCCTGTCACCACCTGCTGCATGGTAAGAACTTGTAAGATATTGATATTTGCTACACTGTGAGTGTTTTACCACCACATCCTAGTAGTTCATAGGAACATTATTCTTGGATTTTGTTTCTTGTTTTCTACTAACTATGGCAGGTTCCAGAGTTGTTAGTTCTTGGGCTTCATCGATCGTGGGAGATTTGCCATCACCTAAGAAAATGCAACAACCGCCACAAGAGGAGCAATTACATCAGAATGCACATAATCAGGTTAATGTTTCCATGCCACCATTTACTGGTCGTTTTAGGCCTGATTTATATATTGAATGGGAGTACGAAATAAATGCTATATTTGCTTCCCATAATTTTGATGAGCGTGGAAAATTTCAAGCTGTGGTTAGTACTTTTAGTAGCTTTGCTTTAGTTTGGTGGAGTGAATATTGTCGGTTAAACCCTGATCTTATACCTACTACTTGGGATGATTTAAAACTTGTCATGAGAGATAGATTCGTTGATGTTTATTATACTCGTGGCATGATTAAAAAATTACAACATTTAAAACAAGGCACTGACACGGTAACAAAATATTATGATGATTTACAAACTACATTGTTGCACTCATTTTTAGAAGAAAGTGAAGAAGATTTTATGGATAGATTTTGGGGAGGATTAAACCGTGATATTCAAGAGATACTAATTCATGAAGAGTGTTATCCTATGGACCATTTGTTTCGTCTTGCTTGCAAAGCTGAACAGGAAATAAAACGACGTGTTGCCCACAAGGAGAACAATACTTCACAAACTTTTGTGCCATGTTTAATTGCAGGTGTATGGGACATTTGTACAATTCACATATGAAGATAAGGGAAAACGAGAAGTTTAGGTGCTGTTCAAAAAGTTCTCTCACGTCACTTTTGGGCCAAGAGAAGATAAAGTCCAAGTCTCTCACGTTCTGGATTCAGATTCGGACTGCACAGACATACCTGACTCAAAACGCCAAGAACTTTTTCATACGGACTCCGAATTGGGTGATTCTTTTTTTGTTGGAAAGTAGATTTCATGCTCTTTCCAACCCAATTGGATTCACCTTAAAATTCATCCGGAGCTATGAGTTATCGACGAAACAATCTGACGCTGTAGCAGAATCCGAGTCAAACTACAAGTCCAAAGGTGTTGCATCACCTCCACTTGGGCCCATGAGCCTTGTACGACCTAGGGTTAGTTTTAGGCTGCCTTGGGACGTCCTCCCACCTCCTTGGCCGCCACCCCTTACTCCTATATAAGTAGATCCATCTAGTAGCTTTTTCCTTGGGATTTGTTTAGTTAAAAGTTAGCCATTGCAACTTCGTGTACTTCGTTTGTGTCCAACGACCAGACCAAGACCGCTTTCGGATCCCCACCTCTATCAATACTTCATCTATATTCGCAATATTCAGATTGCATTATCATATTCTTGCTTGTTCTTCGATTGCGTGCAGGAATAGACCTTCGTGGTCAGGCTGATCGTGCTTTCAGTATCGTCAGTAACCTCGGGAGATTGGTTTAGCGATTGCTAAGGCGCAACGTCGTGCACGTTTGTAGTTGGATCGTCAAAGTCGACACCCTCGCCTCTAGCAGACGCAATACATGGCTCCTGAAGACGCTGACAGGTATGAATGTTTAGTTGCTCAACGTGTTTTGAGTGTGCAGGTCACACAAGCTGAGCAAAATCAGAGGCATAATTTGTTCCATACAAAGGGAGTTGTGAAGGAACGTTCTGTTCGCGTCATCATAGATGGAGGGAGCTGCAACAACTTGGCTAGCATGGAGATGGTGGAGAAGCTATCTCTCACCACAAGACCACATCCACATCCTTACTATATCCAATGGTTCAACAACAGCGGCAAGGTTAAGGTAACACGTACTGTTCGTGTGCATTTTAGTATCTCTACATATGCTGATTATGTTGATTGTGATGTGGTACCCATGCAAGCATGTTCATTATTACTTGGTAGACCATGGCAATTTGATAAAAATTCTGTACACCATGGTAGAAACAATTAGTATACTCTTGTTCATAAGGATAAACATATTACTTTGCTTCCTATGACTCCTTATTCTATTTTGAAAGATGATATTAATAGAGCTAGTAAAGCAAAACAGGAGAAAAATAAGAGTGAAAATCAGATTGTGGCAAAAGAATTTGAGCAACAAATGAAGCCTAATAATAAACCATCTAGTGTTGCTTCTGAAATTAAATTGAAAAGTGCATGCCTACTTGCCACCAAATCTGATATTGATGAGCTAGATTTCAGCAATTCTGTTTGCTATGCTTTTGTGTGCAAAGAGGCGTTATTTTCATTCGAGGACGTGCCTTCCTCTTTGCCTCCTGCGGTCACTAACATTTTGCAGGAGTTCGCTGACGTCTTTCCACAAGACGTGCCACCGGGATTACCACCTATTCGCGGGATTGAGCATCAGATTGACTTAATTCCCGGTGCTTCGTTGCCAAACCGTGCGCCATACCGTACCAATCCAGAGGAGACGAAGGAGATTATGCGTCAAGTACAGGAGCTGCTCGACAAAGGTTATATACGCGAATCTCTTAGTCCTTGTGATGTTCCTATTATACTAGTGCCAAAAAAGGATGGTACGTCGCGTATGTGTGTTGATTGTAGAGGCATTAATAATATTACTATTCGTTATCGTCATCCTATTCCTAGGCTAGATGATATGCTTGATGAATTGAGTGGCTCTACAATATTCTCCAAAGTTGATTTGCGTAGTGGATACCATCAAATTCGTATGAAATTGGGAGATGAATGGAAAACAGCATTTAAAACTAAGTTCCGTTTATATGAGTGGTTAGTCATGCCTTTTGGGTTAACTAATGCACCTAGTACTTTCATGAGATTAATGAACGAAGTTTTACGTGCTTTCATTGGACGATTTGTGGTAGTTTACTTTGATGATATATTGATTTATAGCAGATCTTTGGAGGAACATTTGGAACATTTACGTGTTGTTTTTATTGCTCTACGTGATGCACGTTTGTTTGGTAACCTTGGGAAGTGCACCTTTTGCACCGACCGAGTATCTTTTCTTGGCTATGTTGTTACTCCACAGGGAATTGAAGTTGATAAAGCCAAGATTGAAGCTATTGAGAGTTGGCCGCAGCCCAAAACGGTCACACAAGTGAGGAGTTTCCTTGGCCTCGCTGGTTTCTATAGGCGTTTTGTGAGAGATTTCAGTACCATTGCTGCACCTCTCAACGAGCTTACAAAGAAGGATGTGCCTTTTGTTTGGGGTACCGCACAGGAAGAAGCCTTCACGGTGTTGAAAGATAAGTTAACACATGCTTCTTTACTCCAACTTCCTAATTTTAATAAGACTTTTGAGCTTGAATGTGATGCTAGTGGAATTGGATTAGGAGGTGTGTTATTACAAGATGGCAAACCTGTTGCATACTTTTCTGAAAATTGAGTGGGCCTAGTCTGAATTACTCTACTTATGATAAGGAATTATGTGCTCTTGTTCGGACTTTGGAAACATGGCAACATTATTTATGGCCCAAAGAATTTGTTATTCATTCTGATCATGAATCTTTGAAACATATTAAAAGTCAAGCCAAACTGAACCGTAGACATGCTAAATGGGTTGAATTCATTGAGACTTTCCCTTATGTCATTAAACACAAGAAGGGTAAAGAAAATGTTATTGCTGATGCATTGTCTCGTCGTTATACTATGCTTTCACAACTTGACTTTAAAATATTTGGTTTGGAGACCATCAAAGATCAATATGTGCATGATGCTGAATTTAAAGATGTATTGCAGAATTGTAAAGAAGGGTAGAAAACATGTTGTGTTTGCACCTGGAGATCTTGTTTGGTTACATTTGCGTAAGGATAGATTTCCTGATTTGCGCAAATCAAAGCTAATGCCACGTGCTGATGGTCCTTTTAAGGTGTTAGAGAAAATAAATGATAACGCATATAAACTTGAGCTGCCTGCAGATTTTGGGGTTAGTCCCACTTTTAACATTGCAGATTTGAAGCCTTATTTGGGTGAGGAAGATGAGCTTCCGTCGAGGACGACTTCATTTCAAGAAGGGGAGGATGATGAGGACATCAATACCATTGTTACACCCACAGCCCCTGCTGCTATACATACTGGACCAATTACTAGAGCTCGCGCACGCCAATTAAATTATCAGGGCCTAGCTTGGACAAGAAAGAGGAACCTTGGAGCAAGTTCAAGCATGGAGATGATGGCATGCGCAAGGGGAACAAGAACGGAGTTACAAGTGATGATTTCAGGACTTTGAAGCCACCATAAGGAGTGCAGGAAGCCTTGGACGAAATATACAAGATGCCACTTCATAAATTTCGTCCAGAGGCTATTATAGGTGCTGCGTCACCTTATTATTGGGCCAGGCCCATGTAATTTCGAAATACTTGAGTATAGGCTATTTTTAGAGTCTGTATGTGTGGGGAAACAAGAGATAGGGTTGGTTTCGGACCCCTCCTTCAAGGGCCACGAAATCCCCCCCTCTTCCTCCATATATACAGCCCTTAGGGCACCGTTTAGACTTTGGGTTTTGTTTAGATTAAAAAGTTCGCCATAGCTGCAACTTCGCGTACTTCGTTTGTGTTCAACGACCAGACCAAGACGTCACAGAACCCCACCTTGATCAATAAAGCTTTCATCTTATATTCGCAATATCCAGATTGCAAATCTTAGTTTCTTGCTTGTTCTTCGTTTGCTTGCAGGAGATAGACCCTCGTGGTCAGGTTGATTGTGCTCCGGCGTGGTCAATAACCTCTCGGAGTTGGTTTAGCGATTGCTAAGGCGCGACGTCCTCGCACGTTCGTAGTCGGATCGTCAAAGTCTACTCCACCAAAAACAATAACTATCATCTCATCGAAAGATCGGGACACCCTCGCCTCTATCAGAAGTGCACCTTTTGCACCGACCGAGTATCTTTTCTTGGCTATGTTGTTACTCCACAGGGAATTGAAGTTGATAAAGCCAAGATTGAAGCTATTGAGAGTTGGCCACAGCCCAAAATGGTCACTCAAGTGAGGAGTTTTCTTGGACTCGCTGGTTTCTATAGGCGTTTTGTGAGAGATTTCAGCACCATTGCTGCACCTCTCAATGAGCTTACAAAGAAGGATGTGCCTTTTGTTTGGGGTACCTCACAGGAAGAAGCCTTCACGGTATTGAAAGATAAGTTGACACATGCTCCTTTACTCCAACTTCCTGATTTTAATAAGACTTTTGAGCTTGAATGTGATGCTAGTGGAATTGGGTTAGGAGGTGTTTTATTACAAGATGGCAAACCTGTTGCATACTTTTCTGAAAAATTGAGTGGGCCTAGTCTGAACTATTCTACTTATGATAAAGAATTATATGCTCTTGTTCGGACCTTAGAAACATGGCAACATTATTTATGGCCCAAAGAATTTGTTATACATTCTGATCATGAATCTTTGAAACACATTAAAAGTCAAGCAAAACTGAACCGTAGACATGCTAAATGGGTTGAATTTATTGAGACTTTCCCTTATGTCATTAAACACAAGAAGGGTAAAGAAAATGTTATTGCTGATGCATTGTCTCGTCGTTATACTATGCTTTCACAACTTGACTTTAAAATATTTGGTTTGGAGACCATCAAAGATCAATATGTGCATGATGCTGAATTTAAAGATGTATTGCAGAATTGTAAGGAAGGGAGAACATGGAACAATTTCGTCGTTAACGATGGATTTGTGTTTCGTGCTAACAAGCTATGCATTCCAGCTAGCTCCGTTCGTCTTTTGTTGTTGCAGGAGGCGCATGGAGGAGGATTAATGGGACACTTTGGCGTGAAGAAGACGGAGGATATACTTGCTACACATTTCTTTTGGCCAAAGATGAGACGGGATGTTGAGCGTTTTGTTGCTCGCTGCACTACATGTCAAAAAGCTAAGTCACGACTCAATCCTCATGGTTTATATATGCCTTTGCCTGTACCTAGTGTTCCTTGGGAGGATATATCTATGGACTTTCTTTTAGGTTTACCTCGAACAAAGAAGGGGAGGGATAGCATATTTGTTGTCGTGGATAGGTTCTCGAAAATGGCACACTTTATACCATGTCATAAAAGCGATGATGCTGTTAATGTTGCTGATTTGTTCTTTCGTGAAATTATACGCTTGCATGGTGTGCCAAATACTATTGTTTCAGATCGTGATACTAAATTTCTTAGCCACTTTTGGAGATGTTTATGGGCTAAGTTGGGGACTAAACTGCTTTTTAGTACTACATGTCACCCCCAAACTGATGGACAAACTGATGAGGACATCAATACCATTGTTACACCCACAGCCCCTGCTTCTATACATACTGGACCAATTACTAGAGCTCGCGCACGTCAATTAAAATATCAGGTACTTTCGTTTCTTGGTAATGATTCTAAAGTTCATGAGAATATGATGCTGCCTAAATTGGATACATTTGTTTTGCTTACAAATGAAGGGCCTAGCTTGGACAAGAAAGAGGAACCTTGGAGCAAGTTCAAGCATGGAGATGATGGCATGCGCAAGGGGAACAAGAACGGAGTTACAAGTGATGATTTCAGGACTTTGAAGCCACCATAATGAGTGCAGGAAGCCTTGGACGAAATATACAAGAGGCCACTTCATATATTTCGTCCAGAGGCTATTTTAGGTGCTGCGTCACCTTATTATTGGGCCAGGCCCATGTAATTTCGAAATACTTGAGTATAAGCTGTTTTTAGAGTCCGTATGTGTGGGGAAACAAGAGATAGGGTTGGTTTCGGACCCCTCCTTCAAGGGCCACGAAATCCCCCCCTCTTCCTCCATATATACAACCCTTAGGGCACCGTTTAGACTTTGGATTTTGTTTAGATTAAAAGTTCGCCATAGCTGCAACTTCGCGTACTTCGTTTGTGTTCAACGACCAGACCAAGACGTCACAGAACCCCACCTTGATCAATAAAGCTTTCATCTTATATTCGCAATATCCAGATTGCAAATCTTAGTTTCTTGCTTGTTCTTCGTTTGCTTGCAGGAGATAGACCCTTGTGGTCAGGTTGATTGTGCTCCGGCGTGGTCAATAACCTCTAGGAGTTGGTTTAGCGATTGCTAAGGCGCGACGTCCTCGCACGTTCGTAGTCGGATCGTCAAAGTCTACTGCACCAAAAACGATAGCTATCATCTCATCGAAAGATCGGGACACCCTCGCCTCTATCACAAGATTTGGAGGCGAGCGACATGGTGGAGAGCAAGGATGATGCTTCCATCTTTGGAGGCGAGATTGATGATGTGCCATCTTCGGCCTTCATCCACGGCGAGAGTGATTACGTGCCAGCTTCGGCCTTCATCCACGGCGAGAGTGATGATGTGCCATCTTTAGGCTTCATCCACGACGACGACTACGAGATGGTTGAGCATGGGATTTTCCCTTCGACCACGGCGACGTATGATGACTTGAGTGACTTTTGCCACCATATTGAGAGTGAGAGTGACTTCACCACTAGCCCCATATATGATGAGCTGCCCCAATTCCCATGTGAGGAGAGCCACCATCACCACCACCTGAGTGATTTGAGTGACTCCACCATATGTGACATTGAGTGCACCTACCTTGATGTAGGGTGGATACCCACCCTAAGGCCGATCTTTCACGAAATGGAGTGGATCCTACGAAGAACACGAAGAACACGAGGGGGAGAACACAAGGGGAAACGGGAGGAATCACTCAAATCAACGAGAAACGATCACACATGTGCTAGATCCATGAACACAAAGAGAGATACACGATCCAAAGTCAACAAAGGACGATACAAACGGTAACTAGTTCATCTCCGTGAGGAGGTCTTGAATCCGCGAGGGATCTTCCCGTGAGGGGTCTTGAATCCGGTGTGGATCTTCTCCGAAGAGGCCGCGGTCTCTCGAACGAGAAGAACCACAAGGATGAGCAAAGCTCCATCTCTGAATGAGCTAAACCTATGCTAACCCTAACTAGGAGGTGGAGGAGGTCTATTTATAGTCTTAGTGCAAATGGGGGCGAAGTGAAAGGGTACTTGGGCTTCGGGCCCGAAACTGTGCGCAGACAGGCTCCGGACGTCCGGTCCGGGGCGGACGTCCGGTGGCTCGTGTGATAGAGGCGAGGGTGTCCCGATCTTTCGATGAGATGATATCTATCATTTTTGGTGGAGTAGACTTTGACGATCCGACTACGAACGTGCGAGGACGTCGCGCCTTAGCAATCGTTAAACCAACTCCGAGAGGTTATTGACCACGCCGGAGCACAATCAACCTGACCCCGAGGGTCTATCTCCTGCAAGCAAACGAAGAACAAGCAAGAAACTAAGATTTGCAATCTGGATATTGCGAATATAAGATGAAAGCTTTATTGATCGAGGTGGGGTTCTGTGACGTCTTGGTCTGGTCGTTGAACACAAACGAAGTACGCGAAGTTGCAGCTATGGCGAACTTTTAATCTAAACAAAATCCAAAGTCTAAACGGTGCCCTAAGGGTTGTATATATGGAGGAAGAGGGGGGGATTTCGTGGCCCTTGAAGGAGGGGTCCGAAACCAACCCTATCTCTTGTTTCCCCACACATACGGACTCTAAAAACAGCTTATACTCAAGTATTTCGAAATTACATGGGCCTGGCCCAATAATAAGGTGACGCAGCACCTAAAATAGCCTCTGGACGAAATATATGAAGTGGCCTCTTGTATATTTCGTCCAAGGCTTCCTGCACTCATTATGGTGGCTTCAAAGTCCTGAAATCATCACTTGTAACTCCGTTCTTGTTCCCCTTGCGCATGCCATCATCTCCATGCTTGAACTTGCTCCAAGGTTCCTCTTTCTTGTCCAAGCTAGGCCCTTCATTTGTAAGCAAAACAAATGTATCCAATTTAGGCAGCATCATATTCTCATGAACATTAGAATCATTACCAAGAAACGAAAGTACCTGATAATTTAATTGGCGTGCGCGAGCTCTAGTAATTGGTCCTGTATGTATAGCAGCAGGGGCTGTGGGTGTAACAATGGTATTGATGTCCTCATCATCATCCCCTTCTTGAAATGAAGTCGTCCTCGACGGAAGCTCATCTTCCTGACCCAAATAAGGCTTCAAATCTGCAATGTTAAAAGTGGGACTAACCCCAAAATCTGCAGGCAGCTCAAGTTTACATGCATTATCATTTATTTTCTCTAACACCTTAAAAGGACCATCAGCACGTGGCATTAGCTTTGATTTGCGCAAATCAGGAAATCTATCCTTACGCAATTGTAACCAAACAAGATCTCCAGGTGCAAACACAACATGTTTTCTACCCTTATCTCCAGCAAGTTTATATTTAGCATTCATACGCTAAATGTTCTCCTTAGTTAACTCATGCATTTTTAAGATCAATTCAGCATGTTGTTTAGCATCAAAATTAACCTTCTCCGAAGATGGAAGAGGCAACAAATCAATAGGTGCACGAGGTAGGAAACCATATACAATTTCAAAAGGGCACATCTTAGTAGTAGAATGCAACGAACGATTATAAGCAAATTCAATATGAGGCAAGCATTCTTCCCACATTTTTTTGTTATTCTTCAAAACAGCCCTAAGCATAGTAGACAAAGTTCTATTGACTACTTCAGTTTGTCCATCAGTTTGGGGGTGGCAAGTAGTACTAAAAAGCAGTTTAGTCCCCAACTTAGCCCATAAACATCTCCAAAAGTGGCTAAGAAATTTGGTATCACGATCTGAAACAATAGTATTTGGCACACCATGCAAGCGAATAATTTCACGAAAGAACAAATCAGCAACATTAGCAGCATCATCGCTTTTATGACATGGTATAAAGTGTGCCATTTTCGAGAACCTATCCACGACAACAAATATGCTATCCCTCCCCTTCTTTGTTCGAGGTAAACCCAAAACAAAGTCCATAGATATATCCTCCCATGGAACACTAGGTACAGGCAAAGGCATATATAAACCATGAGGATTGAGTCGTGACTTAGCTTTTTGACATGTAGTGCAGCGAGCAACAAAGCGCTCAACATCCCGTCTCATCTTTGGCCAAAAGAAATGTGTAGCAAGTATATCCTCCGTCTTCTTCACGCCAAAGTGTCCCATTAATCCTCCTCCATGCGCCTCCTGCAACAACAAAAGACGAACGGAGCTAGCTGGAATGCATAGCTTGTTAGCACGAAACACAAATCCATCGTTAACGATGAACTTGTTCCATGTTCTCCCTTCTTTACAATTCTGCAATACATCTTTAAATTCAGCATCATGCACATATTGATCTTTGATGGTCTCCAAACCAAATATTTTAAAGTCAAGTTGTGAAAGCATAGTATAACGACGAGACAATGCATCAGCAATAACATTTTCTTTACCCTTCTTGTGTTTAATGACATAAGGGAAAGTCTCAATGAATTCAACCCATTTAGCATGTCTACGGTTCAGTTTGGCTTGACTTTTAATATGTTTCAAAGATTCATGATCAGAATGAATAACAAATTCTTTGGGCCATAAATAATGTTGCCATGTTTCCAAAGTCCGAACAAGAGCATATAATTCTTTATCATAAGTAGAATAGTTCAGACTAGGCCCACTCAATTTTTCAGAAAAGTATGCAACAGGTTTGCCATCTTGTAATAAAACACCTCCTAATCCAATTCCACTAGCATCACATTCAAGCTCAAAAGTCTTATTAAAATCAGGAAGTTGGAGTAAAGGAGCATGTGTCAACTTATCTTTCAATACCGTGAAGGCTTCTTCCTGTGAGGTACCCCAAACAAAAGGCACATCCTTCTTTGTAAGCTCATTGAGAGGTGCAGCAATGGTGCTGAAATCTCTCACAAAACGCCTATATAAACCAGCGAGTCCAAGAAAACTCCTCACTTGAGTGACCGTTTTGGGCTGTGGCCAACTCTCAATAGCTTCAATCTTGGCTTTATCAACTTCAATTCCCTGTGGAGTAACAACATAGCCAAGAAAAGATACTCGGTCGGTGCAAAAGGTGCACTTCCCAAGGTTACCAAACAAACGTGCATCACGTAAAGCAATAAAAACAGCACGTAAATGTTCCAAATGTTCCTCCAAAGATCTGCTATAAATCAGTATATCATCAAAATAGACTACCACAAATCGTCCAATGAAAGCACGTAAAACTTCGTTCATTAATCTTGATAGAGGCGAGGGTGTCCCGATCTTTCGATGAGATGATAGCTATCGTTTTTGGTGGAGTAGACTTTGACGATCCGACTACGAACGTGCGAGGACGTCGCGCCTTAGCAATTGCTAAACCAACTCCGAGAGGTTATTGACCACGCCGGAGCACAATCAACCTGACCACGAGGGTCTATCTCCTGCAAGCAAACGAAGAACAAGCAAGAAACTAAGATTTGCAATCTGGATATTGCGAATATAAGATGAAAGCTTTATTGATCAAGGTGGGGTTCTGTGACGTCTTGGTCTGGTCGTTGAACACAAACGAAGTACGCGAAGTTGCAGCTATGGCGAACTTTTAATCTAAACAAAACCCAAAGTCTAAACGGTGCCCTAAGGGCTGTATATATGGAGGAAGAGGAGGGGATTTCGTGGCCCTGGAAGGAGGGGTCCGAAACCAACCCTATCTCTTGTTTCCCCACACATACGGACTCTAAAAACAGCCTATACTCAAGTATTTCGAAATTACATGGGCCTGGCCCAATAATAAGGTGACGCAGCACCTATAATAGCCTCTGGACGAAATTTATGAAGTGACATCTTGTATATTTCGTCCAAGGCTTCCTGCACTCATTATGGTGGCTTCAAAGTCCTGAAATCATCACTTGTAACTCCGTTCTTGTTCCCTTGTGCATGCCATCATCTCCATGCTTGAACTTGCTCCAAGGTTCCTCTTTCTTGTCCAAGCTAGGCCCTTCATTTGTAAGCAAAACAAATGTATCCAATTTAGGCAGCATCATATTCTCATGAACTTTAGAATCATTACCAAGAAACGAAAGTACCTGATATTTTAATTGACGTGCGCGAGCTCTAGTAATTGGTCCAGTATGTATAGAAGCAGGGGCTGTGGGTGTAACAATGGTATTGATGTCCTCATCAATGTAGATGTATGTGGAGCTGGGAAGGCTTATGATATGGTAGCAAAAAGGGTCAGCAATAATCAATTCAGAGATGCAATGTTGAATAAACTCTCAACGACGGTACTGTGCTGGTCCTAGGCTAGACCGTGCTAGAGACGCGAGCCTAGAACACTAACAAAAATCACGGCGCTGCACGTAAACAAGGGAGGAGCACACTCTGAATTTTTTTTCTTTTTTTTTTTGCACTTTTTTTTTCCTCTTTTTTTTTTTTGCTCCGCAACAATTTTTTTTCGAAAAAGTCTACAAATGGTCTAAAAACTGCCTAGCCAGAATTTTCCAGACTTAGTTTTTTTTTTGAAACTGGAACTATTTTTCTTCTGCGGGTAGCGCGAAAATTGGGGAATCCGACTTGTTCACGACTCGTAGTATCGCGTGATCTGGAACTCTAAAATAAAGGAATAAATACTGGACTCGGACTAGGACTGGTGGCAGAGATGAATCTGGTGGAACTCGGACTGGTGATGGTATATGACGGTAGTATATGTGGGCTCGGATTGGTGGTGGTATATGGACTCGGATTGGTGGTGGTATATGGACTCGGATCAGTGGTGGTATATGGACTCAGAGAAATAGCAGATAAGCTGTGGTGGTATACGGTAGGGGCGATGATGATGGTGCGGCGGCGGCGTGACAACTTGTGAACAGAACTCGAAACTCTAAAGAACTAGACGCTAAGACCAGCAACTTGACACGACGATGCAACCGCAAATTCAACAAAGCAAAAACCCTAAAAAGATTATGCAAAGGCTCAGATTGGTTCGGATATGATGAACTAACCCTAAATTTTTTTTTGGCTTTTTCCTGGACTGTAGGTATGAAGAACAGACTCGATCTAACTACGAAAAACTGTAAATCTCACCGAGCAACCTGGGAATCTGATACCACTTGATAGAGGCGAGGGTGTCCCGATCTTTCGATGAGATGATATCTATCGTTTTTGGTGGAGTAGACTTTGACGATCCGACTACGAACGTGCGAGGACGTCGCGCCTTAGCAATCGCTAAACCAACTCCGAGAGGTTATTGACCACGCCGGAGCACAATCAACCTGACCCCGAGGGTCTATCTCCTGCAAGCAAACGAAGAACAAGCAAGAAACTAAGATTTGCAATCTGGATATTGCGAATATAAGATGAAAGCTTTATTGATCGAGGTGGGGTTCTGTGACGTCTTGGTCTGGTCGTTGAACACAAACGAAGTACGCGAAGTTGCAGCTATGGCGAACTTTTAATCTAAACAAAACCCAAAGTCTAAACGGTGCCCTAAGGGTTGTATATATGGAGGAAGAGGAGGGGATTTCGTGGCCCTTGAAGGAGGGGTCCGAAACCAACCCTATCTCTTGTTTCCCCACACATACGGACTCTAAAAACAACCTATACTCAAGTATTTCGAAATTACATGGGCCTGGCCCAATAATAAGGTGACGCAGCACCTATAATAGCCTCTGGACGAAATTTATGAAGTGACATCTTGTATATTTCGTCCAAGGCTTCCTGCACTCATTATGGTGGCTTCAAAGTCCTGAAATCATCACTTGTAACTCCGTTCTTGTTCCCCTTGTGCATGCCATCATCTCCATGCTTGAACTTGCTCCAAGGTTCCTCTTTCTTGTCCAAGCTAGGGCCTTCATTTGTAAGCAAAACAAATGTATCCAATTTAGGCAGCAACATATTCTCATGAACTTTAGAATCATTACCAAGAAACGAAAGTACCTGATAATTTAATTGGCGTGCGCGAGCTCTAGTAATTGGTCCAGTATGTATAGAAGCAGGGGCTGTGGGTGTAACAATGGTATTGATGTCCTCATCATCCTCCCCTTCTTGAAATGAAGTCGTCCTCGACGGAAGCTCATCTTCCTCACCCAAATAAGGCTTCAGATCTGCAATGTTAAAAGTGGGACTAACCCAAAAATCTGCAGGCAGCTCAAGTTTATATGCATTATCATTTATTTTCTCTAACACCTTAAAAGGACCATCAGCACGTGGCATTAGCTTTGATTTGCGCAAATCAGGAAATCTATCCTTACGCAAATGTAACCAAACAAGATCTCCAGGTGCAAACACAACATGTTTTCTACCCTTATCTCCAGCAAGTTTATATTTAGCATTCATACGCTCAATGTTCTCCTTAGTTAACTCATGCATTTTTAAGATCAATTCAGCACGTTGTTTAGCATCAAAATTAACCTTCTCCGAAGATGGAAGAGGCAACAAATCAATTGGTGCACGAGGAAGGAAACCATACACAATTTCAAAAGGACACATCTTAGTAGTAGAATGCAATGAACGATTATAAGCAAATTCAATATGAGGCAAGCATTCTTCCAACATTTTCTTGTTATTCTTCAAAACAGCCCTAAGCATAGTAGACAATGTTCTATTGACTACTTCAGTTTGTCCATCAGTTTGGGGGTGACATGTAGTACTAAAAAGCAGTTTAGTCCCCAACTTAGCCCATAAACATCTCCAAAAGTGGCTAAGAAATTTAGTATCACGATCTGAAACAATAGTATTTGGCACACCATGCAAGCGTATAATTTCACGAAAGAACAAATCAGCAACATTAACAGCATCATCGCTTTTATGACATGGTATAAAGTGTGCCATTTTCGAGAACCTATCCACGACAACAAATATGCTATCCCTCCCCTTTTTTGTTCGAGGTAAACCTAAAACAAAGTCCATAGATATATCCTGCCAAGGAACACTAGGTACAGGCAAAGGCATATATAAACCATGAGGATTGAGTCGTGACTTAGCTTTTTGACATGTAGTGCAGCGAGCAACAAAACGCTCAACATCCCGTCTCATCTTTGGCCAACAGAAATGTGTAGCAAGTATATCCTCCGTCTTCTTCACGCCAAAGTGTCCCATTAATCCTCCTCCATGCGCCTCCTGCAACAACAAAAGACGAACAGAGCTAGCTGGAATGCATAGCTTGTTAGCACGAAACACAAATCCATCGTTAATGACGAACTTGTTTGATAGAGGCGAGGGTGTCCCGATCTTTCGATGAGATGATAGCTATCGTTTTTGGTGGAGTAGACTTTGACGATCCGACTACGAACGTGCGAGGACGTCGCGCCTTAGCAATCGCTAAACCAACTCCGAGAGGTTATTGACCACGCCGGAGCACAATCAACCTGACCACGAGGGTCTATCTCCTGCAAGCAAACGAAGAACAAGCAAGAAACTAAGATTTGCAATCTGGATATTGCGAATATAAGATGAAAGCTTTATTGATCAAGGTGGGGTTCTGTGACGTCTTGGTCTGGTCGTTGAACACAAACGAAGTACGCGAAGTTGCAGCTATGCCGAACTTTTAATCTAAACAAAACCCAAAGTCTAAACGGTGCCCTAAGGGCTGTATATATGGAGGAAGAGGAGGGGATTTCGTGGCCCTTGAAGGAGGGGTCCGAAACCAACCCTATCTCTTGTTTCCCCACACATACGGACTCTAAAAACAGCCTATACTCAAGTATTTCGAAATTACATGGTCCTGGCCCAATAATAAGGTGACGCAGCACCTATAATAGCCTCTGGACGAAATTTATGAAGTGACATCTTGTATATTTCGTCCAAGGCTTCCTGCACTCATTATGGTGGCTTCAAAGTCCTGAAATCATCACTTGTAACTCCGTTCTTGTTCCCCTTGTGCATGCCATCATCTCCATGCTTGAACTTGCTCCAAGGTTCCTCTTTCTTGTCCAAGCTAGGCCCTTCATTTGTAAGCAAAACAAATGTATCCAATTTAGGCAGCATCATATTCTCATGAACTTTAGAATCATTACCAAGAAACGAAAGTACCTGATATTTTAATTGACATGCGCGAGCTCTAGTAATTGGTCCAGTATGTATAGAAGCAGGGGCTGTGGGTGTAACAATGGTATTGATGTCCTCATCAGTTTATATGCATTATCATTTATTTTCTCTAACACCTTAAAAGGACCATCAGCACGTGGCATTAGCTTTGATTTGCGCAAATCAGGAAATCTATCCTTACGCAAATGTAACCAAACAAGATCTCCAGGTGCAAACACAACATGTTTTCTACCCTTATCTCCAGCAAGTTTATATTTAGCATTCATACGCTCAATGTTCTCCTTAGTTAACTCATGCATTTTTAAGATCAATTCAGCACGTTGTTTAGCATCAAAATTAACCTTCTCCGAAGATGGAAGAGGCAACAAATCAACAGGTGCACGAGGTAGGAAACCATATACAATTTCAAAAGGGCACATCTTAGTAGTAGAATGCAACGAACGATTATAAGCAAATTCAATATGAGGCAAGCATTCTTCCCACATTTTCTTGTTATTCTTCAAAACAGCCCTAAGCATAGTAGACAAAGTTCTATTGACTACTTCAGTTTGTCCATCAGTTTGGGGGTGACAAGTAGTACTAAAAAGCAGTTTAGTCCCCAACTTAGCCCATAAACATCTCCAAAAGTGGCTAAGAAATTTGGTATCACGATCTGAAACAATAGTATTTGGCACACCATGCAAGCGAATAATTTCACGAAAGAACAAATCAGCAATATTAGCAGCATCATCGCTTTTATGACATGGTATAAAGTGTGCCATTTTCGAGAACCTATCCACGACAACAAATATGCTATCCCTCCCCTTCTTTGTTCGAGGTAAACCCAAAACAAAGTCCATAGATATATCCTCCCATGGAACACTAGGTACAGGCAACGACATATATAAACCATGAGGATTGAGTCGTGACTTAGCATTTTGACATGTAGTGCAGCGAGCAACAAAGCGCTCAACATCCCGTCTCATCTTTGGCCAAAAGAAATGTGTAGCAAGTACATCCTCCGTCTTCTTTACGCCAAAGTGTCCCATTAATCCTCCTCCATGCGCCTCCTGCAACAACAAAAGACGAACGGAGCTAGCTGGAATGCATAGCTTGTTAGCACGAAACACAAATCCATCGTTAACGACGAACTTGTTCCATGTTCTCCCTTCTTTACAATTCTGCAATACATCTTTAAATTCAGCATCATGCACATATTGATCTTTGATGGTCTCCAAACCAAATATTTTAAAGTCAAGTTGTGAAAGCATAGTATAACGACGAGACAATGCATCAGCAATAACATTTTCTTTACCCTTCTTGTGTTTAATGACATAAGGGAAAGTCTCAATGAATTCAACCCATTTAGCATGTCTACGGTTCAGTTTGGCTTGACTTTTAATATGTTTCAAAGATTGATAGAGGCGAGGGTGTCCCGATCTTTCGATGAGATGATATCTATCGTTTTTGGTGGAGTAGACTTTGACGATCCGACTACGAACGTGCGAGGACGTCGCGCCTTAGCAATCGCTAAACCAACTCCGAGAGGTTATTGACCACGCCGGAGCACAATCAACCTGACCCCGAGGGTCTATCTCCTGCAAGCAAACGAAGAACAAGCAAGAAACTAAGATTTGCAATCTGGATATTGCGAATATAAGATGAAAGCTTTATTGATCGAGGTGGGGTTCTGTGACCTCTTGGTCTGGTCGTTGAACACAAACGAAGTACGCGAAGTTGCAGCTATGGCGAACTTTTAATCTAAAAAAAAAAACCCAAAGTCTAAACGGTGCCCTAAGGGCTGTATATATGGAGGAAGAGGAGGGGATTTCGTGGCCCTTGAAGGAGGGGTCCGAAACCAACCCTATCTCTTGTTTCCCCACATATACGGACTCTAAAAACAGCCTATACTCAAGTATTTCGAAATTACATGGGCCTGGCTCAATAATAAGGTGACGCAGCACCTATAACAGCCTCTGGACGAAATTTATGAAGTGACATCTTGTATATTTCGTCCAAGGCTTCCTGCACTCATTATGGTGGCTTCAAAGTCCTGAAATCATCACTTGTAACTCCGTTCTTGTTCCCCTTGTGCATGCCATCATCTCCATGCTTGAACTTGCTCCAAGGTTCCTCTTTCTTGTCCAAGCTAGGCCCTTCATTTGTAAGCAAAACAAATGTATCCAATTTAGGCAGCATCATATTCTCATGAACTTTAGAATCATTACCAAGAAACGAAAGTACCTGATATTTTAATTGGCGTGCGCGAGCTCTAGTAATTGGTCCAGTATGTATAGAAGCAGGGGTTGTGGGTGTAACAATGGTATTGATGTCCTCATCATCCTCCCCTTCTTGAAATGAAGTCGTCCTCGACGGAAGCTCATCTTCCTCACCCAAATAAGGCTTCAGATCTGCAATGTTAAAAGTGGGACTAACCCCAAAATCTGCAGGCAGCTCAAGTTTATATGCATTATCATTTATTTTCTCTAACACCTTAAAAGGACCATCAGCACGTGGCATTAGCTTTGATTTTCGCAAATCAGGAAATCTATCCTTACGGAAATGTAACCAAACAAGATCTCCAGGTGCAAACACAACATGTTTTCTACCCTTATCTCCAGCAAGTTTATATTTAGCATTCATACGCTCAATGTTCTCCTTAGTTAACTCATGCATTTTTAAGATCAATTCAGCACGTTGTTTAGCATCAAAATTAACCTTCTCCGAAGATGGAAGAGGCAACAAATCAATTGGTGCACGAGGAAAGAAACCATACACAATTTCGAAAGGACACATCTTAGTAGTAGAATTGATAGAGGCGAGGGTGTCCCGATCTTTCGATGAGATGATATCTATCGTTTTTGGTGGAGTAGACTTTGATGATCCGACTACGAAAGTGCGAGGACGTCGCGCCTTAGCAATCGCTAAACCAACTCCGAGAGGTTATTGACCACGCCGGAGCACAATCAACCTGACCCCGAGGGTCTATCTCCTGCAAGCAAACAAAGAACAAGCAAGAAACTAAGATTTGCAATCTGGATATTGCGAATATAAGATGAAAGCTTTATTGATCGAGGTGGGGTTCTGTGACGTCTTGGTCTGGTCATTGAACACAAACGAAGTACGCGAAGTTGCAGCTATGGCGAACTTTTAATCTAAAAAAAAAAACCCCCAAAGTCTAAACGGTGCCCTAAGGGCTGTATATATGGAGGAAGAGGGGGGGATTTCGTGGCCCTTGAAGGAGGGGTCCGAAACCAACCCTATCTCTTGTTTCCCCACACATACGGACTCTAAAAATAGCCTATACTCAAGTATTTCGAAATTACATGGGCCTGGCCCAATAATAAGGTGACGCAGCACCTATAATAGCCTCTGGACGAAATTTATGAAGTGGCATCTTGTATATTTCGTCCAAGGCTTCCTGCACTCCTTATGGTGGCTTCAAAGTCCTGAAATCATCACTTGTAACTCCGTTCTTGTTCCCCTTGCGCATGCCATCATCTCCATGCTTGAACTTGCTCCAAGGTTCCTCTTTCTTGTCCAAGCTAGGCCCTTCATTTGTAAGCAAAACAAATGTATCCAATTTAGGCAGCATCATATTCTCATGAACATTAGAATCATTAACAAGAAACGAAAGTACCTGATAATTTAATTGGCGTGCGCGAGCTCTAGTAATTGGTCCAGTATGTATAGCAGCAGGGGCTGTGGGTGTAACAATGGTATTGATGTCCTCATCATCCTCCCCTTCTTGAAATGAAGTCGTCCTCGACGGAAGCTCATCTTCCTCACCCAAATAAGGCTTCAGATCTGCAATGTTAAAAGTGGGACTAACCCCAAAATCTGCAGGCAGCTCAAGTTTATATGCATTATCATTTATTTTCTCTAACACCTTAAAAGGACCATCAGCACGTGGCATTAGCTTTGATTTGCGCAAATCAGGAAATCTATCCTTACGCAAATGTAACCAAACAAGATCTCCAGGTGCAAACACAACATGTTTTCTACCCTTTTCTCCAGCAAGTTTATATTTAGCATTCATACGCTCAATGTTCTCCTTAGTTAATTCATGCATTTTTAAGATCAATTCAGCACGTTGTTTAGCATCAAAATTAACCTCTCCGAAGATGGAAGAGGCAACAAATCAATTGGTGCACGAGGAAGGAAACCATACACAATTTCAAAAGGACACATCTTAGTAGTAGAATGCAATGAACGATTATAAGCAAATTCAATATGAGGCAAGCATTCTTCCCACATTTTCTTGTTATTCTTCAAAACAGCCCTAAGCATAGTAGACAATGTTCTATTGACTACTTCAGTTTGTCCATCAGTTTGGGGGTGACATGTAGTACTAAAAAGCAGTTTAGTCCCCAACTTAGCCCATAAACATCTCCAAAAGTGGCTATGAAATTTAGTATCACGATCTGAAACAATAGTATTTGGCACACCATGCAAGCGTATAATTTCACGAAAGAACAAATCAGCAACATTAACAGCATCATCGCTTTTATGACATGGTATAAAGTGTGCCATTTTCGAGAACCTATCCACGACAACAAATATGCTATCCCTCCCCTTCTTTGTTCGAGGTAAACCTAAAACAAAGTCCATAGATATATCCTCCCAAGGAACACTAGGTACAGGCAAAGGCATATATAAACCATGAGGATTGAGTCGTGACTTAGCTTTTTGACATGTAGTGCAGCGAGCAACAAAACGCTCAACATCCCGTCTCATCTTTGGCCAAAAGAAATTTGTAGCAAGTATATCCTCCGTCTTCTTCACGCCAAAGTGTCCCATTAATCCTCCTCCATGCGCCTCCTGCAACAACAAAAGACGAACGGAGCTAGCTGGAATGCATAGCTTGTTAGCACGAAACACAAATCCATCGTTAACGACGAACTTGTTCCATGTTCTCCCTTCCTTACAATTCTGCAATACATCTTTAAATTCAGCATCATGCACATATTGATCTTTGATGGTCTCCAAACCAAATATTTTAAAGTCAAGTTGTGAAAGCATTGTATAACGACGAGACAATGCATCAGCAATAACATTTTCTTTACCCTTCTTGTGTTTAATGACATAAGGGAAAGTCTCAATAAATTCAACCCATTTAGCATGTCTACGGTTCAGTTTTGCTTGACTTTTAATGTGTTTCAAAGATTCATGATCAGAATGTATAACAAATTCTTTGGGCCATAAATAATGTTGCCATGTTTCTAAGGTCCGTACAAGAGCATATAATTCTTTATCATAAGTAGAATAGTTCAGACTAGGCCCACTCAATTTTTCAGAAAAGTATGCAACAGGTTTGCCATCTTGTAATAAAACACCTCCTAATCCAATTCCACTAGCATCACATTCAAGCTCAAAAGTCTTATTAAAATCAGGAAGTTGGAGTAAAGGAGCATGTGTCAACTTATCTTTCAATACCGTGAAGGCTTCTTCCTGTGAGGTACCCCAAACAAAAGGCACATCCTTCTTTGTAAGCTCATTGAGAGGTGCAGCAATGGTGCTGAAATCTCTCACAAAACGCCTATAGAAACCAGCGAGTCCAAGAAAACTCCTCACTTGAGTGACCGTTTTGGGCTGTGGCCAACTCTCAATAGCTTCAATCTTGGCTTTATCAACTTCAATTCCCTGTGGAGTAACAACATAGCCAAGAAAAGATACTCGGTCGGTGTAAAAGTGATAGAGGCGAGGGTGTCCTGATCTTTCGATGAGATGATATCTATCGTTTTTGGTGGAGTAGACTTTGACGATCCGACTACGAACGTGCGAGGACGTCGCGCCTTAGCAATCGCTAAACCAACTCCGAGAGGTTACTGACCACGCCGGAGCACAATCAACCTGACCACGAGGGTCTATCTCCTGCAAGCAAACGAAGAACAAGCAAGAAACTAAGATTTGCAATCTGGATATTGCGAATATAAGATGAAAGCTTTATTGATCGAGGTGGGGTTCTGTGACGTCTTGGTCTGGTCGTTGAACACAAACGAAGTACGCGAAGTTGCAGCTATGGCGAACTTTTAATCTAAACAAAACCCAAAGTCTAAACGGTGCCCTAAGGGCTGTATATATGGAGGAAGAGGAGGGGATTTCGTGGCCCTTGAAGGAGGGGTCCGAAACCAACCCTATCTCTTGTTTCCCCACACATACGGACTCTAAAAGCAGCCTATACTCAAGTATTTCGAAATTACATGGGCCTGGCCCAATAATAAGGTGACGCAGCACCTATAATAGCCTCTGGACGAAATTTATGAAGTGACATCTTGTATATTTCGTCCAAGGCTTCCTGCACTCATTATGGTGGCTTCAAAGTCCTGAAATCATCACTTGTAACTCCGTTCTTGTTCCCCTTGTGCATGCCATCATCTCCATGCTTGAACTTGCTCCAAGGTTCCTCTTTCTTGTCCAAGCTAGGCCCTTCATTTGTAAGCAAAACAAATGTATCCAATTTAGGCAGCATCATATTCTCATGAACTTTAGAATCATTACCAAGAAACGAAAGTACCTGATATTTTAATTGGCGTGCGCGTGCTCTAGTAATTGGTCCAGTATGTATAGAAGCAGGGGTTGTGGGTGTAACAATGGTATTGATGTCCTCATCATCCTCCCCTTCTTGAAATGAAGTCGTCCTCGACGGAAGCTCATCTTCCTCACCCAAATAAGGCTTCAGATCTGCAATGTTAAAAGTGGGACTAACCCCAAAATCTGCAGGCAGCTCAAGTTTATATGCATTATCATTTATTTTCTCTAACACCTTAAAAGGACCATCAGCACGTGGCATTAGCTTTGATTTGTGCAAATCAGGAAATCTATCCTTACGCAAATGTAACCAAACAAGATCTCCAGGTGCAAACACAACATGTTTTCTACCCTTATCTCCAGCAAGTTTATATTTAGCATTCATACGCTCAATGTTCTCCTTAGTTAACTCATGCATTTTTAAGATCAATTCAGCACGTTGTTTAGCATCAAAATTAACCTTCTCCGAAGATGGAAGAGGCAACAAATCAATTGGTGCACGAGGAAGGAAACCATACACAATATCAAAAGGACACATCTTAGTAGTAGAATGCAATGAACGATTATAAGCAAATTCAATATGAGGCAAGCATTCTTCCCACATTTTCTTGTTATTCTTCAAAACAGCCCTAAGCATAGTAGACAATGTTTTATTGACTACTTCAGTTTGTCCATCAGTTTGGGGGTGACATGTAGTACTAAAAAGCAGTTTAGTCCCCAACTTAGCCCATAAACATCTCCAAAAGTGGCTAAGAAATTTCGTATCACGATCTGAAACAATAGTATTTGGCACACCATGCAAGCGTATAATTTCACGAAAGAACAAATCAGCAACATTAACAGCATCATCGCTTTTATGACATGGTATAAAGTGTGCCATTTTCGAGAACCTATCCACGACAACAAATATGCTATCCCTCCCCTTCTTTGTTCGAGGTAAACCTAAAACAAAGTCCATAGATATATCCTCCCAAGGAACACTAGGTACAGGCAAAGGCATATATAAACCATGAGGATTGAGTCGTGACTTAGCTTTTTGACATGTACTGCAGCGAGCAACAAAACGCTCAACATCCCGTCTCATCTTTGGCCAAAAGAAATGTGTAGCAAGTATATCCTCCGTCTTCTTCACGCCAAAGTGTCCCATTAATCCTCCTCCATGCGCCTCCTGCAACAACAAAAGACGAACGGAGCTAGCTGGAATGCATAGCTTGTTAGCACGAAACACAAATCCATGGTTAACGACGAACTTGTTCCATGTTCTCCCTTCCTTACAATTCTGCAATACATCTTTAAATTCAGCATCATGCACATATTGATCTTTGATGGTCTCCAAACCAAATATTTTAAAGTCAAGTTGTGAAAGCATAGTATAACGACGAGACAATGCATCAGCAATAACATTTTCTTTACCCTTCTTGTGTTTAATGACATAAGGGAAAGTCTCAATAAATTCAACCCATTTAGCATGTCTACGGTTCAGTTTTGCTTGACTTTTAATGTGTTTCAAAGATTCATGATCAGAATGTATAACAAATTCTTTGGGCCATAAATAATGTTGCCATGTTTCTAAGGTCCGAACAAGAGCATATAATTCTTTATCATAAGTAGAATAGTTCAGACTAGGCCCACTCAATTTTTCAGAAAAGTATGCAACAGGTTTGCCATCTTGTAATACTACACCTCCTAATCCAATTCCACTAGCATCACATTCAAGCTCAAAAGTCTTATTAAAATCAGGAAGTTGGAGTAAAGGAGCATGTGTCAACTTATCTTTCAATACCGTGAAGGCTTCTTCCTGTGAGGTACCCCAAACAAAAGACACATCCTTCTTTGTAAGCTCATTGAGAGGTGCAGCAATGGTGCTGAAATCTCTCACAAAACGCCTATAGAAACCAGCGAGTCCAAGAAAACTCCTCACTTGAGTGACCGTTTTGGGCTGTGGCCAACTCTCAATAGCTTCAATCTTGGCTTTATCAACTTCAATTCCCTGTGGAGTAACAACATAGCCAAGAAAAGATACTCGGTCGGTGCAAAAGGTGCACTTCCCAAGGTTACCAAACAAACGTGCATCACGTAAAGCAATAAAAACAGCACGTAAATGTTCCAAATGTTCCTCCAAAGATCTGCTATAAATCAGTATATCATCAAAATAGACTACCACAAATCGTCCAATGAAAGCACGTAAAACTTCGTTCATTAATCTCATGAAAGTACTAGGTGCATTAGTTAACCCAAAAGGCATGACTAACCACTCATATAATCCAAACTTTGTTTTAAATGCTGTTTTCCATTCATCCCCCAATTTCATACGAATTTGATGGTATCCTACGCAAATCAACTTTGGAGAATATTGTAGAGCCACTCAATTCATCAAGCATATCATCTAGTCTAGGAATAGGATGACGATAACGAATAGTAATATTATTAATGCCTCTACAATCAACACACATACGCGATGTACCATCCTTTTTCGGCACTAGAATAATAGGAACAGCACAAGGACTAAGGGATTCGCGTATATAACCTTTGCCGAGCAACTCCTGTACTTGACGCATAATCTCCTTCGTCTCCTCTGGATTGGTACGGTATGGCGCACGGTTTGGCATTGAAGCACCGGGAATTAAGTCAATCTGATGCTCAATCCCGCGAATAGGTGGTAATCCCGATGGCACGTCTTGTGGAAAGACGTCAGCGAACTCCTGCAAAATGTTATTGACCGCAGGAGGCAAAGAGGAAGGCACGTCCTCGAATGAAAATAACGCCTCTTTGCACACAAAAGCATAGCAAACAGAATTGCTGAAATCTAGATCATCAATATCAGATTTGGTGGCAAGTAAGCATGCACTTTTCAATTTAATTTCAGAAGCAACACTAGATGGTTTATTATTAGGCTTCATTTGTTGCTCAAATTCTTTTGCCACAATCTGATTTTCACTCTTATTTTTCTCCTGTTTTGCTTTACTAGCTCTATTAATATCATCTTTCAAAATAGAATCAGGAGTCATAGGAAGCAAAGTAATATGTTTATCCTTATGAACAAGAGTATACTGATTGTTTCTACCATGGTGTACAGATTTTTTATCAAATTGCCATGGTCTACCAAGTAATAATGAACATGCTTGCATGGGTACCACATCACAATCAACATAATCAGCATATGTAGAGATACTAAATGCACACGAACAGTACGTGTTACCTTAACCTTGCCGCTGTTGTTGAACCATTGGATATAGTAAGGATGTGGATGTGGTCTTGTGGTGAGAGATAGCTTCTCCACCATCTCCATGCTAGCCAAGTTGTTGCAGCTCCCTCCATCTATGATGACGCGAACAGAACGTTCCTTCACAACTCCCTTTGTATGGAACAAATTATGCCTCTGATTTTGCTCAGCTTGTGTGACCTGCACACTCAAAACACGTTGAGCAACTAAACATTCATACATGTCAGCGTCTTCAGGAGCCATGTATTGCGTCTCATGATCAGAATCATCTCCACCGTGTTCTTCACTTGTAATAAGAGCCAAAGTCTCCTCATCATAGTCACTAGCGGACTCATACCCACCATCCTCAGTAGCAATCATAACACGCAGAGATTGTCATTCTCTCGGATAATGACCTCTTCCCTTACAACGACGACAAATAATATCATGTGTGTGCCCTGTTGATGCCATAGATGAAGAAGAGCTCTGGGCAGGCCCAGAAGGTGTACTCTTGGCAGATGGTGGTGGTGGTGCCTGTTTTCTTGTATCTCGGTTGGAATTGGCGGCTGAAGTCAGTGGTGCCGCAGTAGGACGTGTGGGAGTAGAGGAGGCACGCGGTGTCCATGATGAAGATCGACCTGCAGAAAAATTAGTTCGCGCCAATGCCTGTCGATCCTGCACTTCACGTTCAGCTTTACAAGCAAGATGGAATAAACGAGTGATATTATTATACTCCTTATACTCTAGAATGGTCTGAATCTCTCTATTTAATCCACCCATGAAACGTGCAAGCATAGCTTCATTCTCCTCAACAATACC